>VXBT01004554.1:208124-272710 GCA_013400235.1 Oriolus oriolus
GTGTGGCAGATCAGCCTGCTGTCCCTTGGCTCTGTGGGTGTGACATAAGCTGCCTGTTTGACCACAGTGTGTGCTAAAGGTGTAAGTGTGTGAAGGCAGGTGGTGGGCCTGGTGGGCTGAAGGACCAGGGAAGCGAGGCAGGGCGCGGGGCGTGTGTGCTCCGCGGGCAGCGTGCACACACATGGCTCACACCAACACCCAGAGGCTGCGTGCCTGACGCACACCTGTGCAGGGTGAGGGGCTCTGGCTGTGCTGTGGCCGCCTCTCTGCGAAACAGCAAAACATTCCAGTGGGAAGTGATCCCGGGGAAGGGCTGTAGGTGCAGAGGGTACTATTTTTGCTGTGCCATGGCAAGCCCTGTAGCCGTCACAGCGCGCTGCCGGCCTCTCCGGTGGCTCCTGGGCCTGGTGGCACGAAGCAGAGCATGCCCGTGCTGTGGTGGGGTGTTAATCATTCGGGCAAACTGTGCCTGTGTGGCCAGCCTGGACATAGCCGTGCTGGCTGGGCTCTGCGGAGCAGTGTGCTCAGCAGCACTCCTGTGTTTTGTGTTTCTGTGGAGCGTGTGATTTACATGTGCGTGGACATGGTGGCGGGCACATACAGCTGGCTCTGGGCAGTCACAGCCTGCTGCAGCACAGAGAGTGGGGAGGGGGAACCGGCAACATTCAGCCTGATTCTGCAGCACTTGTCAGCACTGAGGGGGAAAAACAGGGATGAAAAGAAATCAAACCCCTTTGCTGACTTTCCTTGCCACTCAGCAGAGAGTGCAGCACCTGCAGGAACAGCTGCTCAGCAATACCTGACACAGACTAGCTTGTTTTTGTAAATAATATAAAGTCCCCTTTATTTCAGATCGTGCATTGTTACGGGCCAGGTCACTGGATGCATTAGGGCTGATTCTTCAGAGTATCCTGCAAATGAGACGGAGCTCAGGCTGCACATGCTTGAGAAATCAGCTATTCAAAATAAAAGCTGGGATCGACAGACCACTCCAGTGTTTCCTTTCTTTTTCCTATGGTCAGTGAGGGCAGGTACTTTACTTGGTGGCAGCTGGTGAACAAAGAGATGCAGTGGCACAAATGTTGCTGTTTTACAAGCAGTACTATTTGAAAGAGCGTGTAAAGAAACTGTTTTCCTTTTTCTTAGAAGTCATCTTACTATTGTTATTTTTATTACTCCTACCACTATATTTATAATTGTTACTATTATTAAATTACTTCGTAGTCAAATTGGCTAAGGGAATCTTAGATTTTTTTTCCCTTTTCTTTTCTTTTTTTTTCCCCCAGCTATAAAAGAGCTAATAAGTTGCCGCATTGGGGCTCCAAGGAATTGATGAGAGATTATTCCCTTATGGATTACTCTCTCAGTGCTTTGTCCAGCTTAATTTTAATATTTCCCATCATTGTTTTGTATTTGCATTGTGCTCCAGTCAGGGCTCATTTCAGCTCTGCATTTCCTTAAACATATAGCTCCCAGAAGCTTAAAGGCAGAAAAGTGCACAAGGGTGAGGCTTTTGGTGTACTGAGGTATTATTTTTCATTGCAGTCCGTGCCAGAGTTGTTCGTTTGCTTTGCTTTTCATGCCTGAACCCCTCTGTTTTGGAGTGTACCTGTGCAGGGGAGCTGCTCCTGGGTTTCAAATCCCTGCCTGGGTAAGGCCAGTCCTTGTCCCCCATCACACTGCTCCCTTAGAAACCTGCCACCTTCATCTAAACCAGTTTTGGTGCTTGTAAGACACAAAGATGATTCAACCTGTTAGCCCAGTAAAAAGCTAGCACCTCTTGTTAGTTTTTCCCCCCACTGGTCCTGGTAATTTCTGTCAGTTCAGTGAGCTGATTTTGCCCAGATGAGAGAGGGAGAGTGTAACTAGCTTCCAAGAGACTGGTTTCTGGAAAGGTTCATGAGAATAGGTGTCTGAGATTGAGCCCTTGGAGTGCATCCATGTCCCATTAAGGGAAAGGCAGAGAGACCTCCTGCCATGGGCACAAGGACACAAGGGCACCAGAGAGTTAATACAGGATGGACAAGGGAAAACCTATACTCAAATGCAGGGAAAATATAGTGCAGGATGGTAGAAGAACAGACTGCAATGCAAAGAGCTGTAGGGAACTACTGCAAATGGAGTGAATTGTTTACTTAGTGACACCCTCACCCCAAATGTAGGAGGATCCAGGTTCTTATGTGGAATCCCAGCCCCTGTGGTACTACTGCTGTGGCTAGAGTATTGCTGCTGCTGCTGCAAAACACAGATGTGATGTGGAGAAACAGAGCAAAAGGGAGATGTCTGGGGAGCCGAGGTTCCAGTGAAATGATTCCTCGGCATAACTAAAAGAGGAAGGCATCTCGAGCACTAAGAGCCCAATATCCCAGTTATTCATGTGATACGAAGAGACAGCTCTGCGCAACGCCTTAGAGAAGAAATCTCCTCCCAGGAACACTCTGAGGTCCCGATTTAGCACAGACTTTAAAATGCATTTGAGTCTCACTAGCCTGAGTGACGCTCACTCGCGTGCGTACACCATGGCTTTCAGAGGCTGCACCAGAGCACAGCGTACGCCCGAGCAGAGAGCAGACGTAGGCACAACACAGTTATTGAGGCTGCAGATGCAGGCTGCCTGAGAGCCTTCCCTTCAGTGGCTATCCCTTTGCCACACACAATGTGGGGAGACCTTTCTGGTAGGGTATCATCTGCTTCGTGCTGAAAGAGCCTAGACCTTTACAAGGATGAGATGATCATCCTCGTATGGGAGATTTCTGCGGAGTCTCTTCCTTGGCTCTACTCTTGGGAAAAGTTCTTTCCACCAGGCTATCAGCTACACTGTGAGAGAGGAGAGAGAGTTGAACCCTCTGCCTCCTAATACTGTGAAATTGGTGAGAAAAGACAGACAGAATATATAGAGCAGAAGAAAGGGGAGTGACAGGGGTATATCTCCACAGCTCAGAGATTAGAGAGCACACCTTTGAGTGGGAAAGTTAATGCATTTGCCTTTTATCCAATGCTGATTTCATGCAAAATACATTCAGAGATTTATTTTTTTAGAGAAGAGTGAAAGAGAGGTTGGGCTATTCTACAAGAACATACCCTGTGTATATGGTTACAAAATAAGGAAGAAACATTTTATGAAATTATTATAGGAGAGAGTATGATTAGACAGGCAGAGAAAGACAGAAAGAGGCAGACAGGCAGAAATATAAAAGAAAAAGCCAGAGATCTTGCTAGCTCTTAGGAAAGCTGAGTATTATGAGAAATTATTGTGAAAAGTAGTAGTCGTGTAGAACAATAGATTAGGGAGAAAGAACTCTTAGCCTGTCACTGGGAAGGAAAAGCAGCGCAAGTTCAGGATGCAGCGAAGCATCTAAAGGATGGTTGAGTGGGTTAATAATGTCACAGTGACATAATCAAATTAGTAATGCTATCTTGGTGATGTGGTCTAGTCTATCAAGGCATTTACCTGGTTACACTGCTCAAAACAATACCATTCTAGAGGCAGAGGAGTCCAGATGTCCTGCCCACCCTACGCGGGCACACGCCATCCCCTCTTACGTAAACCCTCACTGCAGGGAGAGGGGAGTTAATGGGGCAGAAATCGCTGCCCAGCTCTCTCCTCTCTCCCTGCCTCCAAGCCCTGTGCCCTGGATGCCAGCTTCCAGGAGCCTCGCTGGGGCAGAGGTTCAGGGCCTCGCTGACACAGCAGCAGGATGCCTTCCCTGAGACAGCTCCGCAAACGGGGCTGGCAGCAGGGAAGTGGCATCAGCCCTCAGGCATGGGTAAAGCCAGGGTGAGGGGGATGAGTGTCCCTGAAGCCCCTCCTAGAGGAAAAAGGTCTCCTTGGGGAAGGATTAGAAGTATTATTAAGTACCTCCTCCCCTCTGATTTGTACCAAGCAGCACAGCCTCACTAGGGCTGCTCTCCCTGTTTTTCTTTCCCCATCATCTTCTGTGGTTCTCTGACTAAAAACTGCTGTGTGGCTTCCAGCCTAAAAGCAAGGTAGCCTGATGGGGATAAGATGAATCTAACTAGTCAGGAGAATGAGATAGGAATAAGGGGATAAGGACTGATCTTAAATGGTGTGTCACACTTGCGACACCCAAAAGATGAAGCAGAAGAAGAGGCCTGGGGACAGATGGGAGGGATAAATTTATTTCACAAGAATGGATGTGTCCAGGCTAGAAATTTTTATAGGGAAGGGAGAAGGAAAGACAGATCTTAAAAGGACGGTGACTGGTGAGAGGGGAAGTATTTTTACAGTTTCAAAGAACTCATTTGGGCTGCTGCTTTATAAGAAGAAATTCCCATGTCTCACTTTGTCAGACTGAGATTAAAATGTGTTTATATTTACATAGTTATCTTTCTTAGATGTGTTTCATTTAAATACATATCTGTGGTGTATACATATGTACGTACATCTATATGGAAAAAAAGAATCAATAGGTGTGAGCGTCTTTTCTTCAAATTTCCACAAACAAGAAAGGACCATAAATGCCACTGATATCTGTGTGAGGAAAGGCCGGCCCCAGCCCCCTCCATCAGCTCTTCTCTTCCAGGGCAGCAGGAGGAGAAGCAAAGAAATGCAATTCTCCCTGTTCCACATCAGTGAGGAAGAAGCAGCACAAAGAGTCCCTGTGTCTGTCAGCAGGATTTGGAGGTGGGCGCGGGGCTCTTGGAGAAGGAAGTAGAAAATAAAATCAAATGAGGCTTAATCCGAAAAGCAAATGTTTGCTGGGACAAAGCCACTGCAGGCATTGTCATTTCACAAATTGTATTAATCTGGGCAAATAGTGCTTCAGAAACAGTAACAGTGGTGTTTATGTTTAGTTCCCCTTCCTGACCTTATCTTTCCTCCCCTGCTCTCCCTTAATATGGGCCAAACCCTTATCACTTTGCACCAAAGGCCTCTTCCTCAACAGGGCAATCATGCAAACCTGGAATTTGTGCATGAATCTGATAAGTAAAAGAGATGACTGAAATGCGCCTCTTTTTTTTTCCTTTAACAAGTAGGGGTAGAGATCAGTGTCACAAGATGGTGAAACTGGGCACCCAGATCCCCATGGAGCAGTTCCTGCCGTTTGTAGAGGCCACGTGTTGGTAACTAGGATTGTGTCATCACACTCTGCATCCTAGGTCCAAATAAATGTGCAAGGCTGAGCAGGTAGAGGGAGGCTCGGAAAACTAGACCATACGTAAGTGAAACACTGTAAGCAGGAAAGAGCAAGGAAATAATTATAACCAGGCTTGCAACACTTCCTACGCTCCTTTTTGGTCCAGCCAACACATTGGCCACCTGTTTGCCTTGCAAGATGCTTTGCTATAGCTGTAGTCTTTCATTTCAGAAGGGAAATGAGAGGACAGTTTCTTGGGTTTTTTTTCTGGAAGCTGATGGAATCTCTCTCCATTTGCCTGCCTTGTTATCTCTCCCTTGGCATCCAGACACCTACAAATCCAAGTTTCTCTATACAGCTTTTACCATGAGGAAGAAGATAACGGGAATTTCAGTTCTATGGGTGGAGACAGCATAGAAACAACAAAAGAAAATCAGCATTTTTTTCCTAGTAAACAGTCACTCAAAATGATGCTGGGAAAAGGACTTTTTGGCTTGTTATGATACAAATCTGCCAGACTAGCTAATGAGTTGGGGAGGTGGGGACAATTTTTTCATTTCTTTTGAAGCCACTAAATATCATGGTTTTAACATTTCAACTCAATCTCTAAAGCTATTGAGTTCATGTTCTGATTAAGAGAAGCAGTGAACAAAAGAGCAGAGAGTGTGTGGGGGAAGCATGTAAAAGAATAAGAACTAGCACAGTGAAAAATCAGGCAGAGTGAAAAATACATTGAAACTGTGAAAAAAAAAAAGGCCCAGAAGTGTGGAAAGAGCAAAAAGTTACAGCAGGGAAAAAAGCTGCCGACTATGTCTACCCAACAGTTCCCCCTAATCGTATGTCATAATTACCAGATTTAGGTGCTTGTACCAGAGAGGAGGATGTGTGTGAGTTGTGAGCTCGTGTGCTTGGCTTCTGACAACTCACATACACAAGCTGCTGTTTCCCCCCTTTAGCTAGAGGAAAGATTTCTTTTTCTTTTCTTTTCTTTTTCTTTTTTTTTTTTTTCAACTGAATCACCATCAGAATGAGCTGAATTACAGGAAAGACAAGGTTAGGCAGCTTTTGAGAAATCCAATAAAAAAAAATCCAAAGGAATCCCCAAACCCCAGAACTGCAGGAAATGTGCTAGTTCCTGTGTATTACATGGTTTCCTTCCCAACATATTAATGTCCAATACCCAAAAATATGCAATGGCATGTGCTGCTTTACCTTTTCTTCCTAAGGATTTCACTCAGCCCGCGGTTCTGTACAGTCTTCTGCACCCCTCTGGAGCTGCACCGAGTTTTGCACACACATTTACCCCCGCTGCACCCCAAAAATTACTAGTTTGGCTTAAACTGCGCTTTAGGATGTAAATGGAGCTTAAACCAGGGAAGGTGCGCAGAGGGCGGCTGATGCTGGCTTAGTAATGCTGTGAGGTAGCATCAGCTCGAGTGACAACTACTCATTAGCAGCTAATCCAATCGCTCCTGCTAATCCAATCGACTGGAGGAGCTGGAGTCATTGTTTTCCAAGAGTGGTCATCTTGCTGATGCAAAAATCCCAGGAAGTTAAGGGAGGACCGGAAGGCACACCGAGCTGGCTGGGCGCACCCAGCCAGTTCCGTCCCGGCACCGGGGGCATCTCCCTGAAACTGGCCTTGAGTCCGTGTGGCAAAAGATGGGTGAGGCAAAAGTCAAGGCGCCCCTTACAGTCTCTGTGAAATATCACAAACAGGCTTCTCACTTGCTCACTCTGACTGCTAGGGACTGGAGTCTGGCTGGGAGAAGGAGGACGATGAGATGGAAGGGGTTAACACACCGTTATCCCCTCCCCGGGGCCCCTACTCCAGCAAATTGCAATCCAGGCCTGAAAATTTTCAGCAGCCGCATCGATATCATTCCACTGTGCCTTCATTACCTCCTGATCTCTAAATAAGGGCCAGCTGGGCTCAGAAAACATTATGTGGTGCTGTTACGACTGACATAAACCACCAAAGTGGCATTTTGCAGATGAGAAGAACGAGCAAAAGCCCCGCAAAATCCTCTGCAGTTGGGTTTAAACGAGGGCTGTAACTTCTTACACATGTCCTGCTCCCAGTCTACAGGAAGAGGCTGATTAATCCTGCATGTGTTAGGCTGGAATATTGCATTACTGGAAGCAAAGAGACCCCTTAATCATATTGCTGGTTATGCCAGAGGTCTGTTTTCTCTCAAATGCATCACATTAAGAGCCATCCCTGGGCTACAGCACCATCCCAGGCTATTTTTCAGGTTGCAGCACTACATACAGGCTTTCTCATTCTGGCTTTGTTTTAGGGGGTGGCTGGCTGGGTTGTGGTTGACCTTGAGATAACCACGAGCAGAGAGGAAGTTTTTGAGAGAAGACAAAAAATGGTATTTAATCACTTCCCATCTCCAAGAGAAACACAAAGAATCTGTGAAGAAGAGCCTTGCTCCTAGTCTTCCTTTGCTGCTTGCTCTAAAGGTGCGGGTGTGGAAGAGCTAACACCACACACAGGATGAGAAGCAGTGCTCTGTCTTTCTCCTCTTCTACTCTGCTCTTCCACCCAGACATGAAGAAAGAATTTCACAGGGAGAATTGCTGTTTGCACCTTCAGGCCCTTTTTGAGGGCACACTTCAGTCCTAGCTCACAGGGCATCCCCACAGCCTCATTCTTTCCCAGTGTAAAGGCTGGTCATTAACGAGAGGAAAACAAACTCTCTGAGACCATATTCACCTGGGAGATCTGGAGCTTTGGGAATCTGTAACTCTTCCCTAGGGCCATTATGGGAGTGTACAGGGAAACAAAGAGACTGTCTTGTTGACACAGTCCCTCCCTAGGAGGCCCAGGGGAGCACATGAGAGATACACACTTCTTCTGGGATGGCACACAATGCACCTGATCTCAGTCCCCGCTCCCAAAACACCTGTGGGAAAGACACTTCTTTGTGCCAAGGAAGAAGGTTTTTGCTTCTGGTACTACAGGAAAGTTCTTGTTCTTTGTTTGCACCACAGTTGAGGTTCATGCACCTATGACTGGTCTCCTGTAAAAGCCGGATCCGCACGCACCCCCCCAGAAAATCCTGTCCTTTCCCACCTAGGTCAGTTTCAGAAATCCAACACCCAAATTAAAAAAACAAAAACAAAACCAAAAACATCTCCAGCATGGGAAGTTCTGGCAGCAGCTTCAACCATTACAAACACAGAGACAAGATCCGTGACAATAATGATGTCCTGCAAAGCATGAAACTAAGCAGAAATATCTTCAGGGGTGGCTGGTTTTTGCACTCGACCCTGGGGAGGAGGAGGTGACAGAAGAAGAAGACCCTCTGTTTGCACAAGCCACTTTGGGCTTTCCCTTTGAACAGGGCACAGGGGCACTGAGTCTTACAGCCTTTTTAATAGGAGCATCTGCTCCTGTTCCCATCCCAGCTGGATGGCATCTATGAGTGTTTGCTGTTAGCGAGTTGTGCCATGTGTCACGAGGAGGGGTATATCCTGGGCAGGGAGCACATGCACATCTTGGAGGCCTTTACACCATGGCAGCAGGTCCATTTGTTTGGCCTGGGCACTTGCCTGGGGGCAGCAGCTGCATTCTCTATCTCCTGTGGAATTTCCAAATGGTAAAGCCCCCAAGGGTGGTTGTCATTAACGGGGTAATGTGTGTGCAAACGAGGGTGTGGAGGGAGAGGGCTTCATGGGTGGCTTACCCTTTATCTTATTTTATTTTACTTTATTTTATTTTATTTTATTTCTTCCACTGACATCTGGAAATGAGAGCTATCTCACTCCCACAGACCCTCTGAACTCAGGCCATCTGTGGGACCATCTTTTCCTCCCCCTCAGTGATGACCTGCCCTGCAGGACGTTGATGGTGATGGAGAGGGGGTATAGGAGAAGTCACAGGGATGTCCACATGGTCAGTAGCAAATCTGCCAAAATGGGATTTCTGCCTATTTCAGAGGCTTGTTACGCAGCTCTTAACACTTTGGTAGGTGTTCACAGGGACAGAAATGCCAAAACAACCCTATTTATTTTCACTGTGTTCTCTTTATTATTCCATCTATGCATTTTTTCCTGTAGAAATGTCTGCTAGCAATTTGTAAAATGCTCACTTTTATAGGGTGAGTGGAGGCAGATGAAGTAGTTCACCCTATCCTACCCCTTGTAAAGTATTCAGGAGCCCCATGGAGACCTGCAGCAGTCTCCTCTGCCCATCAGCAGCAAATTTAACTGCCCCATCTGCCACCCCAGCCCTCCAACAGAACAGAAAGTGGGCCAGCCCTTACAGCTGAAGGACAGATCATACACAAACCACCATATGCAGTGGCTATTGCAGAGTTTGGTCCAAATGACTGGCATGCAAGAGCAGCCCCAGCATTGTCAGTCCCCAAATTTGAAGTAAGAGCTTGCACAGAATGGGGAAGAGTTTCTGCTTAGTAAAGAAACCTTTGCCTGAGAAAGCTTACTATGAGGTTTGTAAAAGGAGCCTGCATTGATTCAAGATGGGTGTTAATAATAAATCCGGAGAGTTACAGCGCTGGCTCCCCGCCACCCACCTTGGCGAACCCGGCTGAACCGAGCAGACGCACATACAAGACAAACTCTGTGGGCTGGATGCACAACAAGGTACTGTTGTCCCATCTGTAGCAGTGTACATGCCAGTGGATATCAGCCTAACACAAGGCGAGGAGATACACGGGGAAGCAGTTGCTTTTCTCCTTCCTTCCCACCTTTTTTCTGCTCTGAGCTGGGAAGGGAGTCTGGAAGTCAGTGCTGTGTCCATGGTGCTCCCAGTAGACTGGCTTTGATGCAGCAAACAGAAGAGGATGCTCAACATATGCTCTGTTTGTGCTCTGACACAGGGGCAGACGTCGTGGGACTGATGTAAGCACTACCTGTGATGCCGACACCCCAAATTGCCCTGGGTGCCGCCAGACACCGGCAGGCTGGGCTCCCGCTGCTTAAACACCAGGAGTGTGTTTCCACGGGGAGCCGCCAGCACCCACACCAGAGCCAACACCCCTGCAAGGGCCGGTGTGAAATTTGCTGGACATGACCTGGTTGGTGTCTCCGAGGCCTAATTGGCATCCTCTGCGATCGGTCTGGCTGCGGCTGCCAGGAGAGAGTAAAGCGTCTCCTCCTTTCACAGATGGGATGGGGGAAGGGGTGACCACCGCGTGTCTGTGTGTCGGTGTCAGGGGATGGCAACAAAGGATGTCAGGAACGTGGTGCTGCCAAGGGGCTTGCATATTTGGCTTATAACCTGATGAGTACAAGGCAGGTGGCAGAGTCTATGTCATGCCCTGTGGGGGGTGGAGAGGGAAGGGAAAGAAAGGAGGTAAAAATAAGACTGGTGCAGATGGGAAGTGCCAGCTCTTCTCGCTGGAACAGAGCTGTTTGATTGGGAAACCCAGCCAGAGAAACTTTAAAGGACCAGGACGGGAGAAAACAGAACTGGTCAGCATCAGCAAGCGCCTCCTGATCCTTTCCTACAGCCTACCTCACTGCTATTTTAAAAACGTCATTTGGATAGAAAATTAAATTAAAACCCCCACAATTTTAAAAAATGGAGAACAAGCTACATCTCAGAGATTGCAAGTAAGTATGTGACATGGGTGTGTGTGAAGGAAGGAAGGGAGAAAGAGAGAGAGAGATTTAAAAAAAAAAAAACAACCTAGAAAAAACTTCTTGGAACAAAACACACACGAGGTAATGCCAAAAACTTGAGAAGGAGAGTGGTTACACACTAATTTAATTCTCTAATCCCCCTACTCCTGTCACTGTTTACTCACTGATAAATGTGCAGTAGCTTCAGCAAGACAGCCACATTTGCAGAAACTGACAGCCTGACTCAGAGACTATTTACCTAAAGACCATGAATATTAAAACAGGTTTCCAAAAGGCCCCCGTCTTGAAGGAGAAGATTAGCATGGGGCCTCTTGCTGACAGACTCTTCCCTCTCCACCCCTCCTTCCTCCACTCCGTGATGCATCTCTTGTTCAAACACTCGAGAAGTATCACCTAGCTGAAGAACTGAAATATTGGAACAATGCCCCAGAGCTGTGCGTTTGGCTTTAGCCTGACAGCGAAAACACCCATCCATCCAAGACAGAAGTTGGGGTTAGATTTTTGGGGTGGCTTTCACTTTTGGTTGCCTTTTTTTTTTTTTTCCGTTTTAAATAACTGTTTGAAAACAAAAATAAAACCCATATCTTTTTCTGCCATTTTCCCCCTCCTTTTGGAAGGTGAACTATGAGCACAGAGTCCTTTAATAGAATTAGAAAGGCAACAAAATTATATTCCAAAGTCATGATCCTTAAATGAGTTTGACTCTGTCTCCTATGATGGTGCATAGCATTCACCAGAAAGATAGAAAAAGAGTAAAGTAAAACTAGAAAGGGCAGAGAAAAAGATGGCTTTAAAGATCAGAGGGAAGGCATAGTTTCTATAGGATGGGGAAGATGAAATGGTCTAGATACACCAGCAGAAATGACAAAAGAGAGTGGAAGCCAAATTGATTTATATAAAAAAAAGTAAATGAAATGTCAAAAGGATTTTTAAACAGACAGTTAAGAGTCACTTATTGTAATATAGAAAAAGTTAAACTACATTTGAAGTCAAAGAATTATTGCTTATTTATGCCATGTATATTTTACTGGAGGAACTCTTTGCCACAGAGCCTCTTGGGGGCCAAAGTTATAACTAGATCCAAGAAAACCTGAAGAAATTTCTGAAAACAGTGCAAAAATTTCTTCTGAAGGCAGTGAATCACAGACTGTTAGAAGAAAGACAAATTAGCCCTGTCCTGTTGGGCAGTGGAAGTAGGAGCACAGTTTATATACGTACACTTACATTTCTTTCTCTCCTTATTACCCCTCCGCTCGACGGGGTGTGAGGGACACTCCCTCTCCAGGGAGAAACACTGAAACAGGGGTGTGCATGTACAGGCTGAGTGGGCACTGAGCGTGACTCTCACCACATACTAACACATCTCTGAGTGCCTGACACACCCTGGTGAAAGCAGGGACACCGCATCTCTTACAGTGGGTGACAACACTACACTGTGATGCACTTGTCCTGCTACAGACAGTACTGCTTATCCCTGGAAATGGGTAAATATCCTGACTCTGGAGACTATGACATCCAGTCTCCTTCTCAGGTCGGTGAACTATTCAGACAGAGTTAAGAGTTTATGATTTCCCAGTCTCCCAAGTGACTCTAAGATCTCCTGGTGTAGCTGCTCATCTGGCACGGAATGACACAGCCTTGTTGAAGTCAGTGGAATTATTCTGTTGGGGTTTTTCATCCCCACCTGAGGATCAGGTGTTTCACTGCAAGCCTTTGGGAGCACTGCTGCCAACTGCATAATGGACAATGCTAGCACAAGGACGAGCATATTTGGCTTTGAGGGAAAAGGGCAGCCAGCATCCCTGGATACCTTCCTAAGTGCAACCAGGCAGTCCATGCCTGGAAAACTACTGCCAGTGAGGCTGCCCCTCAGCTTCGCCTTTAGCAAATAAACAGACTTCAGTAGAGCAGTGCCAGAGGCCGCCTGGTCAGAAAGGCTTTGCAGACACCTTGTGACTGAGCATGTGAAAGGTTTAATCCATGAGGCCACCTGGCACACAGCCCTTCTCTGACCAGCATCAGGCTTCTGCCTCCACAGCAGTCCCAGAAACAACCACGGCCCCTTCAATATTCATGGTTCTCAGCTGCCAAGAGGCTAAAATTACATCTACCCAGGAAGATGAAACTTCCTTGTGAGCATACTGAAGGCTTCCCAAAGACGTGTTCAGAGGGGGTGGGGTGAGGCAGGAGACAAAGTGAATGGAAATCTTTGCTCACACAGATGGAAATCGTTGATGAACACTTTTGCAGGGTGGATTTGGTATCTTGCTGAAAAGAAGAGTTTAATTATAACCAGAGCTACTATAATGAACAGGCAAAGGTGGAATATTAGGAGGACTTCCTGGAATCAGAAATGCAACATAAGAGTGCAGAAGAAATGCAAGTCACTCCAGTCTCAGAATCTGGCCCCAGGACAGAGTTGGCTTCTTCAGCATCTCTTTAGAGCACCTGTCTCTGCAAAACCTCTTCCTATCACCTGAATTCACACCACTTTCTTTGGCAATCACAGGCTCTTAGTAGAAGCTGAGAAACTCTATCATGACTCTAAGCATACACTTGCACAGGCAAATCAAGCCTACTTTAAGAGCAAATTTTAGTCCATGTTCAAAGGTTAAACAGCAAATGCTACAAAGATTAAAAGGTATGAGCAGTGTTTCTTTATGACCTGACAAGAAGACATTTTACTTCCTGATATACCTTAAACAGAAGAGGCTTTGGACACCCTGTGTTTTTGTGTTTGCCAGAACCTTGGAGTGGCTTAATGCAGGGAGGCGTCACTCCATGCTACATTTGTTTCTTAAGTGCTTCTTCCAAGCTTTCACTTTTAGATCACTGAACAGATGGGTCTTGGGTATGTCTCTCCCAAGGAGGCTGAACAGGTATGATTTTCTGTATTGATTGATAGCTTATTGTGGACTTAATTATTTGGGAAGACCTTGTATGTTTGTTGTTTTCTCTCCATTCGATACACACGTGGGTATCTATACATGTGGAATTACAGCATCTCAGAAGCAGAGGCAACATCCCCTTGATTCGGGAGTGTCCTGCACTTTTTATGAAATAGAGACATGCCTGGATCCCCAAAAGCTCGACAAATCCACTCAGTCCCTCCCCAGGGGACTCATGGATCTCACTTGCCGTGGGTGCTCTCCTGTTGCATGCCACATTTTGCCTGTACACTGAAGTGCCCCAAACCCTTTCCTGCTCAGTGTATCTGTGTGCTCTGTCACAGACTGACCTACTGTGGACTTTGGGGTGTGTCTGTGTCTGTGTGAGATGCCACAGGACCCCTGCAAGCTGATGTATCTCCTGGCTCCTGGCTTGGAGGAGCTCGTGTGTTGGCCAGTAAAGATGCTGTGCACAGGCTGTTGCTCTTGTGATGTGCCTCAGCAGAACAATCACACATCCCTCTGTACATTTGTGTGCTCCTCAGGCAGTTATGTACCCCTGATCCATGATAAGACCCCATGCATAAAAATTAACATGCTGGGAAGGGAGAAACTTGAGTGATCTGAAAAGACATAAAGGTCCCTAACTTCCATTTAGATACTTTATGCCCAATATAAGGAAAGAAGATTAGGGTCCTAAAGAAGAATTTAAACACATAAACATTTTCATGGGTGTAGGAGGCTGTCAAAGAACATACCACCAAGACTCTGAGGAAATAGTTTCTGCTTTAACACCCTCAACCACGCACTCGTCACCCAGTAGACATGCAGACAGTCCTTCTCTTCCCTCTCCCTTCCCTCATCTACGGCAAAACCACACTATTCAAACTTTTCCACTATCAGTAAGAGAAGCTGCCATTTACACATTTACAGAGCAGCAGACACAACACCAGTTTAATGATATAAGGAGGGAAAGAAATAAGGAGCAATCTGTATATAATGTATACACATATATTTTAAATACTCAGCAGGAGAGACTCTGCTTTCAATTTAGTTTATTGAGAAATAGCTAAATATTAAAGAGAGATGGGGCTGATGGAATTGCATGGGAAGTTATATCTCTGAATCTATTTGTAATCACCTGTGTCTCTGCTTCTTTTCTTGTAATACCTGCAGAGACATGACATACTGCTAGCTACCCCCAGAGCATCTTATAAAGACTGTAAGGGTTTTTCCAGCCTCTGGCACTCAGGTGGTGTTGAACTGGAGCACATGTCAACCCTGATAAAGAGGAGAGAGTTCAGACCCGGCACTTCCAGTGTTTGCCCGGAGCGGGAATGTGTGATGGCTACTCTTCAGGAGGGCTCATGGTGTCAGCAGCCGTGTTCTAACTGACCTGTGTGACTATCAGAGACGTTTAAAACTCTCCCTCTTGCCTGATGATGCACTCTTGCTCCTTGCAGCTCCTGCACTGAGACAAACCCCAGACTCCTGTGCCTCCCAAGCTCCCCACGTGTATGCACCACGTGCATTTCTTTATCTGCGTGCGCCGCCCTTCCCTCATCCTTTCATAACAGCTCCAGATGGGTGTGATTAAAAACACGCAGGCCTTACACACCTTCTGTGGGAAGTAGTTTTCAGCAAATTTCCCCAAATTACTTTAATTTTACAGGTAGGCAGAGGGAAAGTGAATAACACAAGCCATGCAGCACCCCCAGTGGAAAAAAAAATGGGAACAGAATGCAGATTTGCCTCTTCTTATATTTTTCCTCTACCTTCTAGGCAACACAGTGTCCTGTAGTACTGGTATTATAGGTATTACTGATATTTTAAAAATCAGTCCCAGCAGGGGAGGTGAGAAAAGGACTGAGAGGCTTTCTGAGATTTATTTTTTTTGTCTCATACATATGTTCTCTCAGAATTATTTTTTGAGAGAGAGCAATTTTTTTTTAAGAGCTATTCACAAGGGTGCATGGGAGGGACATTTCTCAGGCTACAGCCAAGTGGAAGCCATTTGTCATCAAGGCAAAACGTTCAATACCCTGTTGTAGTGGATGATTTTGATCAGAGAAGGAGTTTTGCTGTCAGGATGGGTACTGGGTTTTAGACCTTAGCTCAATTCCTAACTCCACCTAGTCTGCTTGTCCTGTCCCCCATTCCCCAGAGCTGGCCACCGAGTTACTATTTTTCTGATTTTCCAAAGTTTTTGAGACAGTAGGTCAAGTAATGATCAAGAGGCACTCCACAGCCTGGCACAGGGAATACAAGCACCTCGGCAGGCAGATAAATTGTTTGTGTTCTCTGCCTGGAAGAGCATAACTTTTGCAGTTGTGTGTTTCCAGTAGGAGCATTGGTAATTATGAATTCAGCAAGTCACTTCACTGTGCATATTCCACAGCGGCTCATGGAGAAATCATTGTCTGTGAAAAATGATTCTTCTTCTATGCAACAGGCATAAAAATTGAGTGCAAACTGGCCATGAACAGGCAGAACAAATTCAATTCAGGAGTCACAGGGCTATTGTGTCCTGCACAATGGTCTGTTGTCACAGAGCTCTGCTTAGGCATCAGGGAAAGACGCAGGAGACTTTGACTTAATTTTCAAATTATTTTTAGTTTGGTTTCCTAAAGAAATGAGGGATTTTGTGATTATTCTATATCTTAATATCTATTTACATCTCTCTCTCTTTTCCTCTTCCCTCAATAACTTTGAACCAATTGGCACAGGAGGTTTCATTTGCAGCTTGATAGACATGAGAGAAAGTAATCACAAGAAACTGCAAGGAAATAGGTTCTGCTGTTTTTTCATTTTCCAAAGAATACGTGTTTTTGAAAAAATCTTTCCTGGAAAAGTGGAGGTGTTTTTGCATATTGACTTCTCTCACCATTAAATGCATAGCGAATAAATTGAGGTCCTTATTTGAAGAAAGTTCTAAGCTCAGACAGCTTCTGTTTGTGATTTACCTGGTCCATGTAGGACAAAGCAGAGATCCCCCAGCCCTTTTCTGACTGGAAGATCAAAGTATGGAGCAAATGGTGTCTCCAGTCAGCAGTTAACAAGGTCTTAACAAGTTACTCCTGTAGTCTCCCATCTCTCAGGCTGATATTGAGGAGTCTTAAAGGCAAAGGACTCTGAGCTCAGGCTAAGAACCACTGGCTTAAAATCATCAGAAAATCATCAGTTAGGCAGTCCTGTCTACTGCTCTACTGCTAGTTAGTGAAATAATCAGTCTGGCTCTGGAAACTCATTGAGTGATTCAGGGACAATTTTGCAGTCATCCTCACGACTGACTCAGGTATCCCTGTGTCGTTTCAGTCCTTAAGGCTGGTGTAAATAACAGTAGCCTTCATGCTGCTCTAACTTTTATGGAGGAACAGGTTCAGTCAAAGCCTGGTGTAAAGAATTTACACAGCCCATCTCTTCCCTGTCTCTGTACACACTTCACTGACAGACCAGTCCTGACCTTGCAGCAGAACAGCCCAGTAGGTGAAGAACCAGCATGGGACTGAGCTGCAGATAAGTCATTAGCCATTTTCAGCTGCAAGCTCATTAATTTCCACAGGTGCCTAAAAAATTTCCAAGATCTGGATTTCTGTGCATCTGTGCTTTGGTTTGCCACCCACCAGATGGGAGGAAAGCACACTGGTCTGTCAACAGGAGGATGGATTTCAGCAGTGGGGCCCTACAGAGAGGGCAGTGCTGCTTAGCACTGGTAGCCATGCCCATGCATCCTTGTAGACCGTCCCCTTGCTCCTCAGGGAAAAATAAAGGAAGGGCAGAGCAGCCTAGACTCAGTCCTTAGCTGGAGTAAGTTGAGGTAGTCCATGAACTACCATTTTGTACCTGCCTGGCTCTGGAGTACAGGATGAACTGTGCAAGCTGGGTGTTCCTCCACACTTCTAGGAAAACCAGTCAAGCAAGGATTCAGATTAAGAGAAGTGTGCACAAATGTTTTCTTAATAATAATTAATACATGATTAATAGGAATAAATTTTGAAAATAAATGATTATAAGATGTCTCTATAGCACGCCACCAGGATGATGGGGATAAATGATGCCGAGACACCTGAAAGTTGAGAGCCCATTACTAAGCATTTATAAATGGGAATGCATAAAAATATTTATCCATGTCTTTCTGAAACATGCTCTAATGTATCTTCAAGCAATTTATCAGCTAAAAAGTAATTTTCATTAATCACTTATTAATTATTAATAAAGTGTTTATAAGTGTCACCTTAATTTAAAGTGCTTCTGAGTCAAGGTGCACTTCCCGACTTTCCTTCTCAAAGGAGATCTTTTCTCCCAGACCAGAGTCCTTCAGACTCGAGTGACCTTGGTGCATCCTTCTTCACCCAGCCCACTCTTGGCCTCCACAACTGTTAGGTTTGCAAATGGAACTAAGTCATGTTTCTGGAAACCACAATTTGTCATTTCAGAAGGAAAGTTGATCAGATCCTCTCTCCTCACTCTCAAAGCTGGATGCCCAGACCTGAGAACGCAGCATTCAAATGTTTCAATTTATCATTACAGTGGAACCCTGAAGAGATCACATCTGCTAAGACCATAAATTGGACAAGATCCCACTTCAGAAGGAGCAGGCTCAGCTCTATATTCCCATTCTTGAACAAGGGACCAATTAGGCAGGCTTATTTACCTGCCATAAAATGAGATGTTAGCCAGTGGGAGAAGTCACTTAAGGACAACAACAACAAAAAGTCTTTCTGATCTCTCTGTTAGAAATGGCTAGCTCAAAAACCTGCATCTCTCTACATTCTCACTTCAGCCTGTAAGTCCTCTGGTCCTGTTTCTTCATTCCTCCTTTCAAGTCAGTCCCTGCCCCTCTCTGCATTTTCCCTTTCGTCTTACACATTTTATCTTTTTCTGTCCCTTCTGTCTCTTTCTCTTCACTCTTCTTTTACTTAAGTTTTCCTCCTCCTCCTTTGCTCTCTTTTTTTTTTTTTTTCCTTTTTTTTCCCACATGCGCACATCCAGATAAGATTTAATTTTAAGCTTTTCTACTGAACTTGCAATCAAAAAGGTCTTACATCTTGGAACAAAACCTGGGCTACAAAACGAGCAAATTGCTCACACCTCCTTCCCTTCATAAGATTTTACAGTGAGGATTGGATCTTCCTCTTGCCAAAAAGTGGATTCAGGCCCCAAGAGACACTAAGGGGGAAATCTTCAGGCTTAAAAAGTGATATTTTCTGCTTCTCCTCATAACTTTAAATCTGCTTCTTCTCTAGATGGATAATGGTGAGCAAGCATCCAGAGTGGAAGCAGAGAGAAGCAGACACACATCTGTCAGGGACGGTCTGTGCACATTTATCCTGCCTCCGTGCTGGGGGATGGATGAGATGACCTCTTGAGGTCCCTTCCAGATGTACTCGTCCATGAGTCCATGATTAATTGCCTTCATGATCTGCAGTTTGTCTATCCAAAGAAATAAGCCTCAAAATCTCCTGCAAATACATATCCTGTAGGCTAACTGAGGATATTGCCCCTCCATCCTTGGAGTGTTGCACCCTAACTTAGACTCCACAGATGAGAGGTTTCCCTGCTGGTCCCTGCAGAAAGGTATGTCCTTTCACACCCAGCAAAGGAACTAAAGAATAAAGCTGATTTATCTCAGTAGAGAAGAGAAAGGAAATGTAGGCTTTGAATGTGAAAGAAAATTTCTGTCCTGTGCTTCTTCAGAAGACAAAGACAGGGAACAGGAAACTGAATCTTGGTGAGGACTGCTGATGCCTTATTCCGGTTTCCTAGTACTGCTCCCCCACCAGCATATGCAGGATTGATCTGTGTCTGCCTTTCTGGGGCAATGGTATGGCAGAGAGCACCACCATTCCTGCCAGAGGGGAGCCACAGCAGAGATGACTGTGACCCCTTATTTTTTTTCAGTCAGAGGATGTCCTTTGGTCACACTGAAGAGATGTTCATCCATGTGAGGATGACTTTCTTTAACATGTTCATCCATATAAGGATGGACATGGAAAAGGGCAGACATATTTGCCAAGGTGGGCCAAATGAAGAAGAAATGAAAACAGTGAAAAGGAAAGGAATGATTACAAGGAAGGAGGGGGTTGGAGAGAAAGCTAACATGAGTGTCTTATGAAAGGCAGATAAGAAAGTGGGAACTTTTGCCTATCTGGAGATACAATCCTGAACACCTCTACCAGACATCTCCATCTGATTTATCTCAGGTATTTATTTAACACTGAGATTTATTTAACCCCAAACTCATCTTTTTCTCTTCACAGTCTGTTGTGGATCAGCACGATAGAGACTGTTGTAACACTGACATTTGTTCAGGTATAGCCTACCCAAAAAGAATTTAACAAGTCTTCACTGTGGCAGGGGAGGTTTGTAAGTGGAAGAGTGGGTCTTTCTGAAGAAGCAACACTAATTTACTGAAAAGGTTCCTGGTTAGTGAACATAGTGCATAATAAAGATATTCAAGACTTAACGTGGCATTTTTAGGTTGGTCAGATCTAAGATATGAGGAGTTTATATTATCCTGCCTTTTCAAGAGACATGACAAAAATTATAGAGGATTGGTATCACCCTTTCTGTCTCTTCTGAATCATCAGAAATCAAACTGAGTTAAAAATCAATAGGGATGAGATTCAACTCAGTAAACATAGATACCTACAGTACCCGTGTATATCTCACCTAGTCACTCTCGACTCCCTTGCTAGACTAACGAAAGAATTAGACATTTCCATGCACTTCAGAAATTTATTTCTTCCTAACGTATGTGTCTAATACAGAGATCGGGGAATTGTATTAAAAAAAAATCTTATTTCCATACATTGACCATAATGGGAACTTACAGCAAACAGTTCAGACAGAGATTTCTAAAGCTAGATCAGATTTCAAATTTATAAGTTACAAATAAAGAAAAAAAAATATAGAAACTATTCTCCCTTTCTACATAGTTTATCAGGAAAATAGTGTCATCTTTATGGTTCACTTTCTTTAAGAGCTAGAGAGCAGAGGTGTGTTTTCAAACTGAGTAGTTCTTGGTCGTATGCAAAAACCTTACAATTTTAGCTTTCTATTTTTAAACTCATCTCTCCTGACCAATTTTTCATTACCTTTCTTATTTCTCTCGTTTTCCCTGTCTCCTTCCAACAATCTCACCACTTGTTTCTCTACTTCCTTTTAATCTTGAATACAAAGAGCAGGTTGATCCCAGCTCTGGCCCTGGAAATGTCAGGCTGAAAATGTTACTCTTGGAGTGATTTGCATGCATTACAAAGTGACAGGTGACAGGAGCACACAACCTCGGCTAATAGATGATTAATGATGTGATGTTGGCCAGCACTGTTGACTCGTTTTCCTGCTCTTCGGGAAACTTCAAAGGCAGCTGGCATTTCTGTTGCCTTGTGACAGGCTCATAGGTGAGTGTAATTGTTTAGTCCATATGTGCATAGCGTAGGAGGAACCATGGGCATGTTCATGGAGCACATTTGCCTGGGTGTGTGAGTGCATGAGGCAATTTGCAGGGCAGTATACATGGGCTCCCATGTGCTGCTGTGTGCATACGAGCTCCTCATATACAAACTGCCTGGTTTCTGCGAGTTGCTGAGAGCATCATTATCCAGCTACTATATTCTGAATAAAATACCATGGCCCATTTGGGGTTACAGTCGAAAGGAATGAGGGAAACTCACTGGAATTTTAATCTGGATGGAGAAAAATCAGCCCTAAAGTAAACAGTATGTTTGGAAAGGAGCCCAGTAAATAGCAATCAGAACAGGATTAGAAATAGGTCAAGGCTGTAAAGTTGGATCTTTTTTCACACTCATTTCTTTTTCTTTTTTCTCAGCAAAATTTGGGAGGGTTGAGGTCATTAAAGAGATTAAGGCTACTTGAGATTTCAAGCCCACCCAGATTTCAAGGCATAGCCTCACTTCTGATGCATACATTATAAGTCTGGAGTTCAGTTGGAGAAGTATTTGGAGTTTTCTAGAAGATTATTCTTAGGCAGGATCCTCTCAACACATATAGATGCCGATGTTTGGATTTAAAATCCTTGTACTCGGTAAAGGTGAAGGAAATCTCATTTCCTACTCCACACATGAACACCTCTGCCTTCTGCCCTGGGTTTCCTATTCCCCAGCCCACTGTATTCATGAATCTCTTTCAAAGTTGCTCAGCATTAGTGGAAAAGCAAGGAAACAAACTGTAGGTGAGGGTCAGGCTTTGCAGTTGTGAACAAGGATTACATCAAATGGCCTCTTTTTTTAAACAAAAATTAGTATTTCTCTGAATCAAAATCCTGCATCAACATGTGTGTGTTTTTTTGTCTAGATGGAAAAGTCTGAAATTTGAGCACTCTTTAAACCAACAAGTCTCTTGATAGCCAATAAAGCAGGAAGCTGCTGTAGCATAGAGCAAGGAGGTAAGGAGAGCTTAAAACAAACAGGTTTCTACCTTCCTTCTTCCAATAGCTGTCATTTGGGAAAGCACAATGCTGATGACAAAAGCTGAAAATGTGTGTTCCTAAAACCAGAGACAAATGGCCAGAAAAGGCCCTGAAAGATTTGTATCTTCTGTTGATTAAAAGGGGAATGTTGAAGAGTCCCTGACTGAGATAAATCTTCTTGCACAGAATCATGTAAAATTGGATTTGAAAGGTCCTCAAGAAATCAGCTGGGTTCTGGGCAAGAAACCTGTCCTAAGCAATTGAAGGTCATGCCTGAGCTCTGAGTGAGCTGCAGCACAGGATACACTCAAAGAATTAGCTGGACATAGGAGAGATTTTGAGCCTGTGTCTGAGTGCCTGCCAGAGACCTGTCCTACAGTGGTTTCTCACCTCTTTAACTTCAACACAGAGGAGAAAGGGGCAAGCTGCTCTCAACTTGAGGCAAAGGCTTCAGTGCTTCTGANCTTGCCTCATGGATAGTTCAGTTTGTTAACTCAATCCAAAGACTTGCCATGTCCACTTCACATTTCCCAGCCCTCACTAACCCTTCAATTCACAGGGCATCACCCGCTCCAAATCAGACGGTGCTCCAGACAGGGCAAGACACTAAGTGCCAGGACACCAGAAAGCAGAGAGAGAGGAAAGAGCTCGTAGGCTTTGATCTATTTCAGACCTGTCAGATTAAGTAGGTCTGGAGGTCTGGGTGATGAGGCTTGTGCTTCATGCTTGCTTAAGCTGAATTGCCTTGGAGAAAGCTGAACATTCCCTCATGGTGAAGTCTGTGTCACCCTACCTCCATCTACAAGCAGCAGCAAAAAAGTCCATCTCAGCACTCTGGGCTTGTAAAAACTCCAGTTCCTAATTTGTGACATTTATGACATCTGTTTCTTAGGATTACAGGTCAGCCTGGGAAGATGCTAAAGACAGGTGCTGTTTCTAATGCTCCTGGAAATGCAGTTGATTGTATCTTAGTCAAAGTCTGTTGGATAATGTGCGTGCACATGACTTTGTGTGTGAATGTGTTCCAGGACAGTGACAGAGTGACAGAAAAATGGCAACAGCTAACCCACAGAAATAATTTCTTTAACTTTTTAATGTTGTTATAGCACATAAAAATATAAGTACTATCACGGTGGAGACATAGGGGCGTATACACAAGCAGACTAAAAGACGAAGAGACCTGGCCATTCTACAGTACTGCTGACATTTTATGTCATACATTAACCATTTTCCTGTTACTTAGTGCTTTGAAAAGCTTCTTTGGATATTTTTCCTCTGGTTACTGATAAGTATTAACTTCAGGTACCTGTACCATGCGGTTAACTTTAAAAGCCTGAATATTTAAAACTACGAAAATCAATTTTCTTCCAAATGCTCTTTGTGAAGTCTAGTAATTTCCAAGAACAGTTATAAAACCAGAAAGAAATCGAGACTGAAGTTTCTGGCTCACACTTGCTTTTAATAGAAATTAACACCAGTAGCAATGGAAATGCTTTTTTTCCTCAACACAATCAAGAATTTGCCTTTATTTTATCCTATTATTTAAGGAAAATTTGAATGGCAACATTTAAGATGACTGGCTTGCTAGCTTATTTTATTTTCCTTGCAGTGCTGTACTGAGCAAATGAGACAGGTCTGATTCCACACAACCTTGCTCATTGCCATTAAGAACAGACATTTGCAATTAAAGGTAAATTGTCTTAAGCACTTTTTCGGAAAGCATAAAAGAGAGAATTTTAGTGGTAAGGTGGTAACTGGTGATTGCTACTGACACTTGCTGCAGTGCCAGAGTCACTGTTCCTCCGCTGCAGAATTGCAGCCGCCTTGGGGTGGGACGTACTAACAGCTGAAAGTCCCAGTCCTGCTGTTTAAGGTGACAGAGCTTCTGGCATGCCCTCAGTAGAATCAAGATGAACAATTTATGCCATACAGCAGCTGGGTATGTAAGGAGCAGTAATTTCTTTTCAAGTATTTCTACGTCTGTTAGGATTAGAAAGTTTCTGTTGTGCTCTAAGACCGAAATGCTTCTTTTCCAAAGCCTTCGGCTGCTGTGGCTTCCTCAGTTTCAAGAGTGAAAGGGGCAGCACTGAGAAAAAATGGAGGAGATTACAAGCTCTGGAAACTATCACAGAAAGAGAGGTGCAACATTCTGAAGTTTCTCCTGTGATCTCAGTCGCAACTTCATGCGGTTACATCCTCTACAACCCGGCTCCGAAGGGCTGCCAAAATGCTGCTCATGCCTTCTAAACAGTGTGTGTATCTGATCAATCCATTTGATTTGTAGGTTAAGACTAAGCCTCGCAGTCAGACCCAATGATCTCATTGCTGCCAGCATGAATGCAAAATACTTTGAGCGAAAACAAGGGGATTGATCTAAAAGGACACAGGTAATTTAGAGCAGAAGTTGGGCTTTTGTGTATTAATTAAAAAGTTCTCTGTAACCTATGGGACACATCAGCTCTCTTACAAAGGTTGTCATCTCTGCGCAGCCAGCCATTTGTTTTGTTTGCTTCTGAGAGAAACTTGATTTTTGTGATGGTCTATGCCTTTTGCTGCTATATCCTCTGGGAGAGAGGTCTGGTCAGATGATTAACATTATCTTCTCTCTTAAACATTACATTATTAAAATTGGGCAGGTTTTTTTTTTTAATAGCAACTGACTAATTAGCCCCACGTCTCATCTCAGCTGTCAAAAATCTCTGTTCATTGACAGTTTACTTTAAGTGGTTCAATTAGCATAACAAATGACTCACCAAAAGTTCTGTAGGCATCCTATTGATTAATGTCATTTATCTTGCAAACCAGCAGTAGATGCGTGAGTTGCTGCTAACAATTATTATATACATTTATATATGTATATTATAAATGCCTCTCAGAGAAGCAATGCAATTTAGGTGTTATTTGCAGACATTTAATAGCAATAAAGGGCTTTCATCAGCAGCAATAAGATGGATGATTTCCCAGTTAAGAACCAGGTAGAAGACAGGGCTGTGTTTTCCTGCACATCACACTGCATGCATCCAAAGTGATATAAAGAGCAGAAATTTCTATGAGCATGTGATCGGACTGAGGAGGATAGAGACTGATCACGAGCCAGTCTTTTCAGGACATGGGTATGTATTTTATGAACAGTATATTATATTATATTTTGTTCACGCTTTACGTGTTCTATGGGTAATGCACAGAAAAGAGAAGAGCTGGGTTCTTCACCTTCAGCTTTGAAGACTTGCCTTGGAATTTTTGCTCCTAAAACTCCTATGTGATTTTGAAGGCCCAGTGTCCTTAGCCCCCATGGCCAGAGCTGATAGCAGATCAAGGGGCACAGTGCAGCAACAGGGCAGCTAATTTTCTGTTTGAACAGGACCTTTAAGCAGTAACAGTACAGCAGTACTGGGCAAGTGGGGGAGAGGAAGGGTTTTTTCCCTCAGCTCTGCCACTCACCTTTGGCACTCACTTTGGCCTTACTCAATCCCCTCTGTCCATTTTTTTCCATCCACTTTGATTTTATCCATGCTGCTCATGCGGTCTATGAACTCTCTGCCACCAGGACAGTCCCTCACTGAATGTTCATGCAGTGCCTTACCCTACATAAGGTCAGAGCCTCAGAAACCCTCATGATATAAAAATGCAACATTTCGCCACAGAGCAAATGCCAGGTATTCACCACTGGGGGGAAAATGGTCTCCCACCAGTTAGTGACTCTGATCAGATGACAATGTCCTGAAATTTCTGCAGAAAGAGGTTTTCTGCCAATGAAATCAGAGATGTCCATATAGTACACTGAAAGGCATTAATATGGGTGCCTCCGTAATCATAGTGAAAAAGTATGTGTGTGTTTCAGTTGTTTCAAAGTACTTCTCCTAGAGGAAGAAGCTTTTATGACTGAACTCTTTAATAAGGGCTCTTCCCCCCAGTCTCAAGAGGGACAGTGCAAGCTTTAAAGAAAGTACAGCAAGTGCTCTCACTACTGAAGCCACTAGGAGTATATTTTATAAAGCAATATTAAAGAAATACTGAAAGCAGAATAATTTAATCAGATTCATGAAATCAAATACCCCCAAGGCAGCGATGAAGATGCAGCTCAACAGGTACTGGCATTTCATTCCATAGGAAGAGGAAAATTCATCAGCTCTAATTTTTTTATTTTCTTTTTTTTACCTCTTTTCTCTTTATAGAAGTAAAACTTGACACTAAATAAAACTAAAGCCAAATAACCCTAGGACGTGAGGATTAGTGCAAAGGCACCTTGGGCCTATATTCAGTTACACTTTGTTTGTTCTTGTTTGGGAGCTGGAAACTATTCATTACTAGGGAGTTGGAGGGAATGTTGTCAAGTGTTTCTTTAAATGGCATTTTTTTTTTCCTGATCACACAATCAGTAACTGGCAAAATATTTCATCTTTTCTTTCTTTGCTTGCATTGTATTGCCATGACTGCATTCTCTTCTGCTAATGGGCAGCACAGCAGACTTTTATCCCAACCTGAGGTCTCCTCATGCAGCAGAGAAGCGTTAACAATAATATATGAAAATAATCTTGAAAAATTAGCACTGGAAGAACCCTCTAAAACTTGAAATGTAGGGTTCTCATGCGTCCTAATTTTCAAAATTCTCCTGCAAGGAAAGGGATTATAGTTTTTGTTCTTTTATGCTGTTACTCATGCACTCAGCTGATGCCTGGTGGCTTTCTTAGAGTTGTTGCAGGAGCAGTGTTTCTGTAATTATATCAGTGTAGGCTATGAAAGTGAGGAGTAAACTGACTTTGATAGCAACTTGTAATATTAACTAGGAGATCTTGGGAAAAGCTCTTGGAGGAGGAAAAGGTACAAATCCTCGGTATCTACTGTGGTCTCACAGAAATACCAACTAAGCAACAACTTGGAGTGTACATATGCTTCAAACATCTCTGGAGAAGTCAGCCCATTCTCATTTGTCCGGTACGTAACTGAGTGATAAATTCAGCTCACTTAAACCTAACCAGCAGAACTCAGACACCAGGTTTGTGCCAGGCATCTCCACTTGCTGTATCATCCACAGGAAGTCAGGTGCCCCATGCAGTGAATCATTCTGTGCTGCAAGAGGCGGCATCCACTGGCTTACAAAGGTGCCTGTGTCTCCCTGTTGACGTTGGAGAGAGCTATGAATAGTAACCCTGACTGAGAACCTTCCCTTTTACTAGCGCTAAAATTAGCTGAGAAGATTCCCATCCACCTGTCTTCTCCAAAGTAACACAGGAGAAAGTGGATAGTAGAGAGGCTGATGCCTCCTGTTCACCAGGCAGATGTGCTGTGCAGGGGATCGCCCTTCTTTTTTGTATGGACATCAAACCGACTCTGCAGTGAGGGGATGGAGTTGAAACATCAAATCTGTGTGCCTGAGGTCTGGGTGAATGCAGTCCACAAGGACCAAGGTAATCTGGAGGAGCTGAGAAAGTACAGAGGACCGAAACATTTAGGCAGTGCACGATCCTGACAAGTGGACAACAATATCCCAGAGACATATTTTTGAAGAGTATGGAGAGAGGAGCATTCAGTTTATGATGCATATTTAACAGCTAAAATATAGCAGCAATGCTGTCCTGTCCTGCCTCATGGCTTCTTTCTCCAACAAGGCCATCATAAATTCTGCCTTGAGCAAAGCAGAGCTGATTGGGCTCAATTTATTCTTTAAAACACACACACAAACACATTCACTAGGGGAAGGATATAGAAGTTCCAGGAAAGAGCCGTAACTCAATTGCCATTATAGAACAGAAAGATAATTAAGTAAATGTTGGCAGGGGATAGCATTGAATAACTTTAGCAGAATGAGTTCTTCCTTGCTTTGCCCTTTGCAGAAAGGATACTGCATTCTCCAGAGACCCCACCCTAAATTGCTTTGGATAGCTTCCTTTTCCCTGAAGGAAATCAGAGAGAACAGGGCTGGAAGGGAGCTCCAAAGGTCGGTTTCCCTCAGTACAAGGCAGGATCAACTCAAGCTGAGCTGCTAAAGATGCATGTTTGCCCTGCTGAGAGGCAGGAGGTCAGGGTGTATCCTGTATGGATACGCAGTTAACCCTTCCCATATTGCTACCTGGAATTTAGGAGGATCCAGGTAACATCTGAATCCCTTTGATCTACAGTTTGGAGAAAAGAGAAGAGTTTTAGAGAGAAATTAATAATAAGTAATAATAATAAGAGACATAAGTAGACACCCTGAAATGTAACCGTATGCCTGAGTATCCAGGGTATAAGGGAGACATGAGCTGCAGTTACTAATTAGTTCCAAGGGCAGATAAATAGCAGCTCTGCTTTTTATTCATCCCATGTGGTGATCTACTGGGTTTGTAGACTTTGGCACATTTTATGTCTGAAATTTATCATGAGTTTATAGCCAGACAATAAGTTAACAGAAGAAGAAAAACAAAAAAATCCATCATTGTAAATCTTATAAGACTGTACTTTTTAAACTAGAATATGAGACAGAAAGAGCACATGTGATAAGAAAAGAAAGAAAACATAACAGTAAAATGTTAAATTAGCATGTCTGAGTTCATTCTTGTTGAGGCAGGTAGGTTTCAAGTCTTTAATGTCAGTGGGTTTTGGACAATGCATTTCTTCTTTTTGAGTTCATTGAAAGAATTTTGTGCAAAATGCTATAAGCAGCCGCCTCTAAAATCTAATTATTTTAAATCAAAATCTTTGAAATATTTTGTCTTACTGTCTATCATGGAAGGTTATTCGAGCTTCTTGGTAATGAGTCTTTATCTAAAACATATTTGGCAATCTTTGCATAATCATGTCACTATATGTCATAGACTACACCTTCAAGAATCACCACATGATGTGTGAAATGAAGCAAAAATAGCAGATATCCTTAGAGTGACTTTGGTAAAACAGTGTTAATTTCTCAACCTTCAGAAAGATCAATGTAATCTCAAAGTTTCAAACACATCAACAAAAATATCTTTGAGGGGGAAACAGAGATGTGTAAGTGGGCTGTTTTCATTTAATAGGAAAGTTAGCACAGAGAAATTTTGGGTTGTCACCAAAACTGAAATGTTTGGTAAGCTCGGCATGAGAAGAAGTGTTTCATGATTGCACAAGCACAGGCATTTCCAGCCTTACATGACACCTTTAGAGCTGCATTTTGTGTCTTAGGGCCCGTTACGACAGCACCTGTTTAAAAAATGATACTTCCAACGATGCTGTCCTGCGCTCGTATGGGAAAGAGAAGACGATCAATAAGAAAAATGCGTCTGAATCAGAAAATATAAAAGCAGAAGTGTCATGCTTATCCAGGGCACTGGATAAAACACAGACACAGTAAGAAATGTGTGTATTTAGCATATGATTCATTTAATCTCTGTCAACTGGAATTTTAACGGTGTAGTATTAATTTAATCTAATCATTCCAACTCCTACCATGATCAAATAAAGAGATGCACATATCTCCAAAGGGAGCTTTCTTATGTTCTTAGTCATAGTTTCATAATATACAAGACAAACTTTATTCTGTGATGGTCCTTTTCCTCCACTGTCTATAGAAATGTCTAGATGACCAGATTAACTGTAGCACCTTACTTCCAGACACTTGAAGTTTGTGTGTGTTGAATGTAATCCAGTAAGAGCTCTCATTTTACCCTGAAAAGGGTAAGATAACAACAGTTGAAAAGCAGCTGAAAAACCATATATGTTTTGTTTAAATACAATATTGGAGAAGAGCGATGACCTTAATATAGTTTATGATTTATATTTTAGTGCTACCAGGGAGCTTAAGCTGCCTAAAGACTCCAGAGTGTAAGCAGAGATGATGGATAGGAAAGGATGGAAAGTTACAGGAACTATAGCACTGAGATTAAGTGACTACATGAAGGTCACAATAGATGAACACTTTTTTCACCTGAGTATTATGAAGGTACAGATAGAGACAGTACAACAATGGGCAGCTGGAGAGGGAATGGAGAGTGTTGGACACAGCCTTATGTTTCTGAAGGATTTGAATTTAACTACAGTTTTCATTAGGCAAGACACCTAAATTAGTTGTATCAGGCTCCTTCTGGAGTTATAAAATAATGGCACTACTTGAGAATAAGTCAAATTGCCAAGGGACTGAACTGCAACCTGAATTAAACTTAATACTGACCCCACTTAGAAATACAGAGTAAAGTTTGATGAGAAGAAAGTCTCTATGAAGATAGGATGAATTGATAAACAAATGCTGCAATGGGAATCTCCATAATTTGAAAATCATCCTGTGGATGAACAGGGTTTGGGCACAATGTGTTGCCAGGGCTTTGCCACTGATTTCAGCAGAACCTGGATTTTACCAATATTGGAGAATCCCAGAGGAGGTGCTCTGGAGTTTACAGATAAGGTTGCCACAGGTTGTCTGAACTTGGGACAGGAGTCCAAAGGATGAACAGGACATCTACAGGTGGTCTAGGTTTAAAATAATCCTCTAGGAGAATCTAGCAGATGATATCTGTGTCTGAGGCTCATCTGTCGTTATTTCTTAGTAGAGAAGAAATGAGGGACAAAATCTGCCAAAAACACATAAGATGGATCAGCCAAATTGTTTCTAAATGGTACCTTAGTCAGAAATCTCCACAGGGGGCCAGCAGCCAGCTGCACTGCACTATAGAGTAAATGTTACTGTTTTGGAAAAGAGTCAGTGGCAAGTGATTTGCATTAAACATTTTTTTTCTTTTGTTGTTGTTGTTATTGTTGGTTTCGTTGCTATTTTTGGCTAACACAGAAATGCATCAGCATGTGAAATTTACAGAGCAAGTGCCCAGTTGCTGATTTCCAGTACAATTTTTGTCTCCATGCTTAGAGATTTTGCTCCCAAAAGGCAGGGAGGAGGGGGAGACTAGCAGGGTAGATGTGGTGATAGGGAATCCAAAAAAACCAATCAAACAGAGAGACTATCCAGAACCACAAATGGTTTCCATTTTCCAACATTTTCTTTCTAACTCAAGAATACACAGAAATCTATGAATTCAGAGTGCCTGCGGTTCTCTTGACTTGGAAAGGAGAACAGAGGATGGAGCAAAACCTATGTTTAAAGCCACTGAACTCACAAATATGAACAGGGGGCTGGAAGAAAATGAAGCCCAGGGATTCATGGATCTCGTCACAGCCTAGAGATGCTTTCAGCATATGTCTAGCATGCAGCAGGGTCTGGCAATTTTCCTGGTATTTAGGCTGCTTTTGGGACTGCTGCTCTCCTGCACATGTTTGTCCTGGAGGATGGTTTTCACTGATATGGTGTGATGAAATTCCTATCTAAACACCTGCAGGTGTATGTGGGGATGTCTCTGGCCAGAAACCTGGTCGCTTGCCCAGAGAACATTGCTGGGGGCAGCGAAATGGCTCTGCCCCTCAGCCTGTCTGCTCTCATCCAGGGACAATTTGGGTGTGCTGGAAAAATGTTACACTAATTCTGCATCCATCACTCTTTGAGGACTGCGAAGGTAAAGAGGAAGATCAGTTTCTTCAAGGATCTGCCCCCAGTTCCATTCCTTCCCTCCTGTGACAGAAACAGCCCGGCCAAACCCAGCCCCTAATCCTTGGAGTGGAAAACACATGGGTGCTTCCAAGTGTTGTCTCTGCAGATGCTTTTCACATACCCAGACACACATGGATTTATGCGTGGGTGCAACCACAGAAACGTGTAATGATTGCCATAAGGATAATTGTACAGGTAGTTATCTACATCAACATGCATCACACACGTGGATGCATACAGATGGATTAGAAAGACAAGCAAATACAACGGAAGATTCAAAAAATTAAGGCCAGAAAAGACCACAGGAATAATCCAAGAGTTTTTCTGCCTTACATTAGCTGGTCATTATTATCTAAAGCAACCTCTGCTAGGCTGCACAAGATGCTGAAATAGTACAGTATGATGAGAAAAGAAACAAGAACAAACCATGAAATATTTAATATCCTCTAGTGGCACTGATGCAGTCTTTACGCACAGGGCAGTGCATTAACACTGTTCACTGTTCAAGTGGCTAAAACTAGACTATGGGAGAAAAAAGGTGAACAGCTTTTACACCCTTTCGTACTGAAAAAGCCCCAGCTGAATCAAGGTTTGGCACTCTCCTTGAAGAAATGTGTGGATTGATCAGTGAATTCAGAGGAGGGTGAGTTAGAGGCTGAGAAAACACTGTCCACAAGAAACAGTTGAAAGAACTGTGCCTGCTTAGAGTGCAGGAGAAAAAGATGAGTGAAGGTATAAAAACAGTATTAAAGCACTTCACTCAGAAAAACTTTAGCTCAGGTATGAGGAAGTTTCAGTTAAAGCATCAGATGATTTTGGCCAGGAAAGGGTACACGTCTTAGGGTAAGATAGCTCCTATCTTCCTGAGATGTCACTTTCTCTCTGCTGTTTGTGGAACAAGTTTAGTCAACACCCCTAATTTTTGTGTGTGGTGAGGAGGATGCTTTATAGGCATGGCAGCACTGCCCAAAATACAGGTGTTTAATGCATCAGTACCATCACTGTCACGCTACTTTCTTTTTGGTACCTTTTTCTTGAGTGTGTGCCACTTGCCACAGTCAGACATTCTGCTACTCTGAGAATCTCTGCTTTGACTCAACAGGATGCTACACTTGTTCCTACATAAAAAGCCCCACTAGACTACCACTGAATTTACTTTGGACTGATGTGTGCAGCATAAACACAGAATTGTATTCTATTTGCCATCCCATGCCCCACAGGCAGGGTATTAAGGATGGAATTCATATGCAAGAATCAGGAGCCCCATTTTAAATATCTTGAAAATTCCAAGGATTCCTGCACTCTTTTACCAAATTCATGAAATTTTAACCTCTTGAATAAGATGATGGTTGCCAAGTTTTACATGGATTCATTTCCTACCTTTTAAAATGTTCCTACAATCATCCATAGGTTTTGATGCCTTACAGAGGAAATGCTGCTGGAGGGATTTGGTTGCCTTTTAGATTGGTTCATTTGGATTTGTTTTGTTTTGCTTTTTTTCTGTAAAAGTTCCAAAACCCAACCTCTCCTCAATGATTTTTTTTTTGTTACTTCTTTTTCCTTGCTGTAGGAGAAACACATTTACAAGTCACTAAAACCGATTAAAGCTCTAGCAATATGCAGGCTTCCTTGACCTACCTGAAGCACACTGCTTGTGTGCATGAAAGGGATGCATGTACAGTGATTACCAGATCTGATGTTCAAGCAGACCTTTTCTTTCTGGGTCTACTAGTCCTGGGTGAGGGTAATTTGTTTGTAGTTCCGCTAGAGGTAGACTCAGAAGAGTATGGCATTCACTGTAGCAGAAGAATCAACTTAAAATTCAAACAACTTAGTCTCAGCTGACTAAAAACTCTTCCCCCCTGAACACTCTCTTGAGCATCCAGCCACATCTCTGAGGTGTGTACCTCAAAGGCTGGCAGGGGCTCGCGGACACTCAGAGCGGATTTGGTAAATGAGACCCAGTGCTCAAACTGCAGGTGAGCTAATTCAGTGCCATTAGCTGCAGCCAGGACTTCATCTCCTCATTAGGAAAGAGATAAATTATGCAAAGTGTACTCTCAGCACAAGCAGCAAGAGCCGGCAAAGCCACAGAAAAGAGAGAGGTGGAAGGAAAATAGTCTGCAAAGCAGGGCGGAGCAAATGCAGCAGTGCCCTGGAAGGGGTGGGAGGGAACCCCCACCTTGGGTAAGCCCCTGGATGGAAGCAAAAGGCTTCACCTTCTTTGACCTCCTGCCAGCTGCAGCGACAGCCAAGCTGGAGCAAGGCCTCTCCCTTTTGTGCTTGCCTGTGTTCCAAACATCCCTTGCTGGTTACTCCCATTGTACCTTAATCTTTCCTAAGAAATCGATTTACATAAAACTGCAGAGCCCAAGAAGGAAAATATTTATCTCTTATACCCCAAGCAGACCCTCCGCAAGGGATTCTCTTCCCTGACAACACTTTGCAAGCCTGATTTTTTTTCCTGGTGGCTGTTGCCTGGAAGCATGGCATCAATGAAAGCTCTTTGGTATTGTGCTTACTTTATTTCCAAAAAAACCACAGCAGGGAAGAAAGTGACTGTGTGAAATATCCTACAACCACCTGAGCAAGATAAAATATCCCAGGTATGGGCAGGAAAAAATAGTTGACATTAGCTTAGACACCAGACCCCTCTCAATCCTGGTCCCTGCAGGACTGTCAACATGGTGACCAACCATTCTGGCACCCTTCTGTGTGAGGGAAATCCTGCCAGGAGTTGGGCTGGACTCACATTAATTTTCTCCTGGCCAACAAAGACTGACCAGATTGCAAAGACTGTGAACTCACGACCTTGATTTTTTTCCCCTCCAACAGCTTCCTGGAATGTTTGGTTTCTCAGCCTCCTCTCTACCTCGTCCTTCTCTTTGCCCAGGAGCCACGACAGGGGCAGATACAGCCCTGACAATGCACCCTGGGTGTGAACCAGCCCCGTGGGGTGCAGAAAGAGCAGTGGATGCCAACGAGGCTGGAGTCCATCCGTCACCCCCTCAGCACAGGTAGGACTGGGCTGGAAGGACGGCACAGCAAAGACAGACTACATTTAGCTGGATACTTTCCCTCAATCACTGCATTAGCTTTTCCTGATCCTATAGTTAAAAACAGCTATTTATTCTGTCACTACACGCTGGCAAAGATATATTGCACCGAGTCAGCGCCTACAATTATTATAGTACAGAAAACCTTTGCTGTAGCACGTTTAGTGCTGCTATTTATCAGGCACAGCTATTACATCCTGGCTCCCAACAAGGCTGTACAATTCTGGCACCCAGGAAGACAGCAGGTGCTCTGAATTAAACCAGGGCCCAAAGACGTTCCCTTCACCTTCCTCTGGCTTTCCTTAATAGTCTAGCAAGGGCTGGGGGCTATCAGGAAGGAAAAGGGTTGCAAGAAAGCACTCTGCTTATCTGACACTATGTCTCAGTGTCACAAAATGCCATGTGTAGGGGGAAAACATTGCTGTTTTGTGAGGGAGGTGACAGGATCTCTAGAAATTAAAAGAAATTAGATTCCAAGTAGGTCATACAGTTCTTCAAGGTGCCAAAACCACAGTATTTAATTGTAACAGATATTTCTTTGTGAAATGCTTGTCCAATACTAACTGATAACCAAAAATGTTGCACATCATGGTCTGCTTGCCTATCCAGCCATCAGAAAGTGTACTGACACCACTGCTACTGATACCTCTAGTGCTCCATTCATATACAGTCTTAGGGCTCTGGGTATATTTTTCACATCTTTGCTACATCATCAAAACCTTGTTCTGTTATTACTGGAAGAACCATCTTGCCAGTGGTCTGCGCTTAAGATTTATTTGAAATCATGTCTTCTAACAGAATGGCATTTAAAAAGATGTTTCTTATACAATCCTCTCCAATTTTCTAACTTGTGAGCAAACCGAAAATTTGACTCACAAACTACACAGATTTATTGTAATGATTAAAAAAAGAGAAGGAAATGCTAGAGAATAACTGACTGATCAGCAAAAAAGGAATTTTTTTTTTTGGATAACTTCCTGAAAGCCTGCTATCCAGCGTTCTCTCTCTCCCACTGTCACTAATTTTCAAAAGAAATTCAAGCCTGAATCTAAGAGACTTCCCTGATGATTTCTCTCGGAAAAATTAAAAAAAAAAAAAGGGCTTTTTTTTAAAAAAACATGATTTTTCAGTAGAAAAATGCTGTGTAAATTAGTTTGATCAGCCCTTTCCAACATCTTTGCAGCCCAGAGTTGCCAGCAGCTACATTGAGCACTGTGGGTGTGTCTCGGCGGAGCTGCGGAGAGCGCTGTCGCTGGCTATCGTGCGCTTTCAAGGTGCCAAAAGGCACTCGGTGTCTGTCAAGGATAAATGTTTGCAGGGGCAGAAACAAAGTTGTAGAACTTCTAAGTTCCATAAGAGGGCCCAAAGGCAGGGAAGACTACATAGGAATAGCTGAATAGGGATCAACACTCAGCCAAGTACTCAAGACTGAGTAATAATGCTGAATATTTTGGGTCGCTGCTGTCAAGGATATTTTCCTTAAGAGGTTTTTGGAGCACTTTGAGATACACAGATTTAGCTTTATTCCTACCAGCTCCCAGCCAAAGGCATCGTTTTGAATCTGCTTTGGAAAGTCTTAAGCTCCCAAGCCTCCTGTTGGCAGGAAGAACATTGTCATCATTTTATGGAGCTGTTACTGACCATAGCTGCGTGATTACTTTGCCTTTGCAACATGGGTAGAGGTGGTTCATGGGATTTGGTGTGATTTATTTGTTTGGGTCTAATGTTCCAAGACAACAGGCTCATTTTTTTAGAAGGAATAAGCACAATAATCAGATTGTGTGAGATAGGATCAAAGAGAAAAGGAAACTGAAACATTCTCAATAATAATAGTAATATTAATCACTAATGCAAAAGGAACGTTTTGCTTCTGGCCATTGTTGCCGATGTACAGGACATCCACACTGAGTGGGTCTATTGACCTGATGTTCCTGCTTACTGTGCAAGTGGGACTAATGTTAGGAGGACTATATTTAAGAGACAGCAGCCCTTAAGAGGCATCTGCTGATGGGGCTGCAGACACCACCAAAGATTCATGCTACTAACTAGGAGAGGGACTCAGACAGTGGAAATAATTTGCTTAAAAGCATGTTGATTTGGACATCACTAATCTCAGCATTGATCTTTGCCGGCATTAACTTTGCTGTTAATGCAAATAACTGAAAAGGATGCCATTAATTGTATTGATATAATGGAAGGCATTGCCCTTGACTTCAAGGCCCCCCTCTTTGATTTAGTGCTTGCCAACGACTTAACATTTTTGTCTCCTCTCCCCTTTTCTGCTTGTCCAAAATGATGTTTCATTCCTTTTTATGTCCCTGTTATGCTTGGAACATCCTGTCTCCATGTTCCGCCCCTTCAAATGCTCCTTTCTTCCTGAAGGTCCTGCATTCACCTTCCCTCCTGTCCCCAAGTGCAGTCTCACAACTATAACAGGAAGAAAGCGAGAGAGTATGTATATATATATGTCTCTATGTGTGTGTGTGTGTGTGTGTGTGTGTGTGTATCCAGAACACAACAGCAACAACACACATGAAGAATTCAGGTTGTAGTGCCAGCATGGAAAATTCCCTCTGTGGTTTCCTGGACCAAGAGGATTGTGAGTTCCAGGACTAAAGGCTTAATGAGGAAAAGGCAACATATATGACTTATCCATAGGGCTTTAGTGAGGGTGTTAAATCAAAACAATGCTTTTTCCGACTTCCCATTTCACAAACTGAATCCTGATAAAATGTGAAGGCTCTGGAAGAGTTAAAAAAAGAAGAGTTGAGGCCTTGGAACATTTTTCAGAAATAGATTTAGGGATGCTATATATGTAGCTTCTACAAAGGAAATTTAGTAAATTGTTTTGCACTTTATTATTATCTATTGGAAGAAAAAATGTCTGATGGCAGAGGGCATTTTAGTTTAGGAAGTGAAGCCATCGCAGAATATCACATTAGACAAAATAAGTCTAAAATTACAGTATGGTTTATTTTGATTGAGTCAGCTCTCTGAGTCTTAAAAAATCTTTAAATCAACTTTAATTTTCTACAAGGCATGTTCAAGATACGAAGAAAAAAAAAATTACACATTTGGGAGAAAATTCTTGTTTTCCCAACAGAAGTGTTAATTTAGACCAGGAGCTTAACAAATACATATGAGAATCACTTTCTCTGACCCAAAGACTTAGCAGTGCCAAAAGGGAAGATGCAGGAAGAGAAATACTATTGCAGATCTATTGTGGACAACCACAATTTTCATTGAATAATAGAACAAGCATCAATTAACTTTGCATTTTTCTCAGCCATTATTAATTGTTTGATTTCCCTAGGGCACTATCATGGTAGAAACTGGTATTGAGTGGATCTGAAGAAGTAAGGGTATGGGGAAGATGTCATATGTGTAAGTGGCTTCCTGGATCAGGAGGCCTTCAGGCTGTCTTTTTCAACCAATCACCACAGCTTCGTTTAAAACAGGGTTGCTGACTGTTTGAAATGCTGTCAACTTTGAGATAATCAGAGGCATAGCCTCTGGAAACTAGCACATTGTGGGACTGTAAAAGGAAGCCCCTGCAGGGGAAAGTAGGAACAGTGTACGTAGCAGCATTAAATTGGCATCTATTTGTCAAAAACATCCTTTGCCACCTCATTTCTCCAGCAAAAATATTCCACTGCAAAAAAAAAAAAAAAATAAAAACCCACACTCATCCTCCAGTTCCTCAATTAACATCTGAATTGTAATCAACAACTTAGCAGTCAAGGAATCTTTGAAGAGATGAGAAATCAGATGTTGTTTTTCAAGCTGAACATGAAAACACTGTGATGATAGTGGGATTATTTTGGAAATACATGGCCAATAGAAACCTTGGAGGGACTTGATCCATTCCAAATTCAAATCCCTTTTGGTCCCTTAATCCATAAAGCTTACTAGAGAAGTATGCTAGTGCTAAATAGTTGTGTTTAAGATTTGCAGCTGGGTTTTCATGAACAGTTTTCTGTCATCATACATCTGTAAATGCATGTTGAATAATTACTTTGCACTTGCAAAGGGTTTTTCTCTGCAAATCAGTTGTAAAAATGTTCATTTTGAGTAGCAGTTTTGTAAATGGGACATATTTATTAGCTCTGTCTTACAGACTGGAAAACTAAGGGACAGAGGGTTAATTGAGCCTAGTTTTAAAAAAATCTAAATTATTTTAATCAAAAGAACACAGAAAGATGCAGACGTGGATCAAAACCCACTTATAATCAGGACCATAAAGAAGACAAAGAAAAGAGAATTGCTGTCTCAAGTGTCTTTCACCCTAATTACAAGACAATAATAGTGTGGACAGGTGGATTATCACAAAAAATAACATGAATAAATGTTGCTTTGTTCTTTCCCCTTCTTTTGACTGTATGGTATCTATATGGGTCTTAATATCTCCTGATTTAGTGAAAGGGACAGGAATTTCCTGGTAAACTGAGGAAATGGATGTATGCCCTCAATTTAGCCTTGATTTACTTCCATGTGGCTCATGCCACAGGTCCCATTTACCCTAAATTGCCATTCTGCAGTGTAGGCTGGGAGGAATGTAGTCTGGGATGCTCCTGCCCAGCAAAGCAGCAGGATATTTGTAGCATCTGCCTTTTCATTATTACATAGAATATAACATGATCAGTCTGTCCTTTAAACTACGAAGAAAGCCAAGCCACTCAGAAGGGCCAAATTTCATGCTGCTTCACTCCACCTCCACTTCAGCGCACTTCATGCTGCTTTAGCTCCACTTCAAAATCCAAGACCTAACTGGGGACCCCAAATACGCCACAGATCAGTCAAATTTCAGTGGTTGCACAGTTCCTGAGGAGGAGGAACAGATGGACAGGAACACAAAGAGGCTGATTGCATAAATTCTGTTTCTTAAGAAACTAGACTAAAATTAGGTGTTTTAAAATCCAGATCGAGGGTTAATTTTGTTTGGAAGTAGGTGCCTGAATACTAACACATATGGTTAGGACAGTAGCTGTTTCTGTTGGTGTTGTCAAAACCACATTCTGATATACCAGAGTCAGTTCTGACCATTAGAGACTGTTACATCATGACAGTAATGACACACAAATGCTTTATGGCCCTTTCCACTTCAGCCATGCAACCTGCTAACAGTAACTTCTGGTTTCAGTCAATTACTTTATAATTATGTTTTAAAATGTCATGTCTGATTTGAGCCAAACACTTGGCTTCTAGCCTTCCCAAGAAAAAAGAAAGACAGTGATATGAAATTGCAATATTCAAAGCAGAACCTGTGCCATCTATAGATGTGCTCCCAATCTAGGGCTATATTTCTATATGTAACTTGAGGCATGGTTCCACAACAGATATCCTTCCACTGCAGAATGCTCAGAAATGTCTCAATATAAATGTTTGATAAATGATCAATTGGCAAAATAATAAGTATCAAAACAAACAAAAAATATTGAGCCCTCAAAAGTCCACACCACTAACCCCCTCAGTCTTAAGTAGGAATGTCCCCTGAAAATGATTTAATTTAAAGTTCATCCAAACAAGAATTTTTGTTTGTAGAGATGAGAAGGACAGTAACCCCTAGGAGAACAGTGGTGAGGACAGGAGATGCTAACACACAAGATTAGTAATATATGGTGGTTATGTATATAACCTCTTTCTGAAAGTCCAGAAAAGAGTTGTCTCTTCTGACACACATTCCAGCTCTCAAAATGCCAGAGAGACTCCTTCTTGATTTCCTTTTCTCACCCATCCAGATGACAGGTTTTGCCCTGAGCTGAATTTGCAGAGAATTATGGAGAAGGTGGGCTTCTCTAGCACTGCCCTGGAATATGCACATCACGCTGCAGAGTCAGGAGCTGCTGCAAATCCCGATGCAGCTGCCACCTTATGGGCCTCCCACAAATCTTCCTCCCATCAATTCCCCCAACACTCCCCACTACATGTCCCAATATGAATCATGTTTCACATCAAGAAAAGAAGCTGAAATTCCCTGGCATTACCTAGATGTGCTGCTTTAGGGACTGGAGCTGTAGCTCTGAAAATACCCTTCCTTTCACAAGGCCAAAGCTCTCCTTGCTGGGTAATCCATTAGAACTGCCATTAACTGTGCATTCATGGCCCTCACACTCAGCTCAAATCTCTACTGTGTCTTTGAAAAATCTACCCCCCGTGTTATTCTGATGTGGCTGTTTGTCTCCTTGTGAACTTATAATGATAATAATGATAATAATGATAGTAATAATGGCTGACACTTATATAGTACCTTTCATCCAGAAGGATCCCAAAGTGCTTTGCAAACTGATTTGCAAACAACTGCACACCCATATTAACCACCCCATCCCGATGTTAAGGCAATGTTAATGTGAAGTGGCAAAAAGATGGGAAGTGCAAAGATTGCAGCTTCGGGAACAACACCCGTACACGGTGTGCCTTGCCTACGAGGGTCTGTCATTTACAACATCACCTGGAAAATGCTGTACAGCAAATAATGCTTCCCAAACTGAAGGAAAGGTGATCAAAACCTTGTGCATCTGGCCATGAAGGTAATTGGCTGGAAATTTCGCTCAGTCCCCTTCCTCAGGTGCTGATATGGAAAGCTGAGTTCTCTAATTTTCTATTTTTATTTGCTGCAATTGAGAGGGCAACATTAGATGTAGATGCCCAACAGTTAGAAGTAATGTGGCTAATGATGCTGCAATTGGACAAGGGAGGGAATGGAAAGAATCCTGCTGACTTCAGTGAATGCTGCATCAAACATTTGTTGAATTATATGAACAGTAGCAAAATTCCACTCTCTACCTTTTTTCTACTTATTGTTGGTATTATGGGTTGCTTTGTGTTTTTGCAAAGGTGGAAAAGCATTCTTTTCTTTTTCACACCTTTTTTCTTCAGAAGTCCGGGTAATGTCTTTTGGAACCAGATCTCACATGACAAGTTTCAGCTGCAAGGCGTTTTGCATCCATTTGGGCTGTGCTCCTCTGTTGATAGAATAGATCAGCCCAATGTTAATGGTGCAAACGGTGCTGTTTTCAATGCACAATTAACCAAGTCAACACCGTGATGAATAAAAATTAAAGCTGGCATCAGGGAAGACCCCATAGAAGTTGAAATCATTTGTTCACGTGCCTACGACTCCGAAAACAACCTTATCTTTCAACAGACACTTTTTGTCCCCCATGTAAGGTCAAATTACCTGCATCAAAATTAGAGTTTGAAGGAGAGGAATCTCTGTTTGAGAGTGAACGGGTTAACAAAATCAACAGCCCTAACCTTTTTGACTCCAACCACCTGTGAGCTGCTTTTTTGGACCATCTGGACAGAAAGAAAGTTTTTAATTTTTTTTTTCTCTATTGGAGCATGACCTGCTTAAGAGGGTGAAAGTGCACACCAGAACACAATAGAAACTGACTGTATGCACAGGGCAAACACCCACCAACTCATTGCTACAGCTTGATAAAAGCAAATATTAAAACTAAGTCATCTCTTAGAGCAGTCATTTCTCACACACTGGAAAGCAGATTCTGACCATGCAGACCATTTAGTGGTTCTGGCAGGAGTTTGGCATTAGTCTGGACTTGTCTGTCTGAGCTTCTGGCATAACTTTTATTGCCGGATAAATCTCTCAGCAGAGTAGGGAAATATAAGTACAATTTTATCTATCAAGTTCCTTAAGGCTTTTCTTTCTCTGTTTTGAGAGGATATTTCCTGCCAGCTCTGTTTATCTTCACACTGAGGTGGCACCCAGAGAAAAAAAGAAGAAGAAAAAAAAGCACCAGCAATATACAGAATATAAATGATTTACTTTGAGAAGAGCTTCAACCTGTGTTTGCCTCAACATCCATATCAGTCCAGAAGGGTTAAAATTCCTTCCCCTGTAACTTGCTGTCAAGGCAGGTGGCAGACTGGCTTCCCAAATATATTGAAGTTACCCTGGGGGTGAATTTGAGCTTATCATTTTTGCACCATGAAGGCTTTCAGCCCACCTGAAGTGAGACTGCGTAGTGGCTGCTCAGCTCTGGGAGAACAGTAGTTAATAGTGTCATTTTGGAATTTCTTATTAACAGGCCAGCAAAACTGCAAGGTTGACAGCACTATTAAATATGACAAAGTCTTCTTCAAGACACTGACTGTTTGACTGGTGGGAGAAAAAAAAAAGTCGTGGCATGATTTATATCCAGGTGCACAAGTCACAGACAATCCTCTACATCTTGTGTCCACGGAATGATTGCTCATCTATAGTCAGCAGTGTCCTCACACAGCTCATCACAGATGGCTCATCTTGACTCTGAAACTTGTTTGTGTCACCCTGCACCTTGCCTGGGCAAACCAACCCCTTACGGCCCCCAGCTCCCAGGAGGGTTTCCTCTGAAATCGAAGTGTTTATTACTGATCCTTCCACTGGATAGCTGTTTGTTCTGGGTGCAAATGTCATACCTGCAGTGGATGGCATCACTGTTTGGGGTGAAGGTTTCATAGCTGGATTGATAAGGTGGGGGGCTATCTCAAACCAGAAGGCCACTTTCAATTGGGATTGAAGAGCTTATTAAAAAAGATTTTATGTATATACCTGGCAGGTTTTGAGACACACAAGGAAAATGCATTAGGATTAGATTAGATGAGATTAGATTAAGAAAAGCACAGACATAGAGGACCAGATCAACAGTCAGTCTTAGTTCAATAGCCTGTCTCAGACAGTGGTCAATACCATCTGCTTCTCTGCAACAGGCAGGGCACCCTTCAGTGGGCAGCTATGGGGATAACATACTCATAAGGACAATGTCTTCCTAAACCCCATTAATTAGAAGTTGGTTTAGGCACTGAAGCAAGAAAGCTTTTATCCACTCTGAAGCTCTGGGATTTTTTTTTTTAATCCTCACAATACTAAATCTGGATGTTCTTGCTACCTAGTATAAGTCTAATCCCATTCTCCCCCTTCCCCTCCTCCTCCTAAACTGTCAAAATTTTGGTCTCAAATAGTAATTTATTTGTTTGTTTTTTTTTTTTTTTTAACTGAATTGAAGGTTTTGCTTGGACAGGACTGAAAAACTTGTGTAATAGCTCACAGCAGCTCTCCCCATCTTAGAACAAACAAGGAACAAGAATTACTTCAGAAGAACTACTGAAATCAGAGGTGACCAATTTTTTGTTATCTGGCCATGATCAGTAAAGCTGCCTAAAAAATGCCCTTCCACGTATTTTCACTTTTCACACTTAGCACCCATTTCCTTTATGAAACAAGTCTTGTAACTAAACCAGCTTGGAAGGGATCCAGGGGACATGTTTAGCATTCTGTATTTCAGACATCTTAAGTGCATGTTTCTTGGCTGGTCCACTGTCTTTACACCCCATTTGAATAATACAAGGTTTTATTGAGAGGAAGAAGAGGTGTTATCCAAGAGAAAAAGGAGATATATCAGCTCTGACTCATTCCAAACGCCAGTCCACTGTCTCGTTTTACTGGATGAGTTGCGTGAGGTCAAGAACACAACAGCAGGACTCAGAGGGAGAGAATATTTGTAGTATTTCTCCACATGAAGCTTCAAAAAGTTTAAAAAAACAACTAAATACTTTTTAGGCAATTATCTTATCAACCAGACGGTTGAGGTTTGGTTATTTTGGCCAACGTTTGCGTTTCACAGAACCTTGAAGTGTTTGTGGAGGTTTTAGTATTGTTCCGGGGATCCCTAAAGAAATAGTGTGAGGTGCTCTTCTTTGAGGCAATACTTTTATGGTTGGTTTGCTTTTTTATAATATTATGTCCTTTATCTTGTGCAACTGTTAATTTGGTCACCTGGAAAACCTTACCAGCAGCAATTTGCTTCCTGAGGAAAATAGGTTTTTATTGCCTTGCAGAGTTTTTACAGAAGAGCCCAAATATTGTGGTAAAAGTTTGTTCCAGTGAGCTAAAGGGTAGTTGCCAGAAGTCTCCATTTTCCTCCCTGAGTAGTGGTCCCCAGGTAGACTTAACGTCTGGCCATGAATTGCCCCTTTTAAAGCAGAGGAGACAAGCAATGCAGCTTAAAGACAGAATTAAGCCTACAGAGATAAATAAGAACATGAGTCATTCAAACTTCCACCTGGTGTTGATCTGACATTCTTTAATAAAAAAATCGAGCTTTCAAACGAAATACCTTATTTAAAAATGTACTTGTACATGAAATGTTTGGGGTTTTCTCTTTTCTAGTGAAAGGGGAACGTATTTTGAGCAGACGCAGTTTTGCCTGCTGAGCTCCAGCTTTGGAAGGCAGGAGCTGGAGCTTCCCATCCTGCCATTTAATCACAAGGAGGTAGACAGGATTTAACAGTTCAGATCCAGAGTGGTATAGAGGTCCTGGGAGATAACTGAAAATCTATACCCAGAAAGCATCTGAAGAGTATGTCTCTGCTTATCTATGGTTGCATGTATATGTGGGGTTTTGTTTTATTTTATAACAAGATATATTGGCTAACTGGGAGCATTTTATTAAAGAGAAAAGTCTGGGTAAAGCGAGCAAACTATTCACTGCCAAAATTTACCCAGAAGTACCTGTGTAATTGAATTTGGCCAGCACTAGCAAGATATTTGATTTTCTATAATTGGATTGGCTAATGGGGGGAAGAGGGTGGGGAGAGGGAGGAACTGGAAAGTTATCTATCTCCCTTGACAAAATGATCCAGTGAGTTGGGAAATTTCTCTGCCCTCAGGGAAAGAAGGGCCAGATAAAAACAAGAAAACAAAGCAAGTGATAGACTGAAGTAAGAGGTAGGGCTGGAAAACAGGGGTTAGTCCATGGCTCTGCTACAGACTCCTGAGATGCTTGTGGGCAAGTCATTTAATCTTCCCATGCTTAAATTCTCCACTCTGTGCCTGTCTTATTTCATATTTTGTGTTCTTTGGGTTGCAAGTGCCTCGTGTGCTAGATCACATAGCAAAAACTCTTGCTGAATAACCAAAAGCCAGTAGGTGAATGAGGATGTAAAAGAGAGTTTTTGAAGGGCTGTCATGTCTCCTGCATACATCTATTTCTACCACATTGTTGCAAACACATTGGATTGGAGGACTTAGGGAATTTATTTTGGGCATCCAGCAATCCTGGACATACCTGGAGCGTGCAGCTCTGCTCTGTGTGTGTGTTTGACATGGAGTGTCCTGAGGTTTCCCTTCAGCTCATTTCCTGTGGTGATGGATACCATGCTCCTATCACAGGAGAGTTGTGAATACTAAATATTTTCAAGGAATAAGACCAGTTCTATTGGATCATACAATAGGTCCATCTAGCTAAAGCTCCTCTCATCAGTGTTGGAGCATAGGGCAAAAGTAGGTAAGAAAGATTATATTTACCCTGAATAATCTCCTGAACTCCAATCATTTTCAGTTCAGAGTGTTCTTGAGATGCAGCGTGTGTATAGCCAGCAGCCTCCACTGCATTCCCACATTTATCCTGAATGCTGGACCCATGATAAACAGGGAAAGCAAGGCAACCTCACCTTATTACACAGCCATGTGACTGCCAAAAATATGACTTTTAATAACATGGACCCCAAACTTGTCACCACAGCAAGATCAGATGGGATGGGAGCAAAAATTCAACCAAGGCAATAGAGACTGACATCTTACCTAAACCCTCCCCACCTGTGTACACAAGTAATACTTTTATACTACTGGCGTTATGAATAGATTAAGTTTGGAGGGATTGTGACACTTTTGGATAACAATATCTAGAAATACTCTATTGCCATCCTTACTCTTCATTAAAAATGCAACATTTTCATTTTAAGGGATTTTAAAATGTCTAATCAATCTTCTTTAAAACATGAGATAGATTTAAAGCCAAGACAGAATAAAATCTTTGGTTCTTGGACACAACTGTAGATTGAAATGATTGCTAGAGTCCTTTTTAGTAAGTAGAGCTAGGTTTTCTAAAAAAATGAAGTTAATGTGATCAAGTTGTGTGTGTGTTAGCCTATGACTCTTTCCTGATTACATTATTGCATGATTCAGCTGAACAGAACAAATTCTATTTATTTTGCAGATAGATGAGCTATTACACTGAGGATTGTAAAACTTTTTGAAATTAAAATAGATAGAGGAGGAAGAAGGAAGAAGAACACATACCTAAATCTTTCTTTAAGATTTAATGACAGTCTACTTCTAAGAACAACCTGTTGGGAGGGCTGGTTTTATAGCCTTACAGAACTGCATCCTGGGTTACCCTCTGTATACCAAGCCTTGCCTACCCGTACTTTGTAGGAAATTGTACCCTCCAGTATCAATATACATGAAGTCAACTTCCTTAATCAGTTTAAAAGCCTTTTGAAAATGTATTTTGTGGGTGTCTCACTAGCTGAATCTTTTATTTATGGGCTTGTACTGGGATGGTCATTTGAATTTTTGTTGTGAGTCCGTATTTTATTATGCATTTTATTTGTTTTTTATTGAAAGCTTTCTAAAGCACTAAGAAAGGTCCTGGGCGAGTGATTGAATAAAAGCAAACTCATTTCAAAACCCCTCCCTGATTTTTCATCCTCTTCCCACTGCAGATATGTGCACACCCAGATTTCTGCCCTCTATTTCACAGCATACACCACTACTTTATTTTCATCTTCTATGAAAACCTAGCAATTTCTGTTATTTCTAAGAACAACCAGCCATCACAATGCTAATAGATGTGATAGGAACTGTAGTAGGTTTATTTATTTTTTATTAAACCCGAAGAAACACAGGAGCCTCCTTATTTTCTTGAAAGTTTAGGATTGTTTTTCCCATCAGGTTTCTCTCCATGAAAGAAACTTCGTAAAAATGAAGTAAGCATAACTTAAAGATTTTTTAGAAACTTTCCAATTACAGAGAAGATAATATTGAGATCATTCTTTCTCTCATTTTTGAAAAGGAATCCTCAATAAAATTACGAAAATTTAGTGGGCAAAAAACTACGTTTTTCTTGAAAAGAGAGTGAAAGAACGGTATGTTCTGTTTTCTGATTTGCTTTGTATTTTCTTCTGCTGTTCCCCATATACTGGCAATTCTTCAAAATGGGCTGTTCCACAGACAGATGAAGTTGCAGTGTCCAAGTCCATAAAGATACTTCCCACTCAGACTTCTGGCCTACTCTCACTTTCCTTTGGAAACTGATGAAAGGTAAAATCTTAAAGGAAGGCAGTGATCTGTTCCAGAGCTTTTTACTACTGGCTGACCAAGCTACAGGAGTAAAATGCTGTCCTGGGTTCCAAAATGCCATCAGTTTTGAACAGATAATCTGCTGATAGACTTACACACAAATACAGGAAGAAAAATGAAAGACATAGATGCCAAGGAGAATTTTCGTAAATGAAAAGTATATTAGGTTGCAACCACCCTGGGAAATAAAGAAAGCCCTTTTATTTAGGATCTTGAATACTCACTCAGACAGATCTAGAGGAAATACATAACAGAAAACAACTGGCAAAATTGCATCCTACATCACCTGATCCATCCTCACAGCTCTTTTTTTTACAGGAGTGTTGAGATTGTGGGTATCTTCTGAATATGGCTGTCCACAGCCATATTACAGGATGTTTACATGCTATGAGCCTCACCATACAATTCCCCCTTTATTACAAATCATCCCACTTAGAGAGCCCTTTATGTTTATATTTTACTTAAAAGACTAAGTCAACTTCCTTCAGCACAGTAATCTATATTATGTATATCCAGTTTATAAAAAGCCAGCTTTATAGGAACACCTTTTGTAAATTCTTTTACCATCATTTTATGGGTCTACAGCACCAATGGCATGGCATGCATGTTTCCAGTGGTTTTACAGCAGTGATCTTATAAATTACATAGCCTCGTGATGAAGAGCAGAACAGGCGATTAACTGCATTAACCACACACTTTTGACCAGGTCACCTGCACTTTGTGAACTGATTTATCACCCCTGTGTCAGACAAACAAGCCTAAGATTTCAAGAAAACAGTGGAAATGCTGACAGATCTATCCCGAAAGTGCTCAAATACCAGCATTTTCTTCAGCACTTGCAACTAATTAATATGCTGAGAACAGGCAGATGAACTCTCGCTATACTTTAACATCACATGGTCCAGCAGGACAGAGATCGATATATAGTTCATGTTTTGTTTTTTTATCACTATTTTTTTAACATGGGAAAAAAAAATATAAGCTTGAAACACTGAACACCTGTAAAGTTGTGATGCACATTTTGTACAAAAATAAATGTTTCAATCTGACTGAGTTAAAAGTCTTGTAAGAACATATTTCTCCTAAGCCTGTTGCCTAACACTTAGGTCAGGAGGAGCTTTTCAACACAATACTACTTAAAGCCATGAATAAGATAGCTGGAGATTAAATATTCTTTGGAGAAAGCATCCTTGAACTGGCAGGAGGTGGGGACTTGAACACTAAAATGATGATCATGTTGTCACCACACAATCTGATTGATATCTTTACAAGATGAGGGCAAGCTCAAACAAAACATCTCCATCCCATTTTGGTAAATCAGAAGCCAGGGTAGTACCTAGGAAATGTCTGCATGGGGTTTTTTTCACATATGGATGTAACTGCACATTCACTGATTTCCAAGCACGCAGGAATCTTTGATGTCATGGATCTGTAATGAATGTGGCTGAGGACTGGAGATAGTATTTTGGATTTAGTACCTCAAGAACATTTCTTCTCCAGGAGGATGGAGTGAATTTAAGCTTATCCAGCCAGATGTGGTCACTGAACACAGATTACTTCATCTGATTGAGTCACATTTGATATTCTCTGTAATCAACAAAGAGAAATGTGTGCTTTTGGGACACAATTCATTTGACTGACTTTAGATTTCAACATTAGGATGAGAGGAATCACATCATAAAAGAGTGCACTTCTCTCTACTGACCACAAAAGAAGACTGTGCTGATTAGCTCAAGCGTAGGTAAAAGAAATAAATCTCTGTAGCTAGAGATGATGTGTAGCATGTGTGTATAGACAGACTGTAATGGGAGTTCTAGTAAGAAAAGGTGGGACAAGGGAGTAATTAAATAAAATCTCATCTTTTCTTACTCAAAATTTAAATATAGAATATAGCAAAGTGGCTGAACAAGAATTAACTGGCAGAGTTAATGAGGTGGGGGGAAAAACACTCGAAACAGAACGAGCGCTAGGCTTGGTGTATCAGGATTCCTGTGTGTACCTTGCAAATTTACAATGTCAAATTGACATAATTTGAAGGAGATGGCGGGCATTATCCTAGGAAAAAAAAGAAAGAAAAAGCAGCCCATTTCTAATTTGCATATGCATATTTATTTATCTGATATAGCAGCAAATTCTGCTGTTCTCTGAGCGGCACCTTTGCATCTTACAAATTTTTCCCCATTTGCACAATTAGTGCTGGCAGATAAATGTGCTGGCTGGTGAAGCATTCCCTTTTATACTTTCCCCTGCCAACAGCACAGGCCTGTTTTTGTTGAAATGCAAAACAGGAGCACATAACTGATAGGCTAACCTGCAAATTTGGTGTGAAACTTCTCTGTGGGTGATGTAGGATTGGGGGACTTCTAATGTGTACTCACCAATTGGAAAACTTGGAACAGGCTCACCAGAAAAGTGATAGAGTGACCATCCCTGGAATTATTCAAAAAATGAGTAGACGTGGCCCTTAATGATTTGGCTTAGTGGGAATAGTGGTACTTGGTCAAAGGTTGGACTTTATAGTCTTTGGGCGTGTTTTCAAACCTTAGTAGTTCTGTGATTCTATTTAGACTCTAACCTGCATGGGCTACAAAGAGAAAAAAAGTGAGTTTCACTAGTTTCTCTATGAAAGATCCAACAAACATAGATGAGCTGAGCATGTGGTGTGAATAGTGGTTAGGGTGCTAAGTGTTCATCTAAAACATCAACACCCTAACTGCTCAACAGTCCAAACCCCAGAGCTTCTGAGTTTTGGCTTCCAGCTATTTTTTGCATGTTTTTTGCATGTGATGTTTTTTGTTAATTTGCTTGAAAAACTTGGATGTCTCAATAGCCTTCTTTCTTCTTTGGTACAGCAGTTCGGTGCTGTACTACAGGATGTAAAGCTGAATGGTCATAAGTTGTTCCTTATCACTCATTCCCAGAACAATCACACACAAAACATAACATTTCCTCATATAAGGCAAGTTTTCCCCTGTATTCGTCTTTGTCCCACTGCAGAGAGTGCCCAGAAGCACAAATAAAGGAAGAATAAGCTAATGGAGATATCATCTATGGGGGCTGAAAGTACCCCATGTCTTTTTCTCCTAGGCCACACAGACCTCTCCAGAACAAGGAAAGGATTTTCAATTAGACATCAAATTAATAAGACACTTCTGATGCTCCTTTCCTGCAGGAAGACATTAGTAATTTGTTTGTTCCAAAGGCGCTACTCATATTCACACAAAATGGCATTTAAATGTTAATCGAGTCAGGGGATGGGGAGTGCTTGCCAATCACTACGTAACTTAAGGTCAAGGTTTTTGTCTTAAAGGAGGACTCAATGTTAATTTTAAATTTAAAATTCTTGACAGATAGCAGGTTTTCAAATGCCTGCTACAATCTGGCTTGTTTGATTCATTTTAATGAGTAAGTAACTCCTGGCAAAATGAAGGTTTTCCCATGTCTTCAAGGAAATGGAAGGGCAAAGAGGCACAGTGGACTAATCCTGCAACCACTACAGGGAACAGGAAGCAAAACCAATTTAGACTCCCATTCATCTCCTTGCTTCCCACATAGAGACCAAAAAGAGCAATTTACATTCCTAGGAACACTAGGCAATTATTGGAGGTTTCAGTTTAAAAGCAGAAGAAGAAAAAAAAGTTCTCAATATTAAATTCAGCTTTGACTCTGTGCTGGAGAAGCATTTTACGCACATGTCTGTGAACGTGTTTGGTTTTGTTGTTTCTGTGCTTTATTTTCTTTGATAGCTTTGGATTTTTTGGTTTTGCTTTGTTTATTTTTAACTTTCAGAGTGTAATGGTCAAGTAGTATAGGGAACCCGTGATCTCTTCCTCCCTTTTTTTCCCCAGTGTGCTGGTCCCAGAAAAGAGTCAGAGGGCTCGGCTGTATTTACCCCTGGCTGTTCCAAGCATGGCAAGGACTGGCATGTCTCTCAGGCAGTTCTCACCACCACTGCACAGGTGGATGACAGACTGACAAACCTCCCAGGCAGCCTTGCCTCTGCATCACCCTGCATCCCAGGTGATGGATTCAGATTGCCACTAGCTCAAACTTGTGACCTCAGTCATGTAAGAAGGTATAAGGACTGCTTCTGATTAGAGGTTGGAATAAAATGACAAGGGCTGTGAGTGATCAGTGCAATCACTAAGATAACAAAAGTTGAGCAGTTGAGCAACCTGGCATAGTGGGTCACATCCCTGCCTGTGGCAGCGGGGTTGGAACGACACGATCTTTAAGGTCCTTTCCAACCCAAACTATTCTATGATTCTGTGCTTATAGAAAGGGTGTGAAATTAAACCCTGTTTAATTTCAGGAGAGAAACAGTCTTTCTAGGGTACAGTGCTGCAGTGGTAGATGAAGGAGGACATATGGATCTCATAAATGAAAGAGGCCGTATGAATGTCACACAACCATTTCTCTCTGTTTGATGACTTCTTCCACACATCTAACCCATGGGCTGGCAAGTTAGCTGAAACGAACTTCCTACCGATGGTTAATAGTAATATTGTAAAAGAATTTATTTTGATATCTTTTTGCATCAGTGAAGCTGAATTCTACCCTTTCCTGTGTTCTGGAGACCCATGTCAGCCCCACAGGCACGTGTGTTGCTGGTGTACAGACATGGATGCACAAAACTCATGGAACTGGATGCTTGGCATTGTCTCAACATTTGTGGACCAGTCCCTGCCTATTCCATTGCCGCTCCCCACACTCTATAAATTAGAGGAATAGCATTTCCATGAGTAACCAGAACACTTAATGGTGTGGACGTGTTCAGATGCTCAGCAATGACACCGCTGTTTCAGGCAGAGGGTATTTGAAGAATGAAGAGGTTTGACTGGTTTTCCACCTCTTGACTTCATCAAAAATGAAGAGAGATGGTGAGATTTAGGCCTCTTCATGGAGCTATTCAGTCCAGGATCTGAAGCAACCTCCAAGAATGTCAGACTCCTCTGTCAAATGGAGTGAATCTGGACATTAAAAACTGCTCAGTGCTGGACCTATCTGTCCATTATATAAACACATAACCTTTGAACTGTCATCTTGACCTCTACATGTTTAGATAACATTTCACAACCCCATAACACACATCTGTCTTGTTCATATGCCAGCAGTGTAGCATGTGTCCTTTCTGTGGTTACATGGGAAATCATACTTTCTCTCACAGATTTGGCATCCAACTCTGTTGAACTGAGTTGCTGAAAATCTCCCAGGCCTCTTAAAATATGAGGGTCAGGAAAGTGGTAAACCCACATAAAACAAATCAAAATCAAGCACAGGGAGTCAGAAGTACTCCCAACAAAAAAAAAAAAACAGGTCCATTTTACAGTCACATAGTCCAACCTTCAGCTAATGTAGAACTGTACCCCAAAAATATAATGCTGTAATTTCAAAACAACTAAAATTCTTGAAGTTCCGGCTTTGACAGTCCCTGATCTGTGTGGTGGTGCTTAGTGAGAAATTTCTATGGATATATAGCCCCCATCTATTGGGTTTTATCTATTTACTTATTTATTGCTATTTGTTTTATTTTCCCTTACTGTGCAATACATTCTAACTCTTTGTGCATTTTTACCCTCTCATACTACCACTTCTCTTTATGGAGTTACCTAAGTTCTTAACATTTGTTCATAGAATGTGTAAGTTCAAAAACATAGAAATACATTTCTGGTCCTGAATACTTTCATTTATAAATGACAGGCCACTTACTTCTTCTGCAGAGTAAGTACCAGTGAGATGGTAGGATACAGAAATATGGCACTAGTAAGTGTCACCACTGCTATCTGTGCTTCATTTCTCATTTAAGGAAACTAAAGGAATATCCCAGGAGGCCAAACTGACAAATAATGATATAAAACTCATTGTTTAAGGCAGTAGTGGAACAACTGCTTTGAATAAAATGAGATCAGTCTATGATTTTTCATTCCAAGGAAAAGGAAATCTATAGGCTCCATCAGATTTGGTTAGTTGCAGAAGCAGTTAAATCATGTCAAGCTCTTAATGTAATTTGAAACCTAACCACTGTGAGTTACCTACAAGAATTTCTAATCGGCACCTTCCCCAGATAAGTTTCACATCATATTCATGTCTTTGAATAAGCCTGTGTTAAGACTAGAACTAGACTGATAATCAGGACAACAAAGCTCTCTTCCAGCTTGTCACATTTCAACTGTAATCTCAGGAAACAAATTTCTCCCACCTTCTTCATTTAGTCCCTGTCTTAATCCTAGTTACATTTACTTGGGATTGGAGTGTTTTTCAGTGGGGACTGTACTTGAGCAAATGCACACACAGCACTTGGCACAGTGGGATCTTCATCTTGATGGTGATCACTGGATGCCACTGAGATTCAGATCAATAGTAACAGCCAGAGAAACTCTCCTGCCTCCCTCATTCCATCTTCTCCTCCTTCAGAAACAAGCAAGTAAGCCAACGAACACTGAACCAGGCTAAATAAAGGCATGGTAAAGACATAATCTGTTCCTTTTTCAGATTTTTATACCATGAAAGGAATAAAAAAAGAAAAAAGAAAAATGAGGGATTTTCAGATATTAAGGTTAGAAAATTTAAAATTCAACGAGAAATAACCCCATCAAATTACCCTAAAAGATGAAATTTTTGCATCTGATTATTTAAACTCTGGACTTTAGTTTCCCAGCTTCTTTCAGATGCCCATATCATATTTAGATGGTTTTCCATGGCCAAAAAATGCCCTAGTTTTGTTTTTGTTTTTTTTTAACATCTTAATATAGGTAGTGTCTCCTGCAGCCTGAAATACTATCACTTCTTGAGAAAAGGAAAATCTGGGGCATTTTAGTCAGTATGGAAAAAAAATTATTTTTGCTTTGTCTGGGGAAGCAAGAACTGAACACATGAATGCACTGTGCCCACTGTGGGGTCTGGCTGTACATTCATTATACAAGGTCAGGGTCTCACTTCCATTCCTCCTCGTGTAATTTAGGTAAAGCCACCACACAATGCCTGACCTTTCCATGGGACAAGCTCCCTGTCTCCCTCCTGACATGCTGCAGTAAATTTGTGTGTAATTAAACATAGTGTTCTGTCATGCTGGGTCTCTGCGGCCATCTGGCCTCCCCTCTCCGGCTGACCTTTCAGACTGAATCCAGCACAGACCACCAAGGCCAGCAAGTGGCTAGTGTTGAAGAGTGGCACAGCAAAGCAAAGAATGTCTGCTCAGATTAAAACATGCTCCCTGCTGATCCATGTAGGATCAGGAGCAGGAGAGTAGGAGTGCAGCTTTGCTTCTCAGTGATGTTTCAGCTACACCTTGGGCACAAGATACATCGAGGTCCCAGATACAATGAGAAAAGTGGCAAAAGAGTAAGTAGGAAAGACCAGGTTCTCCTCTGAGGAGTTTGTGATCCAACAAACCAATTTTGGAAGGACTGAAGGCTCTTCACAGCAGGGCCCTCACAAGGTTACACGTGTTGTTGGTGGCCTGTACTGATCTAGTTATCTATCAGATATCACAAAAGCTCTGAAGGTGTTGAAGCTGGGAGGAGATGGGGAACAGCCAGACTGAGAATCCAACTACAAGAACTTCCTTATCCTACAGAACAATACCTAAAACCAGAACTCTGTCTGCAGGAAGCTGTAAAAAAATATAATGATATGGTGCGATATGCCATGTTTAGAAACAGAGTTGCTTTGAGAAAAAGCCCCATGACAAAATGGAATGGTAATACTGGGCATCTAAAGGCATTCTCTGGAGGTTGTAGATACTGTCCTGGAAGAACTACAGAAGCAAGCAGATGATTGACAGGACTTGGTTACAAGACTGAGAGTCAACTCACCTACCTTCATTCCTCTGTGTCTGTATTTGAACTAATCCTCCAGTTTATAGTCAAAGAAAAAAACCTGAAAATTCTATCTGACCAGTCTGGAAAGCTGTGCTGGGTAGAGGTTTCAGCCATTTAGATTTGTTATGAATAGCCAGAGAAATCTCACCCTGACTTCTTTATTTACCCACATACTAGTGAGCACCACTGTAATGATATAAGGGGACCTCGAAAGTCCTTCAGAGCCCTGAAAGTCAGGCTGTCTGTTCCCAGCTAAAACAACCTCAGTATATTTAAGAGAAATGACCTCTTTGTGTATCATTTTTTTCTGACAGAAAGAAAAAAAAAAGAAGACCACGAAACAGTAATATGAAAAACTGTGTTCCTCTAAATTACAGAAGGATATTACCACCAGCTCTGACTAGCATTGTCTAGAATAATTCAAAGTGTGAGAAGCCTAAAAATGAGCAATTTTGAAGTACCATTCCCTCAAACAAATAGTACTGCAAATCTGGATACATCCCTTGGAAACATTTCTCTGCCATGACAGGCATTTAGGACTAAGATTAACTTCCTGTTAGTAAGAAACATCATTATCATGCCGGTTCTTTTCTGCATCAGGAATGAAGACACCACAAGGGAAAAGGCACGGCAATGTACTTTCAGACCAGTCTCCATCATTAGAAACTCTGCTGTTTATCATCACCTTCTCTCACAGACAGTCCTAACAAGGAAGTGGCGGTATCTTAGGCATCTAAATGACCTTTTGGGTTCAAGATTTTCAGATGCACTCTATCAAACTTATTACTAAAATCTTATCACATAACCTTCCCTCTGCTTTGTCTTTACACTGATGTTATTAATTCTCAACCCCATCTTCCTTATGGCTCACGATCCCATTGTCCTCTAGAAGTTTCATGATATTTTCTCTGTCTTTATATTCCATTATTTTAATGGGGAGAGAAGTTAGATTTATAGGACAGTAATTGCCAGGACCAGGAGTAAGAAAAAGACCTATTTTTTTGTAGGTCATCCAGCCATTTCTATTGCCAGTGTCTGAATGTTCCTTCCTGCAAATGTTTCCCTGTTTTCTCAGTGTGCCTTGAGGTCTTCTCAACTTTGGATTTTCCACTCTTTCCTTTGGGAGACCAAGGCTTTATATACTTCAGTGACAGTAAGTGTTTTTTTCTTGATATATATTAAGAGTTTTTCTTTGCCTAATTGTGTCCCATTATTCTTAGTTATATCCCCATGGACCATCTTAAATAATTCCTTCCTTCATTGGCAACTTTCCCCTTCAAGTTTGTGTATTTATTTCTTGTCCTTTTAATCATCCTTTAAGAAAAACAGTCTTTCAGTACCTTCATCCTTGAGATATAGAGAAGATGTCTCTGCCTCTGCCAGTTAGGGTAATTCTTCCTGTACTGAAAACCACAGAGCTTATCAAGGTAATTTCCTTTTCCTATAACCACAAAATACTTAAAATGGAAAAGCTTTACCATACAGTGGAAGGGTAAGAGTGTTAGAAGGAAGAGCTGAAAGAAAAGGTTTTACATTAAAGTGACCTAATGCATTTTAGTAAGCTTAAAACCATAACTGAGGGAGTTCTCTGCAGGATCTTTGGAAAAGTGACCCCCGTTGAACTGGCCTCCTTAGTAACCTTTACTTGATCCTACACGGTGAATGATATGCTGCAACACTCCTCTAAAAGATAGAATAAAACCAAGTTCCTGAAAAGAAAATTAAGCACTTCAGGACTATTAAAGCAAACTACCCGCACTGAATCAAGCACTTGGGTTCTTTCTGCGCTGTCCCCTTCCTGCAAATTAGCTGTTTCGAAGCTTCTCTTATCTAGGCTCAGAAAAAAGCAAAGTTCTCTCCGGATGAAAAATCTGTTTCCTGCCCACTTTGAGTTTTAAGTCAATATTTTGCAGTTTCTAAGGATCAAAAATATAGGATTTCAACTCAATTATAGGGTGCAGATTTGGTTGCACTTTGCAACTGAATCTTCAGTATCAATACCGCCATCATATTTCTCATTATGTCACCAGGGTGCAGTGAGGATTTCTTAGTTAATGCCTGTAAAGGACCAAGAAATGCTGTTTAAATGTTATTCTTATGAGCTCTTTGGTTTTTGGGACTAGTTTAATTTCTGTTCAAACTGTCACTAATACTTCCTTGACCTTTTGATTCAGCTGCAGCACCTCTGGCAAGAGGACTCACTTTCGAAGCTGATGATATTTCATCCATTTGATTTACCTCCGAGCCTGAAGCACAGTTATTTACAATCAGAATTAAAGGATTCAAAAAAGGGCTGTGGAGTTGGTTTTTCAGCCCTGGTCAAAAATCTGCAGTACAAAAATTGTCTAAAGAAGAGGCAGAAAACAGAGACAAAGCGTGTCGGTGTCGAGTCCTTCTTGTCAACATCCTCCTTTTGCAGCTTTTGAGGTGGGAGGAAGAGATGTAAATCAAATCCAACGGAGTGTTAGATAGAGTAGAACTGACATTTGAAGCTGCAATACCTTAAAGTCAATATCATTATCTCTGATATTTACTGTAGCACACAATGCTTGGATGAAATGGTAAAGTTCACCCATTCTTCCCGTACACACCACATTGTCATATGTGCTATTACAGACGTACAAACACACACACACAGAAATGAGAAATAGCTTCACCTAAACGTCCAGTGTAAACTTCCATCTAAGGACATCTGCTTCTCAGGCTCCTCAGAAATACTGTGTTGGTGGGTGAGACACTTTTTGAATATGATTTGTTTTATATATGTAGGTTATCTCACTTAAATGCCATTTTGAAGCATAAATTCTGGTATTATTTGGGATGACTGATTGGTGGAGAAGACTAAAATGACTAAAAACATAGTATCTGAAGGGGTCAAGTTTTGAGGACTTCTCAGGTGAGTGCAAGGTAACAAGAATTTCACTTCCACTAAGACGTGCATTCAGACAGTCAGGACTTTATGCTGGTAGTCAATGGAAAGAAACGAGCAAGCCCTGGAAACACATAGCTGAGTTAATTGAGATGTGTATCTCAGGATGTGATGAATCACTCTCAGGAGAGGACTATTTCTCTCCACTGTTCATAAAGGGAGTCTAAGATAACTAGTCCAGACTTTGATGTCTCTCTTTTGGTCTTCAAGTTTAGGACAGACAGGTCTCATCCCAGGTAGTACTTTTTCTTTAGTGTGGAAAGATTATAGATCTTTAATATGAGGGAAAAGGAGAGTATGGGACCAAGAATTCCTGCAATTTCTTCCTAGTTCTGTAATGAAGTTCTGGAGTAGTCTTTAGCAAACTTAGGCACTGAAACAATTGAGTTATTTCTAAGTATATCCATCAATTTTCTACTTTAGCAATGGTGTCTGCTGAGTGACGCTAAAGACTTCCAGAGGAAAAGCTTCATTCATTCATTTGCTGGACCACTGCTGCTCCTGTCACAAGACTGTGTTTGAGTCCTCCTTTCAGTGACGAGTACTTCTTCCTTCTTAGTTTTTATGTCTTTAAACAACATACTCTAAACTGTTGTCTCTCATACTGAATGCTGTCTCTTTTAATGCAAATCTCACCTTGGCACCACTTGTGCCAAGCTGAACTAAAACCTTCCTTCTGCAGTCATGCAGGCCACAGACCACGATTTCAGAAAGTCTATGGTGCCTCAGACACTCACATCATACTACTGCCACAATTTTGTCTCAGAAAATACCCAACAGCATGGAATAGTCCCAAATTTTTGGTGTAAGGCTACTGCTGCTGTCAGTGGGTAAAGGCTATGTGGAAACTTGTGGAGCATAGTAGGGACAGAGTTTCAATCTCCTGACTGATGACCTGAGAGGCAAGAGTGATGGAGGCTGAGAGCAAATTATCTTGGTGATTAGAGGAAATGACTGGGAGAAGAATTTATTTGAGCATATAGGAATTTTATGGCTATTTCAAGGGATGCCAGTGTTTCTAGGTGCCAGAATACTCCACACTCCAAGTGATTTAGGTTGTTTCTTCTAAGAAATGAAAAAAAAAAGAAAAGAAAAAAGCCACCCACAAAAGAAGCCTTCCCTCTAGGTTCTCAGCTTCATTATTAATAAACTCAGAGTTGCCTCCCTGAGAAATGACCACCAAGATGACGTAAACTGTCTTGACTTCAAAAGGAATCCTGCTCATTTTCATGCCTTTGTAATTTTACATGAATTAAACACTTTAATGTGATCAAGAGATGCATTCATCATGTATGGCATTATCTTGGGAGATGAAGGTATTTCCTTTTTTCCTATTTTCTTGATGGAAATATTTCCCCTACTTTGCTGTTATCTGAAGGTTTGGCCTTCAAGAATAATCATTCCTATTACTATAGCACCAGCCAAAGTGGAAATGGCAAAACACACAGAGTAACAGAGAAGACAACACTGGAATGAACAAAAAAATCCTGCAAAGCACTTTCAATTTTTTAGAGGGGATTTGAAAAGCTGTCAATTTTCTGCTGCTAGCTGACTAGTTCTCTGTACCTCTAGCCACAACAAGCAATAATAATCAAGCTTTCCACTTCCTATTTCTTTACCTGAGCTTCTCAGAAGTCTTGACTAAATCTTAACCTGGAAGCCTGGCATCTGGGAAAGCTAGATAGGCTTTGCTATGAATTCTTGGCTGTTTTCAGGATTCATTATTCAAAGACATGCTCTTGGATGACAGGAGTTGACTTTTTATAGGACAGAGGGCCAGTGCTGGAGCTGAGCTGTTTTTCATGACAGGGAGCATAACAAACTGTAGTGGAAAATGGTGTTACCTGCCTTAGATGCATCAGTTCCAATGAAAAGAAAATGGTCAGTGCTTCTTTTCTTTTTTGGTGACACCAGTGCTTACACAGGTACTCTTTCCCCACAGTCCCTGGATCTCAGTTTTTAATTTAAAGAGCTTTGCTTGCTTTAAGCATGTGCTAAAGGCTGGGCACCGGTTTACTCTGTCCTTGTATTTTCTTGTCTATTTACAAAATGCTGACTGGTTTTCTCTGCTGGTGAGGGTGCCTTCTAACTTTGACTCATTCTCTAAACAGCAGAGTTTCTCTTACATTCTGCATCACAGATTCTCTTCAAATCACTCTTGAATTTTAATTTTTCCCTGCAAAAATGGGACTACACCTGGAGGTTGTGAGACTCAATCTATGTTTAATCTGTTAAGGATGCTCCACTTTCTCACTGCTCCCATCTTTAGGGAGCTGATATTTCATTCACCTGACGTGTGACAATTTTTAGCTATTCTGGGACACTCATTGCTTGGAAACTGCTCTGCAAACTGTTCTGTATTTTAAAGTTCGGATGAATGTATTCCTTGTAGGAGCATCAGGCCCTTTACATGATATCCGTCTACTTGTAAGGAATGCGGTCTTGTTTTACTGAAGTTAGTCCATCATGTCCAACTGCTGACAATCCTATCAATCCACTCTGGAAGTCTGAAATAGTTTTACAAAGGGTGGAAATTCCTGACTAGGAAATACATCACACCTCCGATAGAAGGAGGAATGCAGTATAGTCATGCAGCTCCTCATGCACCTCCTGATGGAGGTACAGAAAGCAGAACCCAAGTTACAAGCAATGGAAGGTTTCTCTAGACTTGCCCAGGCATTCTCTGGCCTAAACCCAGCACTATACTCCTGCTTCTTTAGGGTCTCTTTCCTAAATATGGGCATATGGGAAGAAACAAGAACCACGGCCTTCAATTTTTGTGCTGAGACTAAAGCCTGTGCACTCCAAACCTTTTGGAATCACTTGTCTGAAACTCTGCTTTCCTCAGAAAACTCTGCTTTCTTCAGAACTCTCCCAAATCCCAGTGTGTGCTCTGAATCAGAAAGGAGAATGAATGGGTGAACATCCCAATAAGCTCTGTTAGTTCATCCTGCAGCCCTCACTGCGTTAAGTTAAAGGTTTGAGAAAGCTCTTCCCGTTTCTTTTTCTTGGACAGCATGTGTTACTTTGCCAAAGAAGAATGAAGCACAGCAAAAGAGAGCCACAGGAGGGCTCATTACTTTCTAAAGCCAGCAAAGAGCTGAAGAGAAGAGACTGAGCAGGCCAGCTGGCTGATGTTTGGAGACAGGAGAGGGCAAGGAGTGCTAAGAGACTCACCAGTGAACAAAGATCTAGTTCACCAAGACGTGTGGTTTCCTTAATAGTATTTTGGGTGACCTTTGCATTCTGTGACTCGGTTGCCCTACCTAAGAAAAAAATCAAAGCAAAGACATTTACTGGGCAATATAACTGCCTCAAATGGATCCTAGCCTTGAGGAGCATATTAGCAGCTTGATAGCTCCCAATACTATGAGGCCTTGATTCCAATTAAACCCATATCCTACAGAATTTAGTGGGAATAGCATTGGCGTGCCTTTTATGGAATTCAATCAGGTTTATAGTTAATAAATCTATGTGAAAGGGGGCTAATAAATAAATTACTGAAAGAAAAATCTGGCTTTCATAGCCAGGAAACGGCCCCAGAACAATCCAGAATTTTAGTTATGAGAACTGCAAAAAAGGATTTTGTAGATAAAAGACAAAAATACACCTTTGGCAGCATTTTATTTACCCATTTAATTGATATTCACTCTCTAAGCTGATGCATTTTCGTATCAGAGTGGGATGATCTATTGCTTAGCAATAGATCTAAAGTAGAGATGGAAGAGATCTACAGGGACAGATTTTCAAGCAATTTACATGCACTCTTATATATACAAAATATGAGCACCGTTGCACACATAACTATACATGCAAGCCTGTATCAATGCATATGCAAATAAGGCTATTGTGCAGGGTATTATGCCCAATCAGCGATTCAATTGGTGCAATTAACCAATTTCTACACAGAACTCTTGTAACTGGGCAGGCAAATTAATGCAACTGCATGCAAAGCTTACACCAGCACTTGTGTACCTAAATGTTCTGTGTCTCTAGCCCATTAAATGGGTCTGTTTTAATTAGACTGTGTAATTCAAGCCAGACCAGATCACAGTGTACTTGGGAGTCCAGTAAATAGAAACAGAAACATGTTTTCTGCAATGCTTTGTCATTCAAAGACACTATGAACCTCCCTACTCCTTCCCTAGGATTTTGAAATTGCGATCAGAGCCTCTCAGGCTTTAATACTGGAAAAACATTTCTCCTGATATTCAGTCTTAATTTTCCCTTGCTTAACTTAATCTTATATCCTCTAGTCATCCTCCCACTCTAAACACCATCTCCCACAGAACCACAAAGTGGCTGCTGTGTTTGCTTAACTCAATTACAATATTTCTAGGAAATGAATTATTCCTGTGTGAAGAAAACAGGAGATATAGAAAGGGGTCCTCTTCCATGGGTCTTTTTGGTGACAAGAGTCCTATTTTGACAAGTTTTGACAGGGTCCACTTCAAGCAAAATTAACCTCGAGTGTCACCTTTGAAATAATTATACCCTAAACCTTTCCTCAGTTCATCTCAAAGCCAGGCTCTGGATGGAAACAGTAAAGCAGAGAAGAGGAAGTATCTTCCATGGAGTTTCATTGTAAATGAGTAACCGAGAAAGAATAGAGTCTAGATCTCCTGAGACCAAGGACAGCAACAAAACCTAGTGACTGAAAGGATTTTCCAAGAAATTGTATCCAAAGCCCTTGTTCTTCAATTGCACCTACACTGGTAGGTCACTGCAAGCTTAGACTGTGTGAATAAACCGTGGACTGATCCCTGAATTCATGATGGGAGTCCTTAGCATGGTAAATTCAGCCCTAAGGGCTGCAAAATCCCAGAGCTACTTTGTTTGGGAAGGGGTCATTTGGTCCAAGCTCCACTTGAGCAGGGCCAACTAGGATTAGGGTCCCTTCCTCAACACACATACATATATTAAGATGATTTTTTTAGTTTCAGTCCTTTGATAAATGTGCTTTTTGTAAGTATGGAATGCTTGTTTTGTTAATGCAACCATGCCATGATAAAAGGGAAAAAAATTGAAGCCTTCAAAGGTAAAAAACTTGTCCAGCTGCAAAGATGAGGTTTATCTATGGATTTTCCTTATATGGGTGATGGTGTTAAACCAGTATAAACTCAGTGGGACACCACTGAGTTAAACCCTTGTCTCTAAAAAACCTGCTTTGGCTAATGGCTTAAAAACATTCTGGTTTATCAGGCTTATGTAATATTATGCTCTGCAGATCACATATCTTACAGCTGTACTAGAAGCACTTATTCTATGTTCAAGGTCCCCTTTCCTATATATCAAACAACAAAATAATGAAGAATTATACTGAGTTGCTAAAATATTAGAGAGAGAGAAGGAGGGAGAAACACATTTTTGCAATGTTTTGAACCTAGTGTCACTGGGATTTTTTTTAATGCCTAAGAGGCAGAGTAATTTTGCTCTAGTTCCACATTAATTCCTGCACAATATGCACGGGGGATATTATTTTTTTACAAGACATTTTAAAACCAGGCCTGAAAACAAGCAAAATCCATTACTGACTTACAGTAAATTCCTAAAGGATTCTCTGTACTTCTGTTCCTACTTCAAAATGGCTATACACACACACACACACACAAACAGATTCAGCAAACGTAGCAGTATATTTTAAGATTAACTACCCTGAAGAAAATAAGACAAGAAACAGTAGACCCCATTCAGTAAATTTATTGTACTTCCTTAATTTCCAAACCTCAAAAGCACAACGGGCACTTACAGTGCATGATCATTTTTAATTCCTAGAAAGTGATTTAAGATGGGAACATTCCTAATCATGACTTCCAACAAACCATTCAAACATGGCCCTGTTCCTAGATTTGAACACTCTGTTGTAGCTTTGTTGAGGCTCCAGACTTAATATGAAGTAGAATTAAACTTTTAAATCTATTCTTTGCCACGAAGCCAAGAGAAGTTAGTAGCTGAATTATGTATCTGTGACAATNGTGGAATACTGAAGTAATGGCAAAGATAAGCCATGAATAAGGTTTCCCTTAAATAAAAAAAGAAAATGAAAAAGTGAAACAAGAGATACAGTGTTATATTTCCCAGTGTTATACAGGTAAGGAAGAAAAACTGGAGAACTTTCT
>VXBT01004555.1:0-18325 GCA_013400235.1 Oriolus oriolus
TGGGTGGTGGGACTGGGAGAATCCAGGCTGGGAGGGCTGGGTAAGGAGAGACTGGGAGAGCTGGGCAACCTGGGGTGGTGGGACTGGGGGAACTGGAGAATCACAAGTGGGAAACTGGGAGTAGGAGCAGGGAAGGACGGGGGGGTACTTGAGGAGCCCAAGGTGCAGAATCCAAACTGGAGTTAGTGGGGGACAAGGCTGGGGAGGGACTAGGGGAGCTGGGCGGGAGGGTTGAGGGTACTGGAGAATCCAGGCTGGGAAACTGGGGGCAGGACCAGGGCAGGACTGGGAGCACTGGGCAGAGAGGGTGGGTAGGACTGGGAGTGCTGGGAGGACTGGGGACAGGCACACTGGGAGGGCTGGAGTGTGGGAATGGGGAGCACAAGTGGTGGGATCCGGTCTGGGCGTGGAGGGAGGTTCTGGGGCTGGGCTGGAGCCACAGGGGACTGGGGGATCTGGGGCAGAAGCTCTTCCCTGAAACCTCCAGCAAATTCTGTTGCAAACCGGCCCTGGAGTGCTGCTCTCACTCCCTTCCTGGCCCTTGTCCTGGGCCTTTCCTTCTCTGAGAATCTGGTGGACTTTGTCCTTCGGAGGTGACATCTGTGCTGACAGCTCCAGGCAGGGCTGCCGGGCTCTGGAGCTTTTCCTGGAGTGCCTGAGGCCCTGCTGGTGCTGCTGAGAGCTGTGACTGCCTGGGAGCTGCTGGAGAAGCTGCTCAGGGGCTTTGTCACCCCGAGGCCACTCAGACACTTTGTCACCCCGAGGCAGATGTTTGGGGGAGCAGTTTGGGGTGGGTGCAGGGGGTGCTTTGGTGGCATCAGTGCCGTGCTGGGCCCTGGCAGGGCTGGCAGGGGTTTCCCTCTGCTCCTGTGCCCGCTGCCCCAGCCCTGCCCTGACCCCTCCTGTCCCTGCAGTGCTGAAGAAGCGCCTGGTGAAGCTCGTGGTGAACTTTCTCTTCTACTTCCGGACCGATGAGGCCGAGGTGGGGACTGGCCCTCGTGGGTGGGGTTTGTTCCCCTCCTTCTTTCTTCTTTTTCTGTGCATGGATTGTGTGGGCTGGGAAAATGGTGCAGGGACAGAGCTGGAGCAGTTTCCACCTCTCCTCTTCTGTCAGCTCAGCAGGGCTCCAGGAGAGCTGGAGAGGGGCTGGGGACAGGGGACGGAGGGATGGGACACAGGGAATGGCTTCCACTGCCAGAGGGCAGGGCTAGGTGGGATACTGGGAAGGGATTTCTCTCTGGGAGGGTGGGGAGGGGCTGGAATGGAATTCCCAGAGCAGCTGTGGCTGCTCCTGGATCCCTGGCAGTGCCCAAGGCCAGGCTGGACAGGGCTGGGAGCAGCCTGGGACAGTGGAAGGTGTCCCTGCCCATGGCAGGGGTGGAATGAGGTGATCTTTAAGGTCCTTTCCAACCCAAAGAGTTCTATGAAATTCAAGGTAAATCAGGTTTTCATTCCCTTCCCTGCTGCCTGATTTGCTTCTGGCACGTTTTGCACCTGGACAAGGGTTTCCTGTGGTTGCTCTTGCTCGTGGCCAGTGTCACCCGCTCTCCCCATGTCCTTGAGCAGTACCTGGTGGTTTTTTGTTCATCCTGAGCTGCTCCAGCTCCTCTCACACTGTTTAACCTCTTGCAAGGCTCCAGGACAGCCCTTACACAGCTCAGTGTGGGTCACTCTGTGTGTCACAGTAAATGTTTCATCCTTCTTTGATTTAAAAAGTAAAAGTTCTTCACTGCCATCGCAGACTGGTAAAGGCCAGGCTGGATCTGAGCCAGCAGAGGTGATTAACACCTAATTAACAAATGCAAAGTGCTACAGGTGAGACTGGCACGAGGAGCTTGCAGTCAGACTGAATTATTTAAGAACAGCACCAGGTTGTGAAACTTGTTTAAAAGGCTCAAGGAAATCGCTGTGGGTTCATCCCTCACTGGTTAAACTCTCTGTCCCCGTGTTTTCCAGCCCATTGGAGCTCTGCTGCTGGAGCACTGCAGGATCACCAAAGAGGAGGAGAACGTCTTCTCCATCAGTGAGTGCTGCCTGTGCACCCCTTCGCCTTCCCCTCGTGGCTCGTGGGAGAGGAAATGTTCCACTGCTCAGTTCCTGCTTTTCCCTGTTTCTCTGGTGACTGTGGGGTCAGCTCAGCCCTTCCCCTCCTCAGTGGGGTCATTGCCCCCAGCCTTTCTCCTCTCCCTCAGTGGGGTCAGGGCCCCTCAGGTGGAGGTCGGGCTCTGCTCCCAGGGAACAAGGGACAGGACAAGAGGAAATAACCTCAGGTTGTGCCCAGGACAGGTTTAGGTTGGATACTGGGGAAAATTTCTTGCCCAAAGAGGTTTGGAAGCACTGGCACAGGCTGGCCAGGGCAGTGGTGGGGTCACCATCCCCGGGAGCGTTGGGACAATGTGCGGGTGTGACACCTGGGGACAGGGCTGCGTGGTGATCTTGGTGGTGCTGGGCTGATGGTTGGACTTGATGGTCTCAAAGGCCTTTTCCAACCTTAACAATTCCTCAGCCTTTCCCCTCCTCAGCTGCCAGCTGTCCCTCACTGTGCCTGCGGCCCATCCTGAGGAGATTTCAGGGATGTTCCATGGCACAGCCTGTGGGATTTGCACAGAGCGGCACCAGCAGCAGCCAGACCCCGCTGGGTGCCTGTGGAATCCCTCAGGGAGGGTGGTTGTTGACAGATCTGTGCTGTGCTGCTGCATTTTATCCACAAAAAACCCCTGGAGAGGCTCAGATAAAGCTGCTCCAGCCCCGTCCCCCGCCGTGTTTGTCCTTGTGGCGATACCGCGGCTCCAGCTGGGCCGGCTCCCCTGGGAGCCGCCTTTCATCCCGCAGCTCTTCCCCGTGCCAGAGGTATGTGGCCACAATAACAGGATGTTTCTCCAAGGCCATCCCCGTATCTTTTGGCCTGGCTGCCAGGCACAGCTGTGGCTCTGCTCTGTGCTTCCAGAGGACCCTCAAACGGCCTGAGCACACTGAGCCCGGAGCACCACGCGCTGGGCTGCGGGGCTTTGGGGGATGGTGGGAGCTCTGTGGGTGAGGATTCCTGAGCAGGGTTAAAGCCAGCAGTGCCTGGGGCTGGGATGTGTCCGCAGCACAGCCCGAGGGGTTGGTGCAGCCTGACCCAGGGGCTTGGCAGCAGCAGCAGCCCGAGGGTCTGCACAGAGCAGAGCTCTGGGGACAGGAATTGGTGACTCTGTCCTGGTGGAGGACTGGAGTGGCACCAGGACCTGCTCTCTATGGTGGGTGCCATGTGAGTACCATGTTCCCAGAAGCCTCCAGCAAAGGCAGCTCAGGGCGTGCTCCCAGTGCAGTTTAACTCCTCCTGGCTGCTCCCTGCAGGGATCCCAATCCCTTCCTCAGGGCTGTTTCCCACTTTGATTTAAATCCCTGGTGACTTTGCAAGGAGCCTCAGGGAGTCAGTCCTGGCCGTGTTGTCCAGTTCAGTTCACCCTCAGTTTGGGAAGTTGCTCTTCCCGAGGTCTCTGGCTGCTGTAAGCTGGGAAATGCCGTGGGCAGCTGCTCCAGGCACCCAGAGCCACCCTGGGAGATGGAGAGGGGCTGGAGGTTGGGGTTACAGACTCGTTCCCAGCTCATCTTACTTAACAGAGCTGCTAATTGTGGCCTGGCAGAGTCTGGGGAGCACCAGCAGCTCTGCCAGGACCTGCCTGGAGCCTTTTCCTTGTCCCTGGCAGGTTTCATCGAGGAGCCAGAGAGGAAATACTGCTTCGAGTGTGCCACGGAGGAGCAGTGCCAGGAGTGGGTCGAGGCACTCAAGAGAGCCAGGTGGGACGAGCCCCCGGAGCCAGGGCAGTGCTGGGGGCTCTGGGCTGTTTCCTGGGATCAGGAACTGGGAGGGCAGCGCTTGTCTCCTCCCAGACCAGCTTCCCCCCAGCTCTAAATAGCATCTGAAACTTCCCCATGTCCTCCTCTGCTCAGCCCTGCCCGCGCTCTGTTCCTGTCTTGCAGCTACGAGTTCCTGAGGAGGAGCCTGATTTTCTACCGGAACGAGATCCAGAAGATGACGGGGAAGGTGAGCGAGTCCCTGCGGGCCCTGCTCGGGTGGCGACTGATGGCTTTGGGGTCCTGCCCGGGCTGCGTGCGGGAAGGCGATCCCAGATCCCGTGGGGAGCCGTGGTCTCCACAGCCAGGCCTGAACACCTTCCCCTGGGCGCTCACCCCCACCCTGGCACGCACATTCCGGTGCTGGAGTGGCCGGAGGTTTGGAGCTGGACAGGTCCAGGGCTGGCCTGGCCTCCCAGGGCTCTCTGGAGCAGTTCCCACCGGCTCGGGGCAGATCCGTGGCTGGAGATGCTGCTCCCCCCCTGCCAGCTGCTGGGTCCCTGCTGTGTCCTGTGTGTCCCGAGGGCTGCTGGGCTCTGGCTGTGTCTCACTGGTGCCTCGCTGTGCTCCCTGCCCCGCAGGACCCCCTGGAGCAGTACGGAATCTCGGAGGAAGCTCGGTTCCAGCTGGGAGCGCCTGGGCAGTAACCCCCTCACCTGGCTGGCCCTGGCTCCTGGCTCCAGCCCAGCCCCTGGGAAGGACAGCAGCTCCCCACAGCGACCACGTGACTTTTTTTATTTATTACCCAAATCGTTTTGTATGATTTTTTTTTTTTTAAAGGGAATTGGTTGCACATTCCCGGTTCCCCAGCTGGGGAGGCTGAGCTGCTGCGTGGATGCTGCAGCGGGAGCAGAGCCCCCCAGCCCTGGGATGAGCTCCCAGCTCCCCTCCAGGAGCTGCTGGGGCCACCCCGAGCCAGCTCCAGCCCTTCTCCTGCTCCTGCCTGTCCCTGTCCTGAGGGGGCTGCTCAGCTTCCCTGGCTCAGGATCCTCCCAGGAGCCATGGGGCCCATCCCTACTGTGAGGGGATGTGGTGACTGATGTATTTTTGGGCTCCAGGGTTCACCCCCTCCTGCCTCTCCTCGTGGGGAGCAGGGAGGAGTGGGAATTCTGATCAGCTGATGGAGAGGAGCACCTGCTCCCCTGTGCCAGGGCAGCAGCCCCGTGCAGCCACGACCTTTTAGGGTCTTGTTTTCTGTCATTCCTGAGGCTGGATAAGCCCATCCAAAGGAACAAAGCTGTGGAACACGAGAGAACAAAGGCAGGGAGAGATCCCTGTGTGATGCTGCCTGCCTGCAGAGCTCTGCAGTGCTCCAGCTTCCCGGGGAGGAGAGCCAGATGGAGAGGCTGGCAAAGGCAGGAGCTGCTCCCTTTGGCTGGAGGCTGGAGCTGCAGGACATGCACCAGCTCAGCCGGGCATTAACCCTTCACTCCCTGAGCCACTGCTGCAGCTTTTCTCCCCTCTCTGTGTCCCTTTGGACAAAAGGGACAGACCAAAAAACTGTGCCAAGGTCACAGTGAGCTGCCAGGGAACCAGGGCTGCCTTCCCTGGAGCTCCTGCAAGGAAGAGATAAGGATTAGGGAACAGCGTCCCTGTAGGATCAGCCCTGCCTGCGGCTGCACCAAGGAAAACTGCCCAGAAATGAGGGCTGGAGGACACTCCTCACACACAGGGGGCTGCAGCAGCCCCAGATTCCTGACTGCCAGAGCAGCTTCCCTGGAGCCAGCCTGGGAAAACACCCAGGGAAGGTCTCAGGTGTCACTGTCAGGGGTTGCTGGCAGCAGGACCGGGGCTAGGGCAGGGCAGGGGCTTGGCCTGAGCTTTGGATGCTGCAGCTTTGGGTGTTTTCCCCCTCCAGCTGCCCAGCCCAGGGAGGGGGTGGAGCAGACTCTGAGCTGGGAGTGAAGGGAATTTTGGGGTCTCTTCCTCCTTGGCTGGGAATTAATGCCCAAAGCAGAGCCCACACTGCAGCCTTTGGGATCCTGGTGTTCCCTCTTACCTCACGCAGCTGAGTGCCAGGAGAGTGACCCCTGTCACTGATGCTTTAGTTACGATCTCAAAGCTGAGATTTTTCCCTTTTCCTTCCCCAGATACTCCCTGTCCCTTGAATCATTCCAGGTGCTTGCTCCAGAGATTACCAAAATCAGCCGAGGGCAGCAGGGAGGGCGCAGAGCCCAGGGGGGGTTGCAGACAGATGGCAGCTCCGGGGCAGCAGCAGCGAGGGATTTAAAGGCAGGAACACACAAGGGCTGTGCTTTAGGGAATCCGTGTCCCTGGATGACTCCAAAGTGCATTTTAATGCTGCCCAGCCTGCGTTTTTAGCACCCAGAGCTGCGTTCCCAGCTGGGCTTGCCACCACTGTAGCAAATGTGTCACCTGTGCCTTGCAGGCCTCGCTGGCCGCGCCTTGCCCGGGTGGAGCCGCCACCCCCCAGTGCCGCTGTGCAGAACGTGGGTGCTTTATTTGCTGTTCCAGGGAACAGTTGGGTGAGCAAGAGCAAAGCCCAACGCCGATTTAAATGTTCTTCACCAATGACATTTCTTAACTGAATGTACAACAAAAGCTGTGAAGAGTTGCCAGGGCCAGGCCGGGCCCAGGGACTCAGATCCATTGTAGGGCAGGGCTGGGACACAGGGTGGGATTTGGTGGGATTTAGGGGGGGATGGTACTTTGTAGAGACTTTGAAATCTGCATCAACTGCTGGTGATTTACAGACAATTGCTCCTTTTTCACTCTGATGACTTTGCTTGTTGTGTTTCACTGAGAGCTGGGTCCAGGCTCCCTGAGAGCCAACTGAAGCCGTTTCTCTGTTGTACAGTGAACATTCCTAATAAATCCTGTTTTAATCTGTGTGATGGTCAGAGCCGTTCTACAGCACCAGAACCTTCCTGGGCGGGGTGGCTGGAGCCAGCTCAGGGGCCTGCCCAGGGGCACCAGGGCTGGTTCCTGCTCAGGAGCCAGCTGGGCACGGCTGAGGGGCTTTGGAGAGGCTTTTTCATACAGCCAAAGAATAGTTTGGGTTGGAAGGGACCTTTAAAGGTCAAGTCCAACCCCTGGTTTTGGCACTGCAGCCAGGGCAGAGGCTCTGGTGACAAACGTGGGTAGGAGGGAGGAGCTGGGTCAGGCTGTGGGCCAGAGCTGGGGGCCTCTGGGTGAACCTGGGGCTGTGTCTCGTTTTAAATCCTGCAGGGAATGAGCTCAGGAAGTGTTTGTGGCCTCCAGCTCCGAGGTTTGAGCACATCCCTGGCTGCCTGTGGGTTTGTTGCACTGGTGACACTGCTGCCCAAAGGGAACAAAGCTTGGGTGAGATGGGAATCATGGAAGCGTTGAGGTTGGAAAAGACCTAAAAAATCAAGTCCGACCACTGACCATGTCCCCTCGTGCCACATCGACACTTTGAGCACTTCCAGGGATGGTGACTCCACCCCTGCCCTGGGCAGCCCCTTCTGATGCTTCACAACCCTTTCTGTGGAGGAATTTCCCCAATATCCAACCTGAGCCTCCCCTGGCCCAGCCTGAGGCCGTTCCCTCTCCTCCTGTCCCTGTTCCCTTCAAGCAGAGCCCGACCCCCCCAGCTGCCCCCTCCTGTCAGGGAGTTGTGCAGAGCCACAAGGTCCCCCCTGAGCCTCCTTTGCTCCAGGCTGAGCCCCTTTCCCAGCTCCCTCAGCCGCTCCTGGGGCTCCAGACCCTTCCCAGCTCCGTTCCCTTCCCTGGCCATGCTCCAGCCCCTCGATGTCCCTTGATGGGCCCAGAGCTGTCCTCAGGCCCTGCTGTCCCTCCCCAGTGCCCAGCACAGGATCCCCAACCCAGAGCTGACGGTGCCACCTGGTTCAGGGGTCCCTGTCCCTCTGTGCCCCCCCCCAGAATCCCCAGATCCCATTTCCCTCCTGATTCCAGCCCGTGCTGCTGAGGCAGTGAAAGTCCACAAGAGCTCGGTGTATTAAAATACAGACACTTTAATATAAAGACAAAACTTCAAAGCATCGTTTCAATTACAAATCAAGGGAGACACGAGAAATTAAGTGGAGGGAGGGGAGCAAAAACTAACTCTTACATTGTGGAGAATTAGAAAGGCAGGGTGGAAATATATATATTATACATACATATATACACACCAGAATCCACACTACTGCTATGCAGGAATGAAAGGAATGACAGGACAACTTACCAGTATAAAAAAAACAAAACAAAATAAAAACCAACAAAAAAAAAAAGAAAACAAAAAAATAACAGCAACAAAAAAAGAGATAAATTAGGGGAAGTTTGAATTTTAAATAATTCAGTTTAATAGGCTAAATTATATAAACTAATTCCTATTCACTAGGAAACATCCCATATCACTGTCCTAAGAAAATGGGTTTTTCAAAAAATCCATTGAAAAATGGATTTTTATTAGTAGTTAAAAGTTTACTAATCAATTCCTGAGCAACAGCAACCTCATCATCTACTGCTTTCCCCATCCAAGTCCCACTCAGCGAGGGCAGGCTCTCACTCCTAAAAAGTTTAAGTAGAACAGAGACCTAAAAAGTTGGGTTTTAATTGGAAATCGATCACTTCAAAGATTAATAGGTTAAAAAAGCCAAGCAGGATGGATCAACCCATTCCACCTTTTCCTCAATAACTCCAGAGACAAAACCTTTTAAAAAAAATCATTTGACTGCACCAGAAAAGCAACCAGATGTACCTCGAGAAAACCAAAGGATCACAAACCTGAGAACTTCAGAGTTAACATCGTCAAACTTGGAATTTTCGGATGTGATTTTGTTTTTACACCATAAAGAACTCAAGGAGCCCTTCAGGAAGAAGGTCCCAAACAGCAAAAGCACTGGAGAATTATTTCCCAATTTTTTTTGTCTCGGGTTTAAACCCTGAAGTTCCCAATAACAGCATCTTTCAATGCAATATTCAGCCTAAATAGATATTTATATATTTATAATGTATAAGGATAAATAAAATATGGCACAACAACATTTTGAAACTGGAACTCCAGCTTTTAGTGAAAACCTGATCCGCAAATGGAGCGGAAAATGGAAATGGAGCAAAAAAAAAAGGAAGAACAAACCCTTTAAAACCAGTAAAACTTAAAATATTCATACACTGACTGCACATCTGTGCTCCCAAAACTCCAATTCCTGTGATTTTTCCTCAGTGCTGCAAAGATAGTTCACAAAAACACTGTGTAGTTTCTGCTCCCCAAAAGGATTTGGGGTTCACAGCCCTGTCCGAGGCCCTCCCCTGCTCCCAGCCCTGAATCCTCTCTGTGCTTTTGGCTCAGGCAAAACAACAAGAAAAGCAGAATTTTCCGCGGCAGCCACCCCCGGGAGCTGGGATAACTCTGGGGTGGAGTTACCCAGGACAAAACACACGGACAATCCCCAGGTTTCCATGCCCTGGCTCAGAGGGCGAATTCCAGCACCGAAAGCGAACGGATCGCGCAGGATGTGACCGAGCAAAGCCCCCTTGGCATCAGCACCAGGACAAAGCCGCAGAATCCTCGGGAACGGCGGCTCCGGGAGCAGCAGCCCCGGCTCCGCGGGCACCGTGACCCCCAGCCGGGCAGGGCAGGTGTCCCCAGGGCTCGGGGTGCGCCAGACCCGGCTGAGCAGGGAAGGAAGGGCCTGGGAAGGCTGAGCAGGGCAGGGAATCACCCTCAGCAGCCTGAGAACAGCTCCCAGCGCTGGGAGTCTCCTCTCCCAGCAACCAGCAGGAGCTGGAGCGGGGTGGGGGAGCAGGAGCATCCCGAGGGTCCCACGGGTCCCCAGGGCCAAAGCCCTGAAGGGACTCGGAGGAGCCAGAAGCGCTGGGGTCCCCCCCGAGCCAGGGCTGGGTGTTCCCAGCAGCTCTGCACCCTGGGACTCTCCCTGCCACCACTCCCTCGGCCTCTCCTCTGCCTGGACTCTCCTCCAAGTGGAAAAATAACGGGCGGGGGGAGCGAATGCTGCTTTCTGAACACACAATCCCAGCAAGAACCAAACCCCAGGCTGCCCGTCCGTGGCCACAAGGAAAGACCTTCCTCTGGCAGGGGCAGCCCAGCAGAACAGGAAGACCCAGGGTTTTCCAAGGGAAGGTTGGGATGAGATGGAACCAATGACCATGGGAGCAAATCCACTGTGGTGGGGAGCACCTGAGCTGCCAGCTGCTGGCTATCACCCAGCTCCTCCCAGATGTGTCTGTACAGGGAATGAAAACAGTTTGGAAAGATTGGAAAGCACCTTTAAAGGTCATTTAGTTCAACCCCTAGAAGGAGGTTGAAGTGACCCCAACACAGTGCTCGGAAGGAAACCTGTCCCCAGTGGGGTGAGGGCAGGGACAGCCCCGAGCAGCCCTGGAGCAATGCTCCAACTGGAGATGTTTCCAGGTGGGATGGAAGAGCTGATCAGGCTGGAAACCTCTCCACTCCCAGGCTGCAATTGCTCAAGTGACCTCCTCAAGGATCAAGTTTGACTAAATAAAGAAGAAAGTGACTCAGTGCTGGAACTGAGCGTGACCCAGAGCTGGGCGAGTTTCACACCAAGGATTGTCAAGTCCTGGGGATTTGGAATCTCTGGATTCAAAAGGAGATGAGTAAATCCATTCACAACCAAGTGATGTCACTTTCCTGCCTGGGGGACTTCAGGGGCTGTGGGTGTGATCCCACTCTCAGACCCTCCAACCTTGGCTGGATCCCAGCAGTGAATCCCAGCTCCCGTGCCAGGCTGAGCCCGGAGCCAAACCCCAGCCAAGAGCAGGGGGAGCACGAGGCGTGCACTGGAAGATGAAGTGCTGTCCTCACCAGCAAGGAAGGAAAAGAGACGGAAGCACAAGAATTTCTGATCTGTCTGGTGGAGGAGACACAAATTCCTGCTGATAGAAGGAGCTGGGGATGGCGCTCAGTCCTGGAATGCCGGGGACAGTGAGGATGTGCTGCACTCCCTGCTGCTTCCCTAAACAGCTGCTTCTCCTTCTCCTCTCTCCCACTGCATCCACAACTGAGCTGAGGTGAAGATGTCCCCTGGTTGTCCAGACTGATCCACACCTTCCCACAGGGAGCAGCAGCACAGGGAGCACCTTCCCACTTGTGCCAAGCCAAGAGGTGATGGAGGGACACCTCCACATCCCCATCATCCCTCGCACCAGCTCGGATCCGGCCCCTACACCCTCAGCAATCCAACTGCTGGGTGTCCCCACACCCCTGGCTGATGGAAGAAGAATTGCTGCTGAATGACTCATCTGCAGCAAATCCCAAATTTAGGCCCGGTGCCTTTGGAGCCCTCCCAGCACCGTGGGTCCCAGGGGACTGGGCCTGGCGAGCCAGAGGTGGCAAATCCCCAAAAAAGGAAGAGCCCACGCAAGACTTGTTCCTCAAGGCTGACACTGAGCAGCAGGGACAGGTTTTCCTCAGCACAGCACTCAGGAAGTTCCATTTTTTTTGGCACAGATGTGCTCCAAGATGTGATTTCGCTTCCTGGCGAGTCCCTCGCTGGCAGCAGGGGCGTGGAGGAGGGGGAGCTGTGTGACAGTCCCGGAACGGCGGGACCGGCACCGGCAGGATGTGGTAAGGCAGGAGAAACTCTCTTGGTTTGGGATTGTTTGGCTTCGATTGCTCCAGAGGATTTTCAATTATTGCAAACAGGTTTCAGCTCTTGGCTCGGTGTTCCCGCAGCGGGGTCACGGCTGTGGCCACGTGGATCAGATCCCACCAGCTCCAAGGTCTGCCCGCAGCCAGGTGAAAGCTCTCCCCAGGGTGCAGACAGAGGAGTCACAGACCAGCCAGGGGTTGGACTCGATGAGCCTCCAGGTCCCTTCCAGCTCAGGATGTTCTGTGATTCCACGATTTCAAGTTGAGCTTGCCCCAGATCACGGCAAAGCAGTAAAAGGTCAGCGAGAGGGAAGACAAAACCAGGAATCTCTTGGCAAAAACATCTCCCAGCTCAGTGCTGAGGCTCCAGTCCTGAACTGCCCCCTTGGCTTTCCAGCTCAGCGCTGAGCCAGCACCTCTGGAAGCACCGTTTGGGAATCGCTGCCGAGAGCAGCTCCAGCGCAGGGCCCAGGGTGGGGGCAAGGCCGGAGCAGCTCCAGATTGCACCAGTGTGGAACGGGGTGGGAACAGCCGGCACTGGGATGCCAGCAGGCACTGGGGCACAGGTAGGGGAAGGCTGAGGCTCAGGCAGACTGGATCCCTCCCCAGGAATCCCAAAGATTCATTCCTGGGTCTGGTGTCCTTGGGCCTTCCCGGATGACGTCTGGAGAGTCCCAGGCTCAGAAATCCTGGCGGGTTGGAAGCGGCTCGGTCCCAGCCGAGTGCTGAGCCCAGGGGTTGCGCTGCCCATTCCCAGGGCTGCTCCTGAGCCAGCCCTGCCTTGGACACTGGCTGGCCACCACAGCAGTGACCAAAGGTGACACCGAGGGACAGACGGGCTTCGCTTTCCCACAACACCCACCAGAGGGCAGGTGACAAACTCCTCACCCAGGGCCTTTGCTCCAAAGGGTCCTGGAATCACAGAATTGCTCAGGTTGGAAAAGATCTTTCGGAGGAGACAGAGCCCAGGCCACCCCTGACCTCTCTGACAGCTCAGTCTGGCTCCCCAGACAGCGACTCTGAGCTGCTGCACGCAGAGCACGTCATTCCCACAAGGACCTGTCCCTCCTCTGCACCCAGGGAGCGTCCCAGGCCAGCAGGGTGACACGGGTGACACGGGGCTCGAGCGGTGCCGGGAGGCACAGAGGGTTCCGTGGAATCTGAGGGGTGGTTCCTTCTCCAGCATGGATCCTGTGCCCTGGGCACCGACCAAACCAGGATGAGGGATGGCAGCTGAGTTTTCCTCCCGGATCTCTGTGGCTGGAGGTGAAGGGAGGCCAAAGAGCTCCAAGGGGCACCATGTCCTGGTCCCTCTGCAGGAAAGGATCTGATCAAATCAGGGGGATGAAAAGCTTCTACTCACATTCCCTCCTCTCTCTCTCTCACCAGAGATATAAACGATGGGGGAGAGGTAATTAGGAAATTAATTAAGGCTGCTGCCCCTCCAGCAATCACTCATTTGCAGTCTCCAGAGGCCCCAGAAGAAGCTGGAGCTGCCCAACTCCCAGCTGCAAAACATCTGGGTTACATTGTGCTCCTGGATTCCAGGACATACACTGTGTTTGGCTCCTACTAGAAGCTACTGGATGTTCCTCAGCTCTCACCCTCCGAGCGCTCCTGCCCTTTTCCAGGTTTTCCTCGTGCTGCCAGTCCCTCAGCAGGACTCACCCTGTCCCACACACGAAGCAGAAAACATCCAAAATGCCCCCAACTCCCAGGGCTTTCAGTCCCTGCCCTTCCCAGCGGATCAGGAGGCAAAGGCAGAGCCCCAGAGGCTGCACAGAGGCTCCTATGGAAGACACGCTCAGGAACCAACACAACAACTGCACCTGGTCCTAAACCTCTCCTAAGAGTGCCCAGGATGGGAACTGAACCCTGCAGAGGGTGGGAGCTGCTGCAGCCCCTCACCCCCTCTCCAAACACTCCCAGCCCTCCTGGATCCAGGCAGCAGGAGGGCACAGGAGGGCACAGAGACCTCACCGACCCCAAAGCCAGAGGCAGGACCTGAGCAGCTGTTTGTGAGCCCGGGATGCTCCATGGAGCTCCTGCCAGTGCCCGATGGCTGCAGCTGGAGACTCATCAGGGAGCACTGGAGGGGATTCAAGGACATAGTGTTGCCCCTCTGAGCACCAGGGCCAGCAGGGAGGTGTTTCCCTAAGCCTGAATGTGATTTTTTTTCCAGTCATTTTGCTGTTGCAATCCCCTTTCCACTGCAGTTTCCTTTACTGGTGCTTGGCCCAGCCTGAACTCAGACCAGCCTGATTTCCACTTAAATGGATCCTCCTCCTCCCTCCTCACTTTGTGCACTTGAATAAATAAGTTTTTACAGGTTTATTGTGCATTGTACAACCTAAAAACAAAGGAAATAAAGTATAGGAAACTCACAAGTTCTCATCAGACCTCTATAAAATCGGCCCTTCCTGCACACACGACACCGAGTCACGACACAAGTCCCTGCCCCGGGGGGCACAGCGCAGCACGGGCAGCCAGCTCGGGGTGTTTTTGTGAACTACCATTCGAGAACCTGCCCAAAAGCAAAGGAACACAAAAGCAAAATGCACCTTGGCAACCCCCGGCCACGGCCGGGCCAGGTGGGAGCCGAGCATCGAAACCCTACCAAGGAAACGCGTCGTGCTTGGAACGGAAAAACAACGAGCTGAGCAAAGTCTGCAGCCTGCAGCAGGACAGAAACACAACGTTCAGACTGCCCAGAGCTGGGAAAGGGCTGCACCAACACCCCTGACCACACACCCTGCTCACGTGCCCCAGGAGCGAGTTACCACACCGGCTACCAAAATTCACAGTGACCCGAGCGCCACCAGCAACCGCAAATGGCCCAGGGAAAGTAGTTTGGGTGGGGCAGGACTTGGATTTCTCCTGTTCCAACTGTGCCTGCGTGGGCTGTGCCTGCCCAGGCTGCTCCAGAGGGGAGCACAGAGCCCTCGTTAGTCACAAACTCAATTAAAACCCACCCAGTTAAAAAGCGCCTGGCTCAGTCCAAATCAACTCCCCAGGGAGGAGAATCCCTTCCTCTGCTGCTCCCCCCACGGCCAAGCGAGCGGATTTTGGGATATGAACAGAGTCAGGGGAATAAATAATCTGCAGACCTTTAAGAACTGGGTTTGGCATTGGTCAACCCCCCAAAATCAGCACCAAGGATTCAAACCAGAGGCACAGTTCTGACGGACAAAATAGCACCGAGGAGGCTCTTTTACATCTCTGCTGGTGTGCCAGTCCTTTAGTATTCAGAGAATTTAACAATAATAACTTGTATTTATGAGTCTAGGTGGAATAAAATAAGTCAAAATTCTTTTCACTTTAAAAAAAAGATAAATACTTTATCTAAACTATCAACAATACAAACTGGAGCTTTAAGCATTTCTTTTGCCTTTTTTTTTTTGCCTTTTTTTTTTCTTCTTTTTTTTTTTTCAAACTCAGATTCACAGTAAATCTTTGCTCTGTCGTTTAGGTCTTTTTTTTATGGTTTTTATTTTGTCCAGTAGTAAGAGAGTAGAAACCCCTGCACAGGCCAGGTGAGCACCTTTCAGTGGAAGCCGAGTGAAGTTGGTCCACGTTGTCCTTGCATAGGTCACATTGGGTTGAGGTAGAAATCCTAGTTACCTGCACAACAGGAGGAGAGGAAGAGACTCATCTAAATAAAAAGGCAAAAATCTGCTGCGTTGTTAGATGTGTCAGTCATTCCTACATTGCTCCAAGAGCTCCTCAGGTGAAGCAAATCTTGACCCAATCCCAGTGAAAGGATGGATGTTCCAAGGGACACAGGGCCCCTCCAAACGCTGCAGCTTTTCAAGCTGGGACTGTGTTGAACTCTGTCCTATGGGACTGACATCAAGTGGGGGGAAAAAGAAGAAAAAAATGTATTTCCCCCCCCAGTATTTCACCTTTTCATAGCACAAGTTGATCTGCTTTGAGTTTTGTTATTGTTGTGGGGGAGGGACATTATGGATCATGGAATGGTTTGGGTTGGGAGGGGCCTTAAACCTCATCCCATCCCACCCCTGCCATGGCAGGGACCCCTCCCACTGTCCCAGGCTGCTCCCAGCCCCAGTGTCCAGCCTGGCCTTGGGCACTGCCAGGGATCCAGGGGCAGCCACAGCTGCTCTGGGCACCCTGTGCCAGGGCCTGCCCACCCTCCCAGGGAACAATTCCTTCCCAATATCCCATCCAGCCCTGCCCTCTGGCAGTGGAAGCCATTCCCTGTGTCCTGTCCCTCCAGCCCTTGTCCCCAGTCCCTCTCCAGCTCTCCTGGAGCCCCTTCAGGCCCTGCAAGGGGCTCTGAGCTCTCCCTGGAGCCTTCTCCTCTCCAGGTGAGCACCCCCAGCTCTCCCAGCCTGGCTCCAGAGAGAAGAAGCAAAGCAGGTTATTTCAGTCCCCAGTTCCTGGTTCCAGCCCTGGCTCCTCAAGGACTGAGCACATCTGTTCTCACTGAAGTCACAGACACTGCTCAAACACCTCAGCTTGGCTCAGCTCACAGGGCTTGGGATCACAAGCACCTCTGGTACCACCAGTTCTGCTCCACAACCCAGCTTTGGCACCCAGCTACTCTCCTGCGAGTCCCTTTTGTGCCTTGCCTCTACTCCCAGTGTTTTTCCAGTGAAGGGACTGTCACACCTGATGGATCCTAGTCCAGCACGGCCTCAAGTCCAGGTAATTCCAGCAGAGATTCTCACACTGCTCTCACTACACAGACCCCAAACTGACCCTCCTCACCATCCCCATCTTCCTTCATCCCCATCCTGTCTGTTCAGGGTTTTCCAAGCCCACACCTCTCTGCTGGCACACAAAGCCCTGGCTCAGCCTCCCTTTCCTGGGGCAAGGAGCTGCCAATACTTACGTGCCTCTCAAAAGCCTAACCAGGGGTTTGTGGTGTCTGAGGAGGAATTTGATGAGGAAGACACTACACACAATGCACAGAGGCTCTCTCAGGTATGTTGTAATTGAGTTTTATAAGCAGCAAAGTGCGTTCAACCACGTTTGTAGCTTTGGTACCAGTGGACAGCGACAACATCAAAGACCTACAAGGAAAGCACGGAGCCAGCTCCGGGGCTGGACACGCCGGATGCACTCGGCAAGCACGAGTTGGTACAGCAGGGTTGCCACAGAGCGTTTGCATGAACCACAGGACCCAGCTCTGTGGTGGTACAGTTTATTCTGGAGTTGCTCTAGAGACAGTTCCATAAACCCCTGCTCCAGGAGAAATGCACACAGCCTCCAGAACCTCCTCTCCTGCGGGCCCAGCCCTGGCAGAGCGCGGAGCCCACTTCCCCCTGCACATTCCCTGTGCTCCCAGGGCTTGTGGGCATAAAGAAAACACCTGCTGAGACTGTTCCTGCCAGCCCTGGCAGCAAGTCCAGCACAGGGAAGTGACAGGGGAGTCACAGCCCTTCTCTGCTACCTGTGGTTGTGTTTCCAGTGATGCAGGGGACACTGACTGCACTGCAGGCCCAGGGAATTTGCTCTCCAAGCAAAGCTGAAGTTTATAACCTAGAGATTTTGAACTTTATGACTATGTAGAGCAGCTGTTGCTGACTGGCAGGTTTTACTGACCACCACGTTGTCACATACAGTCACAAAGAGGCACCTCTGGGCACCTCAATGCCACAGACAGGGACTGGTTTGGGATAAACAGGCTGTGCAGGAGGGGAGGGGGGGTCAGACGGGCAACACCCACTTCCAACAACTGTATAAAACCACACAAAAAACAGACATTTCCTCCTGTTACTACCTCCAGAAAGAACATTCTCTCTTTCTATGAAGATATTTCAGCCTGAACACAACCCTGAGCCAGAGCAGAGTTACCCCTGTGAGCACTCCTTGTCGAGAAATCCTGACTCCCAGAACAGAGAGCATCAACACTTTCCATCCTCTGCCACCGGGCGATTTGCTCCCCACATTTTAGAGATTTCTCTCTCCATTTTAGAGATTTCTTTCCCCATTTTAGAGGTTTCTCTCCCTCATTTTAGAGGTTTCTCTCCCCCATTTTAGGGGTTTCCCCATTTCAGAGGTTTCTGTTTCGCAGAGCCCGGCCCCGACCTCTCTCTGCAAAGGAAGAAGCGTCAGTGAGCATCTCGCACGCAAACTCCTCTGGTTTTGTGTCTGGCCTTACCTTACAAAACAAGAACTGTTAGCTAAGCAAGCTCTTTATCGTGGCTTAACCCCCGAAAGGTGCGAAGCATAAGGAGGCTGCATGCCAAGGGTCACCCACATAGCGGCCGTGCCAGCGGCGTTGGGCTGCGGGAGCACGCGGGGCAGGGGCGGGTGATGGACGGTAAAGGAGGGGCGGGAGGGTTTGTGCTGGAGGGAAGCCAGTTTAATAGACAAAGAAGAGTTAGACTGGACAGGAGCAGAGGAGGAGGAGGAGGAGGAAGAGGAGGAAGAGGAGGAGGAGGAGGGCAGGAACGTCTCGCCGGGGGGGATGGAGGGCAGGTTCTGCAGGAGAGCAGGCTCAGAGTTAGAAGCGAGTAAAGGAGGAGGGGGAGGCAAGGACACGTTAGGAGGGGGCGGAGGGGGATGGAAGACAGATTGCACTGGCGCTCTGTTGAGGTGCTGAGCAGGTCTAGTCTCACTAGATGTTACTAAATTAGAGGAAGAGGGTGGGAAGGATGAGGATGAGGTGCTGGCAACAGCCTGCAGAGGGTTTAAGCTTAGCACGGTGCTGCTAGAGACAGCACTGCTGCTGAAACTGGCTCCAAATTGATGAGGAGAGGAGGCAGAAGGCACCGCATGGTTAAAAATACCTGCAAACAGGAGAGAAAAACTCAGCTTCAACAGATGGGCTTTGTACAGTCTCAAGTGACAAGAGAAACAAAACAAAAAAGCCAAAAAAAAAAAAAAAGAAAAAAAAAACAAAAAAAAAAAACAAAGAAAAATTATAATAGTTACAGCCCCATACAAAAATATGCAGCG
>VXBT01004555.1:18395-35842 GCA_013400235.1 Oriolus oriolus
ACAAAAAAAAAAAAAAAAAAAAAAAAAAAAAAAAAAAAAAAAGAAAAAACAAACAAACAAACAAAACAAAGCAAAATTATAATAGTTACAGCCCCATACAAAAATATGCAGCGTGAGAAGGCAGCAAGCAATGGAGAGATAATGGTGCAGGCCAGGAGGTACAAAAGGTTCCACTTACCTTTCCTACTGCCAACCTCTAAATGCCACGAGGAAAAATGGTCAGACACAAGAACTGTCAGTTCTACACCACACGGGCAGAGTTTTGATGAGATTAGAAGTGGTCTTTAGAGTTGGTTATCTGAAGACTCAAAGTGCTGCTCTTCCCTCCCCACCCTCCTGCTCCCCCACTTACAGGGCAGCAGAGGGGAGTTGTAATTCCAGCAAATCTACGTGCTGAGAGATGTGAGAGTTAGGATTTCCCGACATGGTGCCTGAATGATTATGGACAGGTAAGAAAAACTGCCCTGGACACTTAGAAATGGCAGGTTCAGCCTATCTTCTAGTCCTGCCAGCTTGTCCCCGGTGTGGGCCACAGAAGCCAAGCCTGTGCAGAATCCCAGAAGTGCAAGGTGCATATGGCATTGCCCTTCCTGGCCAAGAAATGCTCTTCGTGTCCATTCAAGGGCCAGAATGCTACAGAACTCCCAACACCAGCTCCTCTGATGTTCTGCTCCTCCTGGATCACGCTAAATCCATTCAAGGCCTAATCTCAACCTTTACTCAAGTTGACAAGTTAGAGATCCTTAACATGGTACCAGCACATGTGAAATCTGTTACCTGCAGGCAGACCTAAGTTGGTTCCAACACAGCAACATCTGAACAAGCAAACATTATCAATCACAAAGTCTGGGTGTATTGTTTCATTAAGGTGGTACAACAAGCTCATCTAGCAGACAAAGCTCATGAGATTTCACTGTGGGGAACTGAACTCATCCTAGCAATTCCGAGAGAGAGAGAGAGAGAGGGAGGAGACTGGTTATGTGGGATAGATCTGCTTCACATCCTGTAGAAATGAAAGGGTTTCACCCCTGGAGAGGCAGTGTCAGACTTTCCTTTAGGCCCTGTCTTATACCAGAGAAAGAGTTCTGCCTACCTCCAACTGTTCCACCTGTAACCCCAGGAGAGAAGTTCCCCATAGTGTGAGAATTAGTCAGTCTGGTTGCAGCTGATGACACGTGGACCAGACTGGCAGCAGCTGGCATTGAATTAAATAAGGACTGCAATACTGAGGAATTTGTCACCGAGTTGAGGTTTGCTTGCAAGGCCATGGGGCCGAGGGGGAACTGCGATCCAGTGGTCAGAGTGCTGAGGAAAGGATGGTGCGTCGGGACAGACGGCGCTGGGTTCCCTGCTGAGGAAACAGCAGTAGAAAGGCTTTTACCATTCAGAAGGCCACCAGACGAAACAGCAGCAGAAATGAAAAGGTTGTGGCCGTTTTTAAACTCCACGTCTCGGTCCCTTCCCTTGCCGACCTTCCCGTTGTGCTGCACAGAGTTTTTCTCCGCAGACCCCCCCGCTCGGACGCTCAGCTCACTGAGCTCTTTGCCCTTCACCCCCGGCCGGCTCAGCTCTTCTCCCTTGCTGCCCAGACCTTCCAGCTGCCTCTTGTTCAGGAACAGGTTCGTGTCTGACACCCCCAGGTCCTTTCCTCGCTGCGAGGGGAAGCCCAGGGAGCAGTTGGAGGCCGTCCCATCCGGAGCTTTGTGTGGAAGAGCAGCGCTGTCCATGAAGCCGTGCAAGCCCAGCTCGCTGGACAGGCCCCCGTTGTAGGTGAAGCCGTTGGGGGGGTTTGTGCCGGGGCTCAGCCCGTCCAGGCTTTTCCTGGGGTGTCCCGGGACCTTGGTGTCCATGGCCAGCCCGTCCTCGGAGGGCGGCCTGAAGGCAAACAGGGAGTTCTGGCTCAGAGCTGACACCGCCTGCAAGGGGCTGTCTGTGGTTTTGGTCAGGTTGATGTCGGATATCGGTGAAAAAGTCGATTTCCATTTGCTGCTGTTCATGTTCTCGTTGCTTTGTGCTTGTTTCCTCCCCGATAAGCTGCCACCTGGTTGTGGGGGAAGGTTTACAAATGTCAATAAACAGCATTCACTAAATGTGCCCCTTGAGAACGGGGTTTGAGAGAATCACAGAGTCCTTGAGGTTGGGAAAGACCTTTAAGATCATCACGTCCAACCATCAGTCAGCACCACCACCATGGTCACCACTAAACCATGTCCTCAAGTGCCACATCCACTGTTTTTTTGAACATTTCCAGGGATGGGGACTCCATCCCTGCCCTGGCAGCCTGTGCCAGTGCCTGACAGCCCTTTCTGTGAGGAAATTATCCCAGTATCCAACCCAAACCTCCCCTGGCCCAGCCTGAGGCCGTTCCCTCTCCTCCTGTCCCTGTTCCCTGCGAGCAGAGCCCGACCCCCCCGGCTGCCCCCTCCTGTCAGGGAGTTGTGCAGAGCCACAAGGTCCCCCCTGAGCCTCCTTTTCTCCAGGCTGAGCCCCTTTCCCAGCTCCCTCAGCCACTCCTGGGGCCCCAGCCCCTTCCCAGCTCCGTTCCCTTCCCTGGACAGCACTCACATTTTTTATCCTTCAACACACACCTTTTATCAGTCTCTAATTCTATTTCTGATCCAAAGGCAGAAATGTTTGTGAAGTCACCTAAAAGTCCTTAAAATTCAGTTTAACACTCTGGAAAAGCCTGAGAACACTGATCTGCTTTTCCCCCCTATCTTTGTACTACAGATCCCTCCTCCAACCCTGAGTCAGTAAAAAACTGGTCAGACCTTTGGTGATCTGTCACTATAGAAAGAAGTGACCCAAAATATGCAATTATCAGCCACTTGGCTTAATGATGATTAAGAACTGCACTTTGTCCAGCAGCTCCTACTGACACAGCTTCACCCATCCCCAGGCCCAGCCATTACCACAGACAATTCCCGTTCCTCACACCTACCATTTTCAACAGTCTTCTGTGGAGATTTGCTTTCCAATGATATTGTTGCAATTTTCCTCTCAATTCTAGTGGGAAAATAGAAAGGTTATAGCACTTGTAGCAAACCTTCTGTTGCACATTTACCCTCACAACCTACACTCCTCATGATCTGGTCTTATCAGGTGGGAGAGTAGAAAAACCAAGTCAGCCCCACAGTTTCGTGTCACTAAAGGAATTTATAAGCATCAAAAAACCCACCACAAACTTTAAGCGGGAGCTATTACAGAATTACTGCTCTTTGACAGGATTAGTGCACGTTCAGAGAACTTTGTTGTTGTTTTTCTTTCAAAACAAGAAGTTGAACCACATTTCTATTGTGGTTCTTTTTCACAGAACCATGGGATGGTTTGGGCTGGGAGGGACCTTAAAGCCCATCCGGTGCCACCCCTGCCGTGGCAGGGACACCTCCCACTGTCCCAGGCTGCTCCAAGCCCCAGTGTCCAACCTGGCCTTGGGCACTGCCAGGGATCCAGGGGCAGCCACAGCTGCTCTGGGCACCCTGTGCCAGGGCCTGCCCACCCTCCCAGGGAACAATTCCTTCCCAATATCCCATCCAGCCCTGCCCTCTGGCAGTTTTCCAGCACCCTAAACAACAAAAAATATTGCACCCCACAGGCAGGCAAAGGGTGCCAAGTAACCCATTTCCAGGGTAACACATCAATAGTTTGGGGCAGGAATTGAACAAAGTTTTAAACTGGGAGTGAGCAGGAGACAAATCCTTAGTTAGAGATCACACACAGCCTCAGTGCTCCTACAAAGCAACACAGTAAGAAAATTACAGAAACCCAGAATAACCTGAGCTGGAAAGGACCCTCAGGGATCCCCAGCCCAGCCCCTGGCCCTGCACAGACACCCCAACAACCCCACCCTGGGCATCCCTGGCAGCGCTGCCCAAACGCTCNACCCTCGGGGGGAAGAACCTTTCCCTGAGCTCCATCCCAAGCCCTGACACAGCTCCAGCCGTTCCCTGGGCTCCTGTCCCTGGCCCAGAGCAGAGCTCAGCCCCTGCCCCTCCGCCTCCCCTCGGGAGGAGCTGCAGCCCCCAAGGAGCCTCCCCTCAGCCTCCCCCATTTCTCTCAATCATTTCTCCACCAGTTCTCTCCGAGGCCAGACCCTGCCAGCCTTGCAAACACAGCAGCAGCAGCAGGTTCCCACATTCTACTGCCTGAATACCTTCCCTGTTCACAGCTTCAGCCACCTAAGAGGTCTGGGATGGGCCTCCAAGCAAGGGGAACAAAGAGGCTTAAACACAGCCCTGCTGCTGAGAGCAGTGTTATCAGCCCTGAGAGAAACCTCATCCTGGAGCTGTGCCTGTGCATTCACCTGCTGCTATTGTGCTCATCCTCAGAGCCCTGCTCGTCATCCGATGTCAGGGGGGAGTAATGGACACCGTTGGTCTGAACGAGGGGCTTCTCCTTTTTCAGCACTGGGGGCTGGTCATTGTCCTGGTAAGGAACAGGAGAGTTCTTCAGGGAGTTTTCAGGAGAGGAAATGGCTGTTATTTCTAAGGGCTGGTTAATGTTATTGACCTGGGTGAGAAGGAAAGAAAGCAGTTACAGATGAAGATATCCCTGGAAAGGCATCTTGTTAAGGACATTCATGCAGGTTTAACTTGCTCTGTGACATCCAAGAGCCGCAGGTTTAGCACTGCTGCTGCTACATTCCACCTCCTGCATTAGAACTGGGGTGAAAGCTAAATGTCACTTGGAAAAATAGCTAGTTTTCATTCTTTGATTTTATGTTTGAAGGCAGAAACGAGGACCTGGGATAAACCTTTTCTTCTCAAATGACACTGCAGGATCACATGCACACAACTCCCTAGCTGGCTCCATTAGAGAGAATGCCATATGCTTCTGGCACTCCTCTGCTGTTTAGTCAATCTTAGCTTAAACTATTTTCAAAATATTGAATCTACAGCCCCAAAAATCAACTTCACTGCAGGAACAAGCTCTTTGTCATGAGGGAAGAGATTATTTTTAATTTTTAACGCTCTGACAGCGAAGAGCTCTTTGAAGACGTTCTGCTTACACACAAATTGTTCACCAACTCAGTGCAAACGAGAGGCAGAGAGAATTGCTGCACAGAGCCTCCACGGCAATTCCAGCTCCAGCCAGGGAGCCTGCAGCTTATCCCTAATTCCAAGAGCTTTCCCAAAGCCCAGCTCCTCCCGTGGGCCCTTACCATGGAGTTGATATTGAGCGGCGACCCCGAGGGCTGCGTAAAGAGCCCGGCCACCGAGGGCAGGGATTTGCGTTTCGGGGAGACGGCGGCGTTCCCGCTGGGATTCCCAGTGGAGGATCTCTTCCGCCGGCCCCGCTTCTTCCCGTCCTGCGCGTGGGCCTGGCCGCCGTCCGGCCGGGCGCTGGCGGGCACAGGGCTGTGCTTGCTGGAAGGGGATTGTTTTACATGTCCTGTATTAGGAGAGATTGTAAAGATGATTCTCCTCTTGGCCTCGTTCTCAGGATCTGAAAACGCTGCATCAGCCTGCGGGTCCCCCTTTGTTCCTTCGGCAAAGATCTTCTGAGCCTCTGCACTCTGCAGTCCCCCTGCCAGGCTCTGGGCCGGGCCACTTAAGCGGGGGCTCGAGTGCTGCTGAGCAGGGGAGTTCTGCCCAGAGTTCCTCATCATTAGCAAAGGATGTTGTGGAGTGGAACTCCGAGACCCTACAGAGTTAAAGAGACTCCCAGAGTCGTCCAGAGCTGCCTGATCAACACTATGGTTAAGATGGGCTGGGCTGTTTGTAAGATTTCCATTGACTGCCACGGAGCCAGAAGAGTAAGAAAAACCTGTTGAGAGGGAAAGTATTGATCATTGCTGGGGCTGAGCGAGAGAGAGGTCACCGAGTACAGGGCTGGGAGGGCCGGGAGGGATTCCAGCTCTGCCTGGAGAACAGCCGGTGGCCCTGGGTTACACGGGAAACACACGGCTGCTTTTCCACAGGGCAGTGAGAACGTGGCTCTGGGTGCTGAGGTGCCAGCTGGGGTCAGGGACTTCCACTGCTCTCTTGCCAGTTCAGGAAAATTCACGTGGTATGTGGAGGTATCCCACACAACACGTGCTCTTCCCAGTTTTACATGGAATTCAAGTGTAGGCTTTGTTTGAACTATTACACCTTTTGAAATCAGGGCTCCTCTACTCTCAACTCCTTCCTTTCATCAAGGAAATGGATGGCCAGACTCAGTCCTTCCCTTCCCCAAAAAGAGAAGGACTTTGCCATCCACACAGCCCACCTCCTCCAAATTAAACAAAAGCTGTGACTTAGGAAGCAACAGGGGACCTTCAAAGACATGGTGGCAGGAAAAAGCCACGAGGAGGAATCTTGGGAAGGGAATTCAGTGTTTGGTTTAGGGCTCTAGGATGGCCTGGGTTCTCTAAATGAAAGGGGCAGAAGGGAACATGGTAATGGTTTACAACAAGGTTTTTTTAAATACTTCATTGGCTTTTATAGAAAAATGCAGCCAAGCCCTTTGCCAATCAGAAGCTGAAACAACCCAAGCCCCTCGGGGTGGTAAACACTGAGAACAAAAGCACTCTCTGGTGAGGGATCAGCTGTAGAACCTACTTTTCCTGGCCCACAACATTCCCAGAGTAGCTAAAGACCACGATTTCCACAGATGAGTGAGTTCAGAAGCAATGTCTGCACCTAAAGGGATCCCCATCCTCTCCCACTTGAGCTTTTCCCACCCAGGTACTTGTGCCTTCACAGCTGCTCGTGAGGCACCTCCATAACCTGCCCCCAAAAATTCATTCTGCCATTTAAAGACCACCCCATCATGTAAAATAAAACTTTTGGAGCCAGATCACCAACTCGGGACACAGCTGTGCAACACTCTGCAGGTTTGCCACGCTGCAAATCTGCGGGAGTCTCTTGATCCCCATAGAATTTACAGAAGCAACTGTTTATTTACAGGTGAAGGCACATCAACCCAACTCTTTCTGCCAGATGCACCCAAGCTGGAGGCACATCAGAGCATCACCCACGAGTTTCTGGTCTCACCCCCAGTTATCCAGCACTCCAGTGCCTGCAGGACCTGGCAAACAGCGCTTGGAAAACTCGGCCACGTGCGTTCGGTGCTGCCCCGGCACGGGGGCAGCTGTGCCCAGGTGAGGCTGTTACCTGAGGTAGCCAAAGCCAGAGGCTTGTTTCCAGCAGCATTGCTTATGCCATTATGAGAACTAGCACCAATCTGCTTTTCAAGTGTCGATGAGTCTCTGCTCTGGTGAACTGGGCTGGGTGTGCTTCTCTGGGGAGAGAAACGGGCGTGTCAGGACAGCAAACAGCACCAGAAACCCACAGCTTAAACCAATTTCACATGCATTAGCACACCTGCCTAGGGAAGTGGCTCTGCTTCCCATAGATCCTAGATTCAGCTTGTTTTGAGAAAAACATGGATCAGCATGTTATGGGCCAAAACTGTGATGAACTGCAGTGCAGCAGTATCTCACACACAGCAGACACCGTGCAGAGAGGGAGGCTCATCATCACAGGATATTTGGGCTCATCATCACAGGATATTCAGGCTCAGGACAGCTCTGCCAGGAGCAGCAATGCCTCAGCCCACTGCTGATGATTGTATCATGTCCCCAGGCCTGTGCTCACAAAGCTCCCCCAAAACAACCCCAAAGGGAGCATGAAGTGCATCAGGCCGTGTTCTCTGGGACATTCTGTGAGGGTGTTCTCCTAAACATGGAAACCACCTGCTAAATGGCAGCCTGAATAAAGAGGGAGGTGCCACCCAGGGCTGACACTGCCCTGAGGACAGCCAGCCTCTGCTCAGAGCTGGGCAGACTCTGGTTCTGCTAAAGCCAGAAGTCTTCAGCTGGAAAAATGCAACGGATTCAATGCTGCGAACCAACTCCAGCTTTCCCAATATGGGACTGAAAGACAAGCCATGGATGGATTCTACCTCACAGCTCTCAGGAAAAGCAGCAAATGCTTCTCAGTTCTCTGCTGCAGCACTTCTGTGACAAACCGATGTGAGAAACTGGACCAGACTTTTTTGAACTCCTCCTACACTCAGAGAGGCAGGGACTTGTCACATCTCAAAAAGAGATGGCCCCAGAAGCTCTCTGCTACAGAGCAGTCACTCACATGTGAGGTATCAGAGCCCCAAGGGGCTGTTGAAGCCCACCCTGCCCATGTGTGAGGAGAACAAACAGCTTTGAGGTGACTGAGACAGAAGAATTCTCTCCCAGGTTCCTGCAGAAAGCAGAGCTAAGAACAAACTGACACGTGCAATTCTCTGCTTCCTCTGCCACGAACTCCCAGGCTTTCCCACCCAGCCACACATTCCAGACCAGGCTCTCCCGAGGCATTTACTCTGCTCTCCTTCCTCACTGAACCCCCCACCCCATCCCACAGAGAAAGGAGAAGAAAAATCTCCAAGATCGAAGAGCCAAGAGGATGCATCCCCCAGCAGCCTCCCCCAAGGAGCAGCCCCTGGAGGATGCTGGGGCACAGCACCCCATTCCTGCCCGCTGGGATTTTAGTTAGGGATGGAAAGTGTTGACAATCCCTTACTCACCACCTTCTCAACACGGCTAGGTAGGACTACGCTGGCCAGAGGGATACTAACAGGGAGTTTATTGGGCTGCACTGTGCTCAGAGGAATACTGATAGGGAGGCTGGTGATAGTTTCTCCATTACTCACAGAGGTTCTCTCTCTCAAAACCTGTAAAATCAAAAGAGAAAGCAAAATTCTTACACAGGATATTGAAAAGGTTTTTAAGGTAATGATAACCTGCTCATTTCTATGTTTGTGTCGTTCCCCCACTCCTTTTTTTTAAGGAATTACAGGACCAGGAGCAATGACTGCACATCAGACAGGGCAGGCGTGGGGCAGCTTGGTTACCAGCACCAGGCTCCTGGGGCAGCAACATCCCACAGCACAGAAATGTGTGAATTAAAGCCACTGCTGGCCCCAAGCATCAGGAAAAGGAAGCCTTAGGCAAGCTCATTTCCCTGTGTTTTGGTTAGAGCTCTGCGAAAAGCACTCAGATGTCGGAATTTGTATCTTGAGGCCCTCTCTAGCAGCCAGATGCATTTCCATGGCAACCTGCTACTGGAGGGCACCTGCTGCTCTGCGAGCCCCAATATGCTCCATGGCTGCACCAATTACATGGACCATGTTTTTTACTCTTTATTTTTATAACCAGGAAAGAGCCTCCTTTCGCAGTTCAAGCAGACACGTGCCAGGTCACACAGCAGTCCCACTGCATTCTGCTGCTCAGAGAGGAGCACAGCTTTGTCTCCCTCCGGCCAGCTCTGATTTATTGCATCGCACCCGCTGCATTTTGTGTCATTTTCCCTGCCCAGCTGGCCACAGAATGCAGCATTCCTGCATTTCCCAGTCTGGCCAGCCATCCCTTTGCTGCCCCAGGGGCAGCAGCTGAGCAGCAGCAGATCCTTTACCTTCTCTCCTGCACTGGGTAAGGCCGCGGGGGAGGAGGGCCGAGTTTCCTGAGGACTCAGCTTTATGCCATTTGCAATTCCAGGGCTTGGATATGTAAGGCCATTCTCTTTGACATGCTCAGCTCTGGAAGAGAGGTGTACAAGTGTGAGGATGCAAAAGCCAGCGACACTGAATTCCTGTACCCTTCTCAAGGCACTGTCCCACCTTACTCACCCCCACCAGCTCTCACTGCTCGTTTTCTTGAAACAAAACTCTTTAAAACACATAAACCTCCACTTTGAAAAACATCTTTCCACAATCCAAATTAACAGTGTAATTAACACCAGCCATCCTTCCCCATCCCTCTCACCTCTGTATCTCACTAGCTGTTGCTTTCCCATTGACTCCGTGGTCCTGATTCAAGTGTCTCCGCAGGGCGATTTTAGCTGGGGAAAACCTGGTGTAGTCAGGGAGGGACAGGCTGGTCACCTTGTCTGCCTTCTGCCTGCTGCTGTGGTTGGGGGTGCAGGGCACGATGTCCTGGTCCAGGTGGGAGTTGGGGTACTGGGGGGTGTTCTGCTTGGACGAGGGCCGGCTGAAGGCGTGCTGCAGCTCGTAGGGGGTGGCGTGGCCGTTCATGGACAGCTCGGGGCTCATGCCATTGATGTGGGGCATGGGGAACTTGGAGCACTCCAGCTCCAGCTGGAACCTGCCGTGCTCAGCCTCGGGGTCACGGCTCAGGTGGGTTTTGCTGTGCAGCTGCACTGACAGGGGCTCCTCCGAGGGCGTGTAGGACTTGAGCTGCAGCAGCTCCTGCTGCCGCTGGCTCTTCTCAAGCTCCACGATGCTGATCTTTAAATTAAGAGGAAAGCAGAAGTTAAAGACTACAGTTAACAGTTCTATCACGTTATGGGGTTTTGCTTCCAAATCCTTCTAAGTAAAAGTGTCCCTACTTCTGGGAACAATGCAGAATGAGGGACCCAAGGTTTGAGAAAAAATTTCTGCTCTGAGCTTGAGACCAAAAGGCCTTAAGCTTTTTGGTGAGGGGAAAGGCTCAGAGACCCTGAGAAAGAACATTTCAGATCTTAAAACCAAAAGGAAGGTATCTCCAACTTATAGAGAGAGTGTGGAATAACTGAGTACTGCCAGCCATGGGAGGGAACAGTCACTGCAGCCCAAGGCATCCAGCAAAAGGCTGGAACAGCTCTAGAGCCAATCTCACAGGGAAAGAGAAGCTCCTCACACAAAGGAGTTTAATCTCTTGTCGCTATGAGAAATGTCAGTATGGGGGAAATTATTCCCACCCTGGCCCTGGAAGTGTCCCAGGCCAGGTTGGACAGGGCTGGAGCACCCTGGGATGGTGGAAGGTGTCCCTGCCCACGGCAGGGGAGGAATAAGATGAGCTTTAAGGTCCCTCCCAACCCCAACCAGTCTGGGATTCTGTGATTCCTGAATTGAGACATCAGAGCACACATGAAAATCATCAGCTTGTGATTTTTAATTACATGTAATGATAAACCATGATTCCTCCTTCCACAGCACCACCAAGGAATCAGGTCATGGTATCTACTGCCTTTAAAAGTTATCCACATCCTTATTTACTAAAATCCTCTAAAGAAACCTTATTTACTAAAATCCTCTAAAGAAAGATCAGTCTCTGGGGGAATAAAAAAAGAAGAAACAAAAAGCAGCACCTGGTTCATCCTTTCCCATCATGTTTAGTGTAACACCTGTACCTGCCGCCCCACTGCCCAAGAGCTGCCCCAAACTGGTGACTCTGCATTTGTTCCTTGCTCTCTACCTGCAGTTCCAAACAGTGCTTTTGCTTCTCAGAAATCTGATTCTTCAAGGCCTGCTTCTCTTTCAGCAAGTTCTCCAGTGATAGCGTTGACCAATCCAGCTTCAGTTCTTCACACCGAGCCTTCAGCTGTGGGGACGCACAGGGACAAACAGGTCAAAACACAGCTCTCACCTCTCCACACCACCCGAGGTCCCAGCTGGAAGCCAGGAACTCTGCACTGAGTGTGCAAGAACCTCCTCAGCCCACTGCAAAGTCCTCCCAGCTCAGTGCTGGGGAGTGTGGCAGGAGATTGCCTGGCTCTTTCTAAAACAGAGTTACCACCCACCCTCACTGTTCCACATCCAGATATTCCCCTCATCTTCCTCCTGAGGAGGCTCAGCCTGGAGAAAAGGAGGCTTGGGGGGACCTTGTGGCTCTGCACAACTCCCTGACAGGAGGGGGCAGCCGGGGGGGTCGGGCTCTGCTCCCAGGGAACAGGGACAGGAGGAGAGGGAATGGCCTCAGGCTGGGCCAGGGGAGGTTTGGGTTGGATATTGGGAAAATTTCTTCACTGAAAAGCTTGTCAGGCATTGGCACAGGCTGCCCAGGGCAGGGGTGGAGTCACTGGAAGTGCTCAAACAAGTGGGTGTGACACTTGAGGACATGGTTTTGGTGAGCATGGTGGTGGTGCTGGTTGATGGCTGGACGTGATGATCTTAAAGGTCTTTTCCCACACTAACAGTTCCATGATTCTCTAAGTTTGAGTTACCCAGACGAGCACCACAGGAGTTCTGGCCAGAGCAAGCCCTGCACAAACTCCCTGTGCACACCCAGTGACATCCGGAGCTGTCTGGGGACACAGCTGAGGCCGGAGCCAATCCACCTCAGGATTTGCTATGGTAAATGGTAAAAGAAGGATTCCCTGCAGGTTTCCCCTCAGCACCTGTCTGTTTCAAAGCACCCTGAGCAGCTGGATGATGTTTCAGCCCCCAGCTCGGGCCCTGTCCTCACCCAAAGGGCAGCACCCCCTGTTCCCAGCCCAGGGGCTGGACCCACCAGCTGCAAGCTCTGGTTCCTGAGTTCACTGTTGTCCTTCTCCAGCTGTTTTGTCTGTTCTTTCAGCTGCTGGTTGTGAGCAGAGATTTCCTTCTGGGCCTGGATCAGGTCATTGTACGTCAGAGCTTTAACTCCCAGCTAAAAGGTGAGAAGAGATCACTCAGTAAGGTCCTGACACCCTCATTCCAGGTGACTGTCCCATTCCCAGTGACACTCCCAGAGGAGATCTGCAGAGCTTGGCAGCTCTCAGGACCTCCCCCAGCATTCTCCAAGGCACTCTGTGACTGCTGGGGGATAACAGGGAAGGACAAAAGGACTTTGGAGCTGCTGTTCCACCCATTCAGCTGTAAAAGTGGCATTTAGGCTTTGCCAGCCACCAGACCTGTCTGTGGAGAGCCCTCACATTTCCTCCTGCACTCCTGAGCTTGGCTGGCAGCACAGAGTTCGTTTGAGCGGCAGGGGATGAACCCTGCACCAAACACCACGTGGCTGTTGGTTTGTCCCCTCCCTCGGGCACAGGGCACACAGCAATCCCGACACCAACCACAAAACACAACCAGAGAGCGACACAGATCCACCTTCCTGAGCCTGATCTGCTGCACAGCAGAGGCTGAAGGCCTGAGACTGCTCTGGTCTCACTCAGCTTGACCAGAAATGTTTGCATGCAGCTGACTCAGGAGCACCACGCCCAGCACAGGGGTACCTCATCGAGCTTCTGCTGAAACAGGCGTTTGATTTCCTCTTTCTGGGCCTGGCAGTGGGTGAATAACTGCTGGGCTGTCCCCAGCAGCTGAGCGTTCTTCTCCTGCAAGAGGGAACAGTGACAAAACACACTTTTAGCACCAGCTGCAGCCCGGGCCATCTCGAGGAGACGTTTGTGGAGCACTTTGGGAGTGAAGCTGAGCTTAGGGGAAGCTGCAGGAGCTCAGCCAGCCCTGCCCCAGACTCCTGAGGGCCTGGATTTGTTGGGGTGTGACACTGGTGGGGTTAAGGCAGCTGAAAAGAGCTTTTAAGTAGGTTTTTCCTCCTGTATGGTAAAATACAATCAAGGCAGTCTTAAAAACTCATTTTTATCCTCCTAGTGCATTGTGAAGCAGCAGCAATAATCACATCTTACAGAGCAGAAATAGAACTGGAAAAGATTATCTGCACGAAATCTGCTCCCAAGCTGGGAACTGGCTCTAAATCCCCAGAGCCCCAGCTCAGAGTTTCCCTGTCCAATACTCATGGAAGAGTAAATGAAAATACACTGTAGGGGAGGCAGGAAGAAAGTCCTAAATCACCCAAACCAGTTTTCCTGCTTGTGCCACCATTATTCCAGTGGGTCACCCGAGCCACTCACAGCACATTCCCTGCCCAGAACTTTCCAGAGCCCTGCTCCCTCGATCCCTGCACAGCAAAGGGCAGGGCAGGGCTGGCTGAGGAGCCTCGTTTCTGCAGCCCCAAATGCAGGATTAGTGCAGCAAGGAGAGGCAGCTTTGGGATTATCCCGTTCTCCACTTGTGCTGCTGAGGCCAAGCAGGGACTGCGCAGCCCCTGAGCCACTGCTCCAGGAAAAGTGGGGAACAAGGGCAAAAAGCACCTTGGTCTTTTCCAACCTTAGTAATTCCAGGACTCCATGACTGATCTTGCAAGCAGGGAAGCAGCAGTGCTGGAAACTCCCCGCATTCAGGAACACACGGAGCCGGCTTGGGAAAACAATCCCTGCAATGCTGAAGGGGCTGCTCTGGGGGATGCTGAAAAATCATTTTTGTTTTCAGCACGAGGCATTTCATTCAGCCTTCCCAGGCACTGCAGGGGCTGACAGCTCCATCTAAGGGCACTCTGGGAAAAAGCAGCTGATTTCAAAATCATTATTACAAAGAGATTTTTATTGTACTTGAAAACCTTCCTGTAAGAGGGAATTCCTGAGAAGACCAGACCCAGCCCCTCACCCAGCCAAGTTCTGCCTCTGTGAGGTTTAATTTGCCATGTAACACTCCATAAAAAAATATATTCATACTGAATTCCTCATTTTAAGGTTTGAAAGTGTGGAGCAGCTGTTGGACACCACCACCAAGTGATGACTTTTCCACACTCCTGATTCCTTCCCTGTGCAGGGCACAACCCTTGCACAACATCACTGCATTTCTGCAAAGACAAGTTCACTTCATGCTGACTTTCCTGACAAGTGCAGAACAAGCAGAAAAATCTGCAGCTTAAGGAAAAAGATGAAAATTCACAGTGCTCATTGACTGTGAAAGCAAATGGAAACAACCACAGAAAAAGAGGTTTCCATGAACACCACACCAGCATCAACCACTTCTCAGTAAGGAATGGGGTGGCACAAGTTAATCTCTCTCCTCTGGAGAGGTCCCAACATAGAAAACACAATAAAAAAGCCCTGTGGCTTTATTCTGAAACTCTCACTAAGGTACAGAGCGAAGGAAAGCTTCCACAGGGAATGCCAAAAGCTGGACCTGGACAGAATTCTGGAATGGTTTGGGCTGGAAGGATCTTAAAGCCCAGCCAGTGCCACCCCTGCCATGGCAGGGACACCTCCCACTGTCCCAGGCTGCTCCCAGCCCCGTCCAGCCTGGCCTTGGGCACTGCCAGGGATCCAGGGGCAGCCACAGCTGCTCTGGGCACCCTGTGCCAGGGCCTGCCCACCCTCCCAGGGAACAATTCCTTCCCAATATCCCATCCAGCCCTGCCCTCTGCCAGTGGGAGCCATTCCCTGGGTCCTGTCCCTCCAGCCCTTGTCCCCAGTCCCTCTGCAGCTCTCCTGGAGCCCCTTTAGGCACTGGAAGGTTTTAACTGGAAGTTCAAGGTTATTGCTGAGCATTATAGGGAAAGGCTCCTCCACAGGAGGAGCAGGAACAGACTCTCATCAGGGCTAATTGATACAGTAATTAAATCATTCACAGCTGAGATAAAGCATGACAAGAAGGTGCTCAGGCAGGAAATCTCCTCCCTCTGCTGGTGGTTCCATGGCAGAGAAACATCCCCCTGCACAGCTCCAGGACTCTCCTTGCCTTTCTGTGTATTCCAGTCCGTGATTTGGATATATGGATTTACATTTACACTTTGCCCATCAGTGCAATCCAACACATTCTGATTATCTACACCAAAGATGCTGAGCTAAACCCCCTAAATCAGCGATGACAGTTTGGGTTTCTCAGTCCCCATGAACTGTGGTTCAGAGAATCCTGGAACTGGGTTGGCTTGGGAGGAACCAGTCCCTGGCAGTGCCCAAGGCCAGGCTGGACGGGGCTGGGAGCAGCCTGGGACAGTGGGAGGTGTCCCTGCCATGGCAGGGGTGGCACTGCAGAGTCCCTTCCAAGCCAAACCACGCTGGGATTCAGTCATTCCAAATCAGCACTGTCAGGTGGGGGCACAGAGGGAACAGGGGGGGTGCAGCTCTCTCATTTTGCAGATTTAAGCACACAAAAACTGAGTTTGCAACAAAATCCTCTGGCAGTTGTTCAGTCTAAGCAGGACTGGTGTAAACGCACAGAGTTCCCATCTCCAGCTCTCTTCCCCACATCCCAGGAACTTCAGAGCCTGGTAATTTTGTTTAGAAATGTTAAAAAGTGAGACCCACCTTTTCCTGCTCTAGTAACTGTTGCAGACTTGCTTTGTACTGAGGAGTTTTCATGTACGCCATGAACTGCATGTACTGGATCTTAAATGAATCTGCAAAACAAATCAGAGGAGGAATTCCAGCACGGAGTAAATGCAATGCCCCTGTTTACCCCATCTGCTCTCAACCACCTCTCCTCACTCGTCTCTCTCTTGCTTTTCATTTGGACTCTAAGTCAGAGCAAACCACTGAAGATGGAGTTAAGGACATGCTGCAAATCCATCTCCTGGCACAAAAGGAACTCTTGGATGCATCAGCTCCAAGGGCAGCCATGACAACACAACCAAAGAGGCACAGGAAGGTGCTGGGGGCTGAGGGTGTGTTTGCAGGAGGAAAGAGGAGCTGAGTGGTTTTAGTGCTCCGTAAGCAGAAATAATAAAAGAATTGAGCTGGAGGAGCCCAAAGCAGCCCTGAGCTCAGAGCACTCACCCAGCACCAACACAGGGCCTCCTCCTCCTCCTCCCTCAGAGATGAGGAGCTCCACACCCAGTTTACTCTCTCCTCCAAGGAGCACTTAGCTTCTCATTACCCTTTATCTCCAGCAATGACCCTTCCTCCTCCCCAGCCCTTCCATCATTAAAGACAATCCCAGGATTAAGCCCAAAACAGGCACATGGCGTGCAGAAACCTGCACAACGCTTTGCCCAGCCAAGGGTCATTGTCCTCATCCATCCTGCCTCAAAACATTCCTCAAAATCACTCTTTTGTCACAAAATATCCCTCAAAAAAAAAAAAAATCACTCTTTTGCCACAAAATACCCTTTTAAATCACTCTTTTTCTCTTTCTTTCTCTTCAACATGAAATCAGCCCTAACTGACACAACAGCAAGAGAGTACAAGTTAAGGGCATCACAGATGCCCTTGGTCCCCACACAGACAGGACCATTCTGCCACATTCCCAGAGCATCCTGGACTGGCTCATGTCCAATGCCAAAAGCCAGAAAAAGCTGGGAGGGGACAGACAGCAGAAGATAAAAAAAACAAACCCTCCAGGTTTTCCCTTAAAGCACCTCTTGCACATGAAGTGCATTTTCCAGCCATACCTTTGTGACCTCAGACTCTCAGGCAGGACCTCATTTATTGGCTCTGAGTTCAGCAGAAGGAATGGAGTGGTGTTCCCCAAGATTAGGAGAACGGCTTCATTTCAAATAAAGCTATTTCTGACTATTCCTGCTAAACCCAGCCTTGCTGCCTTTTGTGCCAACCGAGAGCTGAACCAACATCAGAGAACAAACGCGGAGCAAAACACCAACTTCAGCAGGAGGAGGGACCTTGTGGTGATGCCAAAGGATGTGGGGATGGCAGGGGAAGGTGGGAAGGAGATAATCCCCCTCCTGCCCCAGGAAAAACCCCAAAGGGGAGGTTGGCAGGCCAAGGCCAGCCTTACCTAGCAGCTTCTGTAGTGCAGGGGGGGTGGGTGTCACCAGGAGCTGGTTGGACGAATGCCGTTGCACTTTAGGAGGTAGTTGGTAATATGGGCTATGAGGTGACTTGTAGGCATCTGGGGAGAGACAAACACAGCCTCAGAGCAGCACTCGGTGAGGGGGACAAGGACAGCAGCTCTATCACCGAAAATATGGCATCTGTGATGAGATCCAGCAGCTCAGCCCGTGGACA
>VXBT01004559.1:0-26615 GCA_013400235.1 Oriolus oriolus
TTTAGTTCAAACCCATTTCCCCTCATCCTGTCGCTTCAGGCCTTGCTGAAATGTCTCTGCCCATCCTTCTTATAATGCTCCTTTGATTATTAATAGGCCACTACAAGGTCTTCCCAGAGCCTTCATCAGGCTGAACAGCTCCAACTCTCTCAGCCTTTCATCATAGGGAACGTGTTGCAACCTTCTGATTCTAATATAACTTTTCGTGTTATACATCCTTGTATTTTTGTCACTAGATTTTTTTTTTTTAGCAATTTTTTTTCTCTTCTTAGTTACCCTGGAAGATGATAACCTTCACTTTTTTTTGCATTTCTTCTTCATGATCATTTTAGGAGGAAATTCTTTTTTCTGGAGTGTGACCTAGTATCCATTTAAGAAACGTCCTAAAAATGTGCCATAAAAAACTCTTCCCTATCACTCAAACCATCTAGTAAAGGAGCTAAAATGTTATCTGTAGATAACATATTTATGCAGTGAGTGTGAGGAAGGTGCCATTATGCCAGTTCTAATAACTGAAAAAGAAGTAAGGAGAAGTCCTTTGCTGCCCTCCCACACCAAACCTGGTGTAAAAGATGGAAAACAAGAAATAAGACTTCTCTTTTCCTGTCCTGCATGTGATTTCACCTCTTTCATGCCTAACACTGAGTCTGGTGTATGTCTTCAGGAAGACCATGGCATCGCCTCCAGCATCTTTTGAACAGATGCTGAAATGTTATGAAAACAAATGCTGAATCCTCTGCTATGAAATATATTTTGTAAAATTTCTGTTGTGGTCTTGCTTGCACCTTGATTCGAGTAGAGGCATCTCTCTAATGGTGTTAATGATAGGAACTTTGCACCTTGTCATGAAGAGCAAGACCATAGAAGCAAATTTGTCCATTTTTACATGATACTCTGCCCCAGGAGCTACACCCACCCTAGAAATCTAAACAGGATCACAATGTAGTCCTGCGTACTGTGCTGTATTCAACTGTGTTTAAATCCTAGTAGTCAATTCCTGGTGCACTTCCTGCATGTCTTTAGTCCAGGACACTTTATCCCAGGTATTTAGAAATATGTGTGGCATGACAAAAAACACTGTTCCCCGTAGGCAGCAAGTGCCAGGCCACGTGGGTCTCTGGGGAGAAAGCAGATTTAGCTGCACAGGCACAAACTCTACTCCAGGGTTACGGAGCCTTGAGAATGGGATCCATTGCTGGGTAGTTGGGTAAAGTAGGTGTTGGTAGGGTCCCACTAACCCAGCAAGCTCCACGGCTGCTCCAAGTAGATAAAAGATATGTCTTCACCATTGATGTCACATCTAGGGGTAATTGGTAACAAAAGGATCAATGTTTCCCCAGAAAAATCAGCTTAAAATGGCGACCTTTGAGAAGCTCCAGTGAGCAGNAATAATCATGATCATCTTAAGGTTGAGCATATGTGAGTCCATACGAACGTGGCAGGTCTATTTTTAGGAATAACGTCACACTGAAGGCACGTGCAAAAATATATGTGTGGAAGAGCAAGTCTTTGTGTGCGTGTGTGGTAATCATAATCAGTCACACTGTATTTCTGCCTTGGGGTAGAGAAGCTGAAAGAAAGGTTGAGAACACTGTTATAGATAATCCTCTGTAATGATTTTCCTTTCTTCAGGACAATCTTGACAACACCACCTTGCCCTAGGAAAGTTTTCTTTGATCCATTTTGTGACTGAAATACAAATTCCCTATTTTTCGTTTGCCTCTCTTCAAATTAATGATCCCTGCAATAAGGATGCCCTGCCCAGGAGTGGTTTCTTCAAACAGATTAGAAGAAATAACAAAGCTGAACCCCAGGATTGGGAACTGTGTCTGAAAGGTGGGAGAATGCTTGGTCTTTATTTGCTTTTCTTTCTGCCTTTTCAAGGCTGCTGTCATGTCCTGTTACACAGATCATCTATTTGATATCACTCCACTTATCAAAGATGTAGGCAGGCAACATTGTTAGCTGCTAAGAAGAGCTGAGGATTTTTAAGGCATTAGAGACAAAATTTTTGTGAAATAATTATGCAAAGTAGTGTATGAACGTGCATACAGAAAGCAAGCTGTTAGCAGATCTCATTGGCTTGGTGAAGTTATTTACAGTTTCGTAAAAAATATGTCTTTCCATGGCTGTGTAAAAGAATGTGATAAATCTGTCCACTGCTGATACAGCTGCACAAAAGTAAAAGTGGCTGTGAGTGCTAGGGAATTGAATCCCAGCCGGGTATCCTAAATACACACCTTGTACCGACAGAGATGCCAGATAACATTCACGATTTTTGCATGTGTGTAATTGATTTAACACAGAATCACAGGAGACCCAGGTTCCTCTGGAGCTGCAGCAAGACATGATTGAAATATTTCCCCTGCATAAAACAGCAACACACACCCATACTTAGGCAACTGAAACCCTCCCTTTATGGCCTGGGTGTACTTTTCCAAGACTCTGCCCTTCTGAATTCAGCTTAAAAAATTAAGGTACTCAAAACAGAAAGAAACAAACAAAAACAACAAAACAACAAAAAACAACCACCAAAAGACTTTCTGGATGTCAAGCTGTTTTCCTGATTTTTTTTTTTTTTTTCATTTTCCTTAAAAAGTGGCAGCTGATCAAGGTTGCATGACTGTCAGTGTGAGGACTCCAGGACTTCACGGCTGCCTACTTGCTGTCCCTCAATTCCCTTCAAAATCCATGCTGTACCAAGAAACGAGAACAAATATTACTTAACCATATCCTTTTCAGGTTCGTACTTCTTCATCTACAATTTTCCTTTAGCAAAATTAGTAGGATTTCCAGGACAGAGCATCTGGAAATATAAGTCTGAATTCTCACAGTGACTGTGGCAAGACAACGCTCTCAGAGACATGGTTTGATTGTTGGCTCTGCCCTGTGCAAAAACTGGGGCTTGAACTTTGATGATCCTTGTAGGTCCATTCCAACTCAGAATATTCTATAATTCTATGCTTCTATGATAGAAAGATCACTGAAGACCATCTAGTTCCAATCCTCTGCTCAACACCAGGTTGCTCAGGGCTGCATTCAGTCAGGCTTTGAATAACCTCAAGGATGAAGACGCTACAACCACCTTGGGCAACCTGTGCCAGTGTTTGGCAATCCTCAGAGTAAAAAAGAAATAAAAACCAGTAATAATAATAGTAAAAAATTAAATCTGTGAATAAACAGTATTCAAACTGCTACTGCTGCTGTTATTAGTAGTAGAGTTATTTTTTCTCATACTTGCAACAAGCCAGTAATAACTCATAGCAAATCAGAAGTTGACACTTGAATGGAACCACAGTAATGAAAAATAATATAACAGTATTTGGGACCAAATCTGAACAGTATAAAAAGAAAGAGAAGTGAGTGTCTACAAGCCTTTGCAAGAAATGGGTGTTTTTCTGTTGCTACAACTTTCTTCCGCTAACCACTTGATCATTCTTTCTTTGCACACTGGACAATCTGCTTCTTAAATAATCCTATTGATTTCCTGATTGTAAATTAAGAAAAAAATATATATACATGACGCACACGGACACGAAGGAACACACAGACACCAGCTCTGAAAGAGAGAGAAAGCCAAGGCCCCTCTCAGAGGGAGGCTTCTTTATTTTTATACACTTTTAGAAAGCTTCACTGATTGGAAAAGGACAATTACCACCCTTCAACTACATAGGTCAAATGAGAGATCAATCAAGTTTCTCCGCCTTAGGAGAAGGAATGAAAACATCTCGGCAGTTAAACATAACATGGCTTATGTTTACAGAAAGAGTGTGAGAACTTTTAGCTACAGAATTAAAAACATTGAAAAGCTGTGAACAGCAAGGCAACATATACACATGTAGATTTGTATCATTATTCCTTTGGTCTTTTCTGGAGATCAATTATACTTAGGGATTTATCTCTTTGTTTGGACTCTGTTGTTATGGGACACACAGTTAAAAATGACTCTGCAGTGTAAGCAAATATAGAAGTAAAACCATTATTTATGGGTGAATAGCTGTTAGATTTGTTTTTTTTTTTCCTGAATAAAAAGACATTAATATCAGAATTATATTATTGATAATTAATACTAATTGCTGCCAGTGTATTTTTAAGTTTTACATCACTGTTGCCTTGTAGCATAAGCTACGTTTCAGTGTGGTCAGTGCTGGTTTTGGCTTTATCAGGACATGTCAGCCTTTGACTGGAGAACACTGTTTTGAGAAGCTTGTGCACTTCTTATGCTCAGTTAATCTCAAGTCTCTCTTTGAAGCACATGCTGTCAAATGTGTGAACATACAATGGTTTTCTGGTGTGGATTCCAGATTACCCAACATTTAGCTGGGCTCAAACTTATTTTATCTATATTTCTATGAGTTATCACTCTTATAAATATTTTTAATAACTATCTTTCTTATTTTCTGGAATTTGCTGAGGGTAATTTCAGACTTTTCCCTCCAAGGGAGAAAATGTATGACTAATCTAGCAAATATGATATTGCTCTTTTACTACCTAGCTAGAGTAAATGTTAACTTTCATGGAGGTTTACAGTTTATTGCTACAGCAGGAAAGGGAGCAATGGAATTAGCTGGCTTTTAATTTCTTTTAAGTCCTTTCTTCCAGTGCCTGGATTTGAAAATTGAAGTAAGCTTGTTTCAATACTAAATTTTGGTATGTTTACTGCCTTAAATTAGGAAAAAGGTAGAGAAAACAAAGCAACTTCATGTGGTAAACAAGTTAAATGAGTATTGCCCAGGGCTACCAAGTGTGTATGCAGAGCCATAATACATTTGTAATACTTTGTTTAGAAAAAAAGGAACATTATGTTGCTATGTAAGTAACACAGAATTAAATCATCACAGAGGCTGTGGCACTGGTTTCATGTTTTTTTATCCTTCCAAAATAACAGACGCAGTCTGTTCTCAGAGGACATTGATTTTTGGGGAATAAAGCTGACAGTGTTAGAGAACAATGAGCTGAGGGCCCCAAAAAGAAGATGAACCAACTTTTTGTTTCAGGGGCATATAAGCTCAAATTGCTGCTGACAGCATCATTATGAAAAACTTATTCATGTGATGGTAGCAAATTAAAAGCAGGGTTCATGTCACCAGGTGCTATCCATAGTTAAAATACATAACTACATGCAGCTTTTTGCTCCAAACCTTTGACTTCATGGAAACAAACCCTGAGTCAGCTCACTCTTGCTTCTAGCAGAGCTGTGGCGGCAGGAAACTGCAGCCACACAGAGCTGTTGGTCAACAAACAGGCTTTACATTTAGCTGGAGAAATAAATAGAATAAAATAGAATCATGGAATCATTAAGGCTGGGAAAGACCTCCAAGATGATAAAGTCCAACCTTCAACCAAACCCCGCCATGGCCACTAATCCATATTGTGCAGTATGGTTTAGGGTATTAAGGGCAGAGGGCTGCTAAATAAACCAGATATTTGGGTTGTGAGCCAAAGATCAAGACTTCATGATCCTTGTCAGTGTCCACTAGTGTGGAAGGTGGCCTGTCCTTAAATAGATCAGCTGGTTTGCCTTTCATCCTCCAAGACATTAAAAACCATCAGAAAACAGGAACAAAACATTAAAATATATTTTAAAAAAAATCTCAGTGCGTCACTGGAAACTGAAGTAATTCAGGTGTGTTATATGCAGGGGTGAAGAACTGTGTTTATAAACTTTCTGTCGTTTTACCGTGAAGAAGAAGTGCAGTAGGTTTTGTAACTAAGCTGATAAGCTTTCAAGAACAATTTGTACAGCTGAAATGGTAAACTACATTTCACAAATGGGAGCCAGTCTCAGCCCCAAGAGCCTGGGAATGGAGCTGAAGGAGTAATGTTCACGCATATATTAAATGAGAAATTCCTTAGGTGAAGTCAAGCAGCTCAGAGGATTCAGGGCTAACAGCTCTAGAGCCATAATATTTCTGAGCCTTTTGTTGTCATGGTAGTCTTGGCAGTCAGTCAAGGGCTGAAATTTTGTGAATCAGGCAAACCCCCTTTTTAATAATCCTATAGCTTGCACAGTCAGTTTGACTTGGAAGAGGTTTGCAGCTCTGGAGATGACCTGGAAGTATCTGGGCTGAAAGCTGAGACTTTTCCTACAGAAAGCAGAAAAACCTTTGCCTTTGCCTAAACCTTTGTGAGACCTTGGGAATACCTGAATACTTTAACTAAGGAAAGAAGGAAGAGAAGAATAGAATATTTTCAGTTTGCATGTGAGCATGTAATCCAGCTGATCGACCAGTTCAGAGCTGACCAGGTTAAGACAGGTCCTTAAAGGCATTGTCCGGATGCCTCCTAAGCACTGACAGGCTTAGGACACTGACCACCTCTCTAGGAAGCCTGTTGCAGTATTTGACCACTGGTTTTTTGGTAAAGAAATGCTTCCTAATGTCCATTCTGAACCTCCCCTGCTAGGGCTTCAAAGGTATCTGACCAGGAAACTGTTGAAATAGACTTTTATCTCTGGGCTCAGAAGCAGGGTCTGGGCAGCAGCTTGTACTGCCTTCCTTGGCCCCAGTTCCTGGTTCCTACCAGAGCTCTGCCTACCTGTCCAGGTTATTTTATAGTACTCCAAGCCATTGGGAATTTTCCACTATATATGGCAACCAGAACTGTGTATGTGGCATATCCAGCTTTGGGCATTCCCTTCCCACAAAAAACTACAAAGGGATAAAGGAGTTGCCACCACAGGATCCCATGCAGGCCTTGTGCCTCATTATGTGACTGAGTGTGAGGAGATGACCACGCTGAGGGGAAGAGAAGCCTGCCTGCTTGCCTTTAGTTACTGATAGTCAGAGTACACCGGTCCCATTTTCTTATAATAAGCAAAATTCATCATTTTTTGAAAGCTTTTTACGCCCTTTGTGGCTGTCACAAGGCAAGAGACAATCCTTGTTTTGCAGAATTTACCACTCATTGTACACAGGGCAGGAAGGGGCTCAGGGACACAGAGATGGGGCAAAGGACTTGAACTCAATTTCTAAAACCTCACTGTGCTGGCTGGGTGAGCAAGTCATTCTTTGCAGGAAGCATCTCTGTGCCTGCTGTAGCAGTAGAGCCGTCTACACGAGACTGTTTGCTCACCTTAAGAGTTTTGGTGATTCATTAGCCACTCAGATCCCCCAGAGCACAGGGAGGTCACGGCCTCAACTGTGCAACAGATTAGTTTGCAAAAAAAAAATAGTACTTGGAAGGGCTCAGGCAGGTAAAGCTACAGCACCACAGAGTTCAGTTGTTAGACTATGGCTCAGACATCCCACACTGGGACTGTATTAATTCCGTTTACCCACAGCAAACATTTTAACTCCAGCCTCTCCTGCAGAGATCACAGGAGTGAAGAGGGAAATGGAGGAGGAAGTATCCTGAGCACTAACACACAGCTCTTGGTCATTCTGTACTTCTTGGTGTGGGAAGGAGGAAATAATGATTTACTGTGAAGCTCTGGGATGGTTTCAGGTGTGGAAGTGGCACTACAAAGGTATGGACTCTGATAACGTGGTTCTGCACAACTGATCTCTGGACTCCGGGAGAAAGAGGATATCCTTTTACCTCCTCATTAAGAAACAGAGATGCTTAATGAGGAGAAAAGTATTTATTAAATGGGGTTTTTTTTATTAGAACAAATGTTAAAATGTGTTACATTTTGAAAAGGTGGAGGGAATCCCAAATTCAGGAAAAATCAGTGTGAATCTTCTCAATTCCAGTCAAATATCGAACATGAGCATTCCCGCCTCGCTGTAACAGGCTCGCCCCTACAAAAGTTCCTCTGAAACAAAATTTATGAGAAGTGGAATAAATCGAGAGGCAGACAGAGATGCTTTGATTTCTTTGTGCTCGCTGCCCATAAATATTAATGCCTTTCCCAGGTGCTGGCATGGTGACACGCCGTGGACGGGGGCAGGATGTGCGCTGGCCCGGCTCTCAGCCTCGCTGCATACAGATGAGCCCCTCAGAGAGGCTGCAGGTGAAACACACACACACACACACACAGAGTGAAATTATAGCTGCCCCTGGGCAGCAACACGGACCAGTAATAGCTGCTTCTTCCATCAGTGGGTAATGCAGCCATTGTGTCAGGGACCTACTCTGGTGTTGCAGCATTAAGGGGGAGAAAAGCTAATGCAGTTTGCCAGAGAAAGCACGAATCGCTTCTTCCCCACCCAGGCTACAGGAATGTTTCCCTTTTATCACACTAGCTCCTTTATAACTTTCTATTCACAGCCTTTGTCATTTTCATCATAAAAAAAAAAAAAAAGGAAAAAGGAGTACAGGCTATGTAACAGATTGAAAATGCATGAGATATGAATAAATTATCATGTGTAAAAGTATAGATTTAGCTTTAGTTGCAAGAAATAGAGGAAGGGAAACCAATACCAGAAAAATTTTCAGGGATTATGATTTCTTGAGGTATCATTATTTGGATGATGACACCAGGGGAAGTTTTAAATCACAAGGGTATTGTGGTAAGACAAATGGCAATCTTGCCCTTGAGAATCTGAAGTGTAAGACATAAGAGGAAGTGACAAGAGACAGATAAATGGGTTTTCACGAGGAAGTTCTGATACAATGTGGGTTTATGTGAAAATGCAAATCAGTTTCTTAGTATCACAAGTAACTCCATAGCACAACTGTTTAATCTCAATTCTTTAAAAAATACCTCTTTTAACATCTCTTGATAAGTCGTTATGTTAGCTTGAGGGAATTTATTTGCCTTATGAATTTTAGAGAATCAGTCTAGTTTTGTCATGTAAATAAACTATGAAACAGGTTTTCTAGAGATAGGTAACATGACTGAACAAATAATCTCAAGCTTGATGAATTGTGTCATGGAAATGCTTAGAAAGATCCTAGAAATCCTCTTATCCTAGCAAGAGGGAAACTAGTGTCCTGGTTTCAGCTGAGATGGAGTTAATTTTCTTCCCAGCAGCTGGTACAGTGCTGTGGTTTGGATTTCGGATGGGGATAATGTTGATAACACACTGGTGTTTTAGCTGTTGTTAAGCGGTGGTCAAGAATTCTTCAGCTTCTCATCCTGCCCTCTCTGCGAGGAGGCTGAGGGTGCACGAGGAGCTGGAAAGAGACACAGCTGGGAGAGGGGTCCTGAGCTGGGCAAAGAGGTGCTCCAAACCCTGTGGCATCATGCTCAGTGTATACTCTGGGGGGGAAGTGGGCCAGGGGCTGATGGCTGGGCACTGATCAACAAGTTGGCAAGCAAATGCGTTGTGCATCATTTGTTTTGTGCGTTGTCGTTATTTTATCTCTTTTTTGAAAATTATTCTTTATTATTATCATTATGCCTTCCTTTTCTGCCATGTTAAACTTCCTTTATCTCAAGCCACAAATTTTACTCTTTTTTAAATTTTTGCTGATTTTCACCCACATCCCATTTGATGAAGGAGGGGAACCAAAACTGCGTGGTGTTGAGTTGCCAGCTGGGGCTAAACCATGGCAGTTCTTTTTGGTGCCCCAAAGTGTTCGAGGTAATGACACATGTAATTGGGAAGTGCTGGATAGAATTTATGTCTGTTAGTGCTGTTTAGGGATCAGTAGCCAGGCTCCTGTTCTTGCCATGGGGCTTGCTTGGCTTCCTGTTTGCCAGTCTCATGCTCATTAGTGGCTACTTTTTGCTCTCACTGCTCATTGTAGAGCTGTGCTTCCCCTTTCCCTGCTATGCCTGGGAACGTTCTTGCAGCAGCAGTGATGATGTGCCTGAGCAGGGGTAAAGGGAAGAGAACTTTCAAATGTGAAACGAGATGGTCTGGTCCAAAGGGACCAGGGGTGGGGATTGTAATGCAAACACCTCTAAATTTTTGTAACCCAGGATTTGAGTCGCATGTTGTAGGAAATGCTATAACAGAAGGCACCTAAATCAGTGGAGGAGAAGCCTTAATTTAAACAATGAAGTGCAGCAGTGACCCAGCCTGAGCCTGGCTTTGGTGCCCAGTAACCCCACACAGCACACCACACTTCCTGTCCTGAGTGACCACTGACAGATGGAGCCTTAAGTGATGGACCAAACAAACTCAATCAATGTTTTGCGGATGTTTTGCAAGGCTGGTCCATAGACTAATGGAATGACATCTGTGGGTAGCATCAAAGGACGGGAAGGAGAGCATGTGGTTAATGAAGATGTGTTGGCTGGTGTGGAGCCTGAGCATGACATAACTGGTATGGAATAAGGGGTGGAGAATGTCTTCAGATAAAGTGAATTAAAAGTCAGCAACTCATAATTAGCCTTTTTTCCTACTTAAATAGGAGATCGTGTAATGAATGGTTTGCTCAAACCTTTTGGCAGATTATTTGAGAACACATGAAGAAAGCAATCTCTGGAGAAGCTGAGAACCTTAAACCATGGAGATATTTTCCTTCAGGTGCTGAAAAGAGACATTTTTTCCAAAGTTAACAGTATCTCTGAACTTACAGCTTCTAAGATGGACTGGATTTAGATAACAATGTGCACTCATCAACAACAGAATAGTGGCACCAAACACAGAATAATTTCACAATTACTGGGCACTAAATACAAAATAATTTTAAATCCTTTGTTTAGATGCACATAGCAACAGCATTTCAGTTAAGTTTACACCTTCCTTTGAGATGAGATTTGGGTGTACATGCAACAAGAGTATGAAATATGAGGAAGAGTCTTGCATGCTTCAGTGTGTAATTGCCCAGAGGGGGAAAAGAAAATAATTCCATCGGAACTTGCACATCTTGGTACTTTCTAGAATATTAAGGTATGAACAAATTATTATGAATAAATCAATTGCTGCAGCATGAAAGGGAGTATTTCTCATGCCAGCTGAGCTGTGTCTAGACTGCATGATTGAATAGCTGGTCAAAAACAAGCAAACAATCCAAAAAAGCTGGAGGTGGGGTCTATCTTGTCTTCAAGCTCACACATAGTTATTAAGAAATAGTGCTTTGCCAGGAGGTTCTTAAGCCATAGCATCTCTTTTTGAAGTATCACTTGATTTAATTTTTTTTTATCTCTATAACCTCTAAATACAACGGTTTTGATTGATGCTTTCTGCCTTCTCCTCAGTCATCCCCACAAAAGATCTAATAATACATTAAAGAAGTTCAGAGCCACTTTTCCTGCACTATCTTCTTCTTCACACTGTTTTAGCACTGTTAACTTTAGAACACTTCAATTATCACTGGAGATTCAGAAGCTGACCTAATTGTACTGATATTTTTTTATTGAGGTTGCAATTTTCAAAGCCTTTTTTTCCCATTACAAAGTCCATCTTTGATTAAGTTTGGTAATGATTAGACCCGACCAACTAAAATTAAAACTGAAACTGCTCTGAATAGCTTATTATTAATCAACTTAAATAAACAGTTCACCAACCTGCATATCAGAAAATGCCAGATGGGAGCAGTTGCTGTGGTGCTGCTGGAATTAGGTAATAACATAATTAGTAGTGGTCACCAGCAGGAGTTAATATAGCTGGATCTTACAGTTCCAAGACTAATAAGCAGCTAATGCCTTAGACAACTTCTTCTTCTTTTCATTACTAATGTCTGCCAAGTCTGCCAGCAGCACATTCCGTGAGATTTAGTGAAAAATTCCTCCTTCTTATTTGTATCAAATGAGATCCATGAGCAGAATCCCTGGGAAGATATAAATTAGCTCACAAGATTAATTTCTTCCACACCTGGAAAAATGTTAGACTTCAACCATCACCTGTGTAAGGCCTGAGAAGGTCTGTCCTGTCCAATAATGACAAGTAATATTGAAAACATAAGGTTTAATTTCAAGGAATAAAACAGTGATCAGCACTGAATGGCCTCTTCAAACATCTTATGAATACAAATGAGAAAGGAAATGAGGTTTCACAATGTTCTTTCAAGGTCTATGAGGTTAAAGATTATCTATACATCCAAGCTCACGGAGTTTCTTTCCTTTTCAAGAAAACAAATTTTCCATCGCGGCCCTGATCCATTCATTCTGCATGATGGCATGAGTCCATCTACTTGATTTCCAAAGTGATATAACCTTTTATAAGCTGCATCAGTCCCAGGATAATTTTTCTTATTTTTTTTATTTTCCTATCTAATATTTAACACATTTTACTGTGACATTCTGTAAATATCTTTTATTATTCGGATAGTTTAATATCAAGTAGTCATTTCCTTTGGAAGTTCCCTATGTCTTGAAGAGAAATGCCTACAAAATTTCAGAAATGAAGTGCCTAAAAGCAAACAAACAAAAAGATAAACTTACAAGAAAAGGATAAAATACGTCGTAAAGCAAAGAAAGTAGAGGACACAGAGACAGAAGGAGCCTTTTTGAGATAGTTATCAGGAAAAGATAAATAATTTTAAAAGCAAGACTTCCCACTGTGCTATATCCTTTCTGTCACATCTGGAACAGCCTCTTTGACCATCTAAAGTTGCAGATGTTTTCTTTAAAATTATTTGTTCCTCAGCTTCACCAAGTTATTTTCTATTTCGTCTTTGATAATTCACACTGGAATTGTTCTGCCATTGCCATGTTTTCATCATCACTTCTGTCTCCAGTGTTCCCCAGGCAACATTACGTCTCAGTTGGATTCATGTACAATGAAAAAATAAAAAGTTTCTCAGTGATTCTCCTCTTTCTTGTTGATGAGTAATAGAGGCAAAAAAAGTTACAAAGTGTGTCTCTGGACAGCTTCTAGAGATTACACAAGTAGAGGCTATTCCAAAGCCCAGGGAAGTCAATTAAGAAATTCATTGGCTTTGACAGGCTTTGTAGGTTTATCTCACTGTCTGATGGAGAGTCTCAGATCAATCAGCGTTGCAGCTGCTCAAGAGGAAGAAACTATTTGTAAATAAGTGATTCACTGGTTAGTTATGATGGTCTCCCCAAAGCATTTAGGTTCTCAATTGTCAGTGTGCAGAACTGATTATACAGTGGCAAATTTTAATGCTGAGCTGTTCAAGGGAACACAGGCTCTGTCTCTCACAAATGTATTCCTGAAAGCTGATTCCATAGGCCTGATATATCCTGCTTGCATTGTTTGGTAAGACTTTTTTCTGGCCTTTCTTATTATACCATCTGAATGCTTTAATAAACTTATTCTCACAGTGTCCCTGTGGCAATAGCTACATGAAAAAAGTTGCCCAAGAAACGAAACCTCTTGGCAAAAGCCTGGAAGAAAATGCTTCAGGCAGCCACACGCAAAGGAACAGCTGTCCAGAGAAGAAATTCTGCCCCAGAAAGAATTTACCATGGGAATTCTAGCAATGGAAAATGTCCTTGATCAGGTCAGCTTTATTGGGTTATGTGGCTCCAGTTTTGCCTTTCTTCCGTCTTACAGATGGGGTGTTCCCAAGCTTTTTCATGTCTACTTCAGAAATCATAAAAAGTTTTCACCTTTGGACTGCACTTTTTGTTGCTGTCCTCCTGCAGCCTGGATCTAATAAAGTAGTTCATGGAGTTACTGTGAATATCACTTCTCAGCACTGTAGCCCAGTAAACACAATATTGCTACTGATCATAAGAGGTTTTGTAGTGAGTTTACAGAACCTCAGGAGCAAGGCTGCTCTGGCTCACTTGGTCTGAATTTGTGATCTTTTGCCTGGGGCTTTGTCTTAGGTACTTTAGCTGAAACAGTGCTTTCTAACAACAGGCCACCGTCTAATTTGTTTTATTTGTGTTTGTGTGCTGCAGTCATAGGGGTTTTCAAGTAGGTGGATCACAGAGTCTTAGAATATCCTGAGTNTCCGATATTTTCTTATCTCATCACAGAGTCGCAGAATAAGCTGAATTGGAAGTGCACTATAAGAACCCTTGAGCCCAACACCTGGTCCCACACAACACCATCCCCAAGAGTCACACCATGGGCCTGAAAGCTTTGTCCAAATGCTTTTGATCTCTGTCAGGCTGGTGCGATGATCCCTTCCTTGGGGATCCTCTTCCAGGGCCCAGCCACCTTCTTGATACCCAACCTAATCCTCCCCTGACACAACTTCAGGCCATTCCCTGATGTCCTGTCCCTGGTCACACAGAGCAGAGATCAGTGCCTGCCCCTGCTCTGCCCCTCATGAGGAAGTTGTAACTGCAGTGAGGTCTCCCCTCAGTCTCCTCCAGCTGAACAGACCCAGTGCCCTCAGCCACTCCTCACACAAGGCTTCCCCTCAAGGCTCTTCACCATCTTTGTTGTCCTCCTTTGGACCCTCTCTAATGGCTTACTGTCTCTTTTATACTGAGGCACTCAAAACTGCTCACAATATTCAGGATGAGACCACCCCAGCCCAGAGCAGAGCGGGACAATCCCCTCCCTTGCCTGGCTGGCGATGCTGGGCCCGATGCCCCCAGGACAGGGATGTCCCTCCTGGCTGCCAGGGCACTGCTGGCTCATGTTCAACTTGCCACTGACCAGGAGCCCCAGGTTCCTTTCCCTGGCCCTGCTCTCCAGCCTCTCATTCCCCACTCTGTCTGTACATCCAGGGCTGTTCCATCCCAGGTGCAGAACCTGGCACTTTCCCTTGTTGGACTTCACATGGTTGGTATGGAAAAGGTAGTTTGATTCATATTTGGAGTAATTCTGCAGTATTATTCCTTTCTGCTAGAATCACCCCTGGACTACTAAGAATTCCCATTAGGCTGTTGATACTCTGGTTATAACCACAGTAAGGTGCTGGCTTTAAACGTGCAGCATTTTCATTTTTCCTAAGCAAGTTTGCAGACAGTGCAAAGCAAGCATCAGAGCAGTCACCCTGCCCTCTGGTAACAGACACTGCACAGCTCTGAAGAGTAAGATGTTCTGTGCCCAGAAGTTTACAAGAACAAGGGTAAAAGGTTGCTAGAGACTGTTTGGTGTGTAAAAAAGGAGGGAGGCACAGTATCAGAAATATAGCCAGGGAACGAGACTGATTTATCAGATAATAAATACTCCTGCTGCACATTAAGCAACCTTTGTGAGAGTGCAAATTGATCAGTGTTAAAAATAATTGTACCGCTTTCCTGATTTTTTTCCAAACTAATTTATTTTTCAGCTAACATCTACAGGAAGTTTTAGAGATTTGCGCCTGCTCAAAATCCAGTCTCCAGTCCTCTGCTCCTGCTGACATCTGGAAAACTTTCCTTTCCTTGTAAAATACTGATGCCTCAGGAGGGGCACTTCTTTGTAGGCAGGGATTAAGATGCATAGATGATCTTTAAAAGTTCTGCTAGTCTGGTCTTCCTCCTTTTCCAGAGCACATTGCTTAACAGATTTAAATTTATCTCCCATTCCTACAGAACTCTCACACAGAGCTGTAAGTGGTATAAGAAAGTCAGTGCTGCAGGACCACCACAGCTCGGGATGTTACCATTCAATAAACTCTGAAATTCATTTTCTTCTTGTCTTATTGTCTTTCCCATTCTCCTTCAGCCATCACAGATTGATCTTACACTGACAGTTCATACATATTCGAGCAACTACCCAGAAACCACACACTGAATATTTTCTCTCTTTTTGCAGTCATTTATTTGTAGATTAGCCTCTCTAAAGAAATAAAAACCATCCCATTTTTCTCATTTAAATGTACTCTCAAGACCAACTGATCATATTTTCTTCCACTTTGTAGGACTATCTTCAAAAGCATTGCTTTGTGAGGTGCATGAATGCTGTGTGGGAGTTTGGCTTAAATGATTGGTTAAGGCCTCAAGTACAACAGGAAATGAGAGCAAACCTTTGCCAACCCCAGTAAGCTATAAATTATGCAATGTACACAAAGATAAAGTGATGCTGGGCCAAGCTTTCAAAGGGAATGGAAAGGTTTTTGCTCTAAATACAGTTAAGTGTACTCATTAATTAAAAACAAAGACAAAGATCAAAGATGCTGACAAATTTCAGCAACACATTCTTGTACAAGCACGGAAAAGATGCACTGGACACCAATTTCTCTACAGGCATTATCAGTTCCAATGTCTGTTGGAGAGTCAGGATTAACTGGGCAGAAATGTATCACTAGAAAAATCCTTCAGTGGTTAAGAAGAGATTGATATGATCATTTATGAATAGAGTTTTCTGCTGTAGAAGACATAGGGTTCAGATTCAGATTCCTGTTATAAAAATAGGAAAAAAAAGGAAATAAAGTCTCTGTGAGTCAGATCGTGAAGAAAGGTGTTTGTGTTAACTATGATGTTTCTTAGTTTTGATATACTTTGAGAAACTTTTAGATGACATAATATGCTGAATATTTCTCTGGGATATTCTAAATTTTCAGGGAAAGACACTGGAGCTCACTGTTAACACCGTCAAATGTATAACACATTTGTCTTAGGTTACAATGTAAGATGTAACCAAGAGTATGTATTCCATCACCATCTGTTAAAGCCAGGTGGGGCAGCATCCTTTGTCTCTTCCATGACACATCCCTGATAACTCCTTCTGGGAGATTCCTTCTGTTAGAGGGCTCTTAAAACCTGGTGGGGCAGCATCCTTTGTCTCTTCCATGACACAGCCCTGATAACTCCCTCTGAAGTGATATCTTCTGTTAATGGGCCAGCTCTTAAAACCAGGTGGGGCAGTGTTCTTTGTCTCTGATAACTCCTCTGGGGAATATCTTCTGTTAATGGGCCATCCAGCCTCCCTGCACGACTCATAAAATTACATCATCCCACTGTGAGATGCTCCGCCCAAGGGGAGGAACCAAGCATTCCTGTCTGGATATAATCTGAGGTTTGGGAACACCCCAGGCAGCCGTGACCTACTGGGTTCCCAGAGGACAAGAGCCACATAACCACCACTGGACCTTCAGAGGAAGACCAGACCCTTCTACAGGATCACTGCTTCAACAGAACCACTTCAAAGAGTACTGCAGCCACCATTTAATCTGACTGCTACCACCACCCTCCCTGGCAGGAGGTCGTATCCTGACTCAGTTTAAGCCAGTGTTTCTGTGTTATTGCCTTGTTATATATACTAAATACTCACAGGAAATTCCTGTTTCTCATATTTTTGCCTCAAAACCCCTTAATTTCAAAACTGTAATAATTCGGAGAGAAGGGGGTTACATTTTCCATTCCAAGGGAGGCCCGTGCCTTCCTCAGCAGACACCTGTCTTTCAAACCAAGACAACATTAAAGCTTTCTTGTTAAGGATTCTTTATAGTGTACTTCAAAATTCCGTTTTTGAGATGATTTAAAAGTGTTATAATACAAAGTCAGTCACATGAAATTCTAAAAGTGTTCCTGCTAAGCCCTTTTTACTGCTGCTGAACATCAATATGCCTTATTTGAATGTAACTCCAGAAAGTTATTTGTGCTTTTAAAATTGCAGCCAGGCTGTTCAACACAGGAGTGATTTCCTGTGAGTATTTAGAGCAATTGCTACATGTGGATTTGACTCACCTCCTTGCCTGACACTAAAGAATGAATTAGCATGGCATTACTTCCACTAAAATCCCCAGGCTCAGTTGAATGTCCCTAACCCTCCAGAAACTGCCAGTGCAATTCACATGGGTGTTTCTAACCTTACTCTAAACCATTAACTTAGATATTGATGCCAGAAAAAGGGACATAGCATAGCTCACTTGACACTAAACCCCTCAATTCATCAGCCTGGGGAATTTCTGGCAGCTGACCTGGTGAGTTACGTGCTAGCCTATAGCTACTTTAAATTTAAATAAGTTCTATCTTTACAAACTGCTCTTGATGCAATAGCTCCAGCAGAGCTGAGAGTGCAAAAATATCTTAAAAACTGTGCTGCCCTCCCTTCACAAGGTAACTGCTGGGGAGATTATTATGGTCACTCAGGAGGAATTAAGCATCTATGGAAGTTTATGATTGTCAGGAAAAAAATTGAATGTGTTTGAATTACTCCTAACATGAACAAACAGAAAACAACACTCACAAGTAATAAATGTACACTTAGGGATCTAAAAGGTGTTTTTTTTTTTTTACCAGAGGAGAGGAAAGTAATCAGGAATACTGGCTGAAGGAAAAATTAAGCATAGAAGTTGAATGAAATTTAGGAGTTTCTTCGTGGCACGTTTGTTGTGTATTATTCCATGACCACTGAGCAGAACAGGTGTGCTTTTAAGCTCAGTGGCAGAAAAGGGGAGCAATTGGAAGAAAGAGGAAAATCACAGTTGAGGTGAGCAGCATAAAATCTGTAGTAATTCACCCTGCAACTAGCAAGCATCATCTAGATCCACAGAGTGCTTCAGCACTGGTTTTGCCCTTCCTGTAGCATCAAATCAGCCCTGTTACACCTTCATTCAACGAATCCCTCATTTGAGAGATAGCTGTAAGGAAAAGAGGTATCAATGAAATGCAGACATGACAGCTAACTTCAGGTAAGCCACATTTTCTGTTTGATGCGGTGTGTTGCCAGTCTGGATGTCCCAATCAAGTGTTTTCAGGGCAACAATGAATTCACTGTAAGAAAGAATTTGCATTCATCAGCAGCCAATTAAAAGCTGTTTCTTTCCTGCCAGCAGGGCTACAAATAGCTGTGTTATCAATGTCGAGGGCAGATCAACCTGTTTACATTTTTGGCACACATCAGAGGGGAATCTGTAAAGATCTCTTAATAAGGCATTTGAAATCACGGGTAAATACCACCCAACAAAAACGAGACATTTATTTATATAAACTTCCACTCTTGCCCATTACCTCTTCAAGTCCACTGCTGCATTCTTCATGTAACTGAGCTAAATCATGCATGAAATAGTATTCTATTTAGTTTAATGGCCAACAGAACATGAATGCCTACATATACTGCACTAGCTTACTTCTGAAAGACTCAGTAATTTTTAATACAGCAAAGAACTGCTCAGTGTGTAACCTCAGTGAATAGGCCAGCCTTATTTCCATTATCAGCAAATATATTCCAGAAAGCTGTTCCATATTATTCAGTCTTATATAATTTCATCTTTTACAAAAATACCCACTAAAAAGCAAACTCCCAGAGCTCCATATTCTCTGATTTTATTACCAAATATTATCTCTTCTAGCAAGAAAATCTTACCATTATTTCACTTTTTATCCTTTCTTCCTTTGAGAGAATAGCAGTCTTTATCGCCATTTGCCCAGTTATCTTAGAAGCAAATTTGTCTTTTTCTGAGATACCTCTTTTGATAGAACACCTTGCTTAAAAACTGCACTTTCCCTAAACACACAGCTATTAAGGATACTTTCTTTAAAGAAAATTTCATCTGCGCTCTTTATTATCATCACATTTAAAAGGAAAGTAAAAGAAAACAAGATTCGTGATTGAATGGAACTGTATAAATACTTGAATTTAGCATTTTTATTGCAATCCAATTAGGAAAAAAGTGGTGCTGAAGTAGAACACCACTGAACAAGGAGCTGTGGAAAGAGCTTAGGAAGATTTCTCCCCACTGAGTCTGTATAACAAAAGATATACACATAACCCATGTATTAACATCCCTGAACTTTGTTTGTTGAAACCCAGAATCTCAGAATGGGTCAAGTTGGAAGGGACCACAGTGGTGTCACCTGGTCCAACTTTCCTGCTTAAGCAGGGTCACCTCAGACCAAATGACAGAGGAAATGTAATGGAATTCCAGAAAATTGAAATTATTGAAATTTTCAATGTCAATTTTTTTTTTTTTTTTAAAGTAATGTTTTCTGAATTTTGAGAGACTCTGATTTTAGAGCTGGGACAGATTCATCTCTGCGGGATTCCATGTCTTAAAACCTCATTAAAATGCATATAAATACGTGTGTTCCAGAAATTTTCTTGTTCCCATATTCCAAATATGTTTCTAGCTATTTTTGTCACGCCTTCATCGACATCACAGCCCCACTAGCTGTGTGTCCACCCCAGTGCAGAAACCCCAGAGGTAACCACGAGCTAAAGTCAATTATCCTTGTTGTGATGTGCTGCTGATACAGCGACACTGCTGTTGGGGCTGGACCTTAACCTCCTCACCAGGGCTTTGACCCTTGTGCCGGCATCTCCCACGGCATGCAGGGTTTTACCACTGCCTTAAGATTTCTTCTGGCTGCTCACACTTGGGGCACTCGAGGCCATTTCAGATATTCTCAGGTATCCAAAATATAGGGAGGGCAGTGGTAGATCTCAGAGGACCGGTGATCTGCCAGCTGATTGAGCGAGGAGATCCTCCCCCTTTCTCTGCTCTGGTGAGACCCCACCTGGAATACTGCATGCAGTCCTATTGCCCCCAAGATAAGGAGGATATGGCACTGTTGGAGCAAGTCCAGAGGAGGCTGTGAGGTTGGTGAAGGGACTGGAGCAGCTTCCCTATGAAGACGGGATGAGAAATTTGGGGCTTTTCATCCTGGAGAAGAGAAGGAGCATGGAGATCTCACAGCATTTTCCTTCACAGCATGAGAAGGAGGCCAACAGGGAAGCCAGAGAGGGACTCTGCATCAGGAACCATAGTGATAGGACAAGGAATAATGGGTACAAACTGAAAGAGGGGAAATTCAGGCTACATGTTAGGGAGAAATTCTTTATTGTGAGGGTGGTGAGGCCCTGGCACAGGTTGCCCAGAGAAGCTGTGGCTGCCCCATCCCTGGAAGTGTTCAAGGCCAGGCTGGATGGGGCTCTGAGCAACCTGGGAGAGTAGAAGGTTTACCTGTCCGTGACAGGGAGTTGAAACTAGTTGATCTTTAATGCCTGTTCCAACCCAAACCATTCTATGTTTCTATAAGTCTATGACTCTGTGATTCTATGGTTCTGTGATTCTGTGACTCTATGATCTGAGGGAGATTCTGCACACCTGGAGCTAGAGCTGGAGACCAAAGAGCATTGCCTGGGATATCTGGCTTGTAGAAGGCATCAGGGTGAAGGCTCATAAATAAAGTCCTTAATTATTTACAATTCAGACATAGCTTTATATTTTCTGATGTGGGTGTAGACAGGTAGAAAAGAGTGAGCAGAAAACTAATCCTCCTGCAGCTATTTCTCTCCATATTCGCCCATGTTAACCAGGGGTGGTAAGACTTCAGCCTCTCAATTCTGTTAAAACCCAAAGAATGAAACTCTGGGGTTTTTTCTCTCTTCTACTGCTGGCAGTGTGTTTATCCTCTTCAATTCTTCCCACTGAAACAGCCATTCAGTTCCTTTTGAATCAAATGGTCTTATCTCCAAAGCTGATACCTGACCTCTTCAAAATTACTTAAGAAGCCCTAGGGCTTACTTGTTCATTTCTTTTCTTTCAGCCACGGACAACCAGAAGATGACCTATGTAGCTCTACTTTCTGTATTATTTCTACCTCTATCTCTTCAGAATTTTATTGCCACATGGAACAAAGCCTTCAAAGCTTTCTAAAACAAAACGCTTAAGCCTAGCTTCATCCATCTTCCATTAATTACACTTAAGATTCAAAACTTTTTTTGGACGGGTTTACCTACCTCCATTTGGCAACCTGTAGGCCTCATATAGATCTCTCTAATATATAGACCTTGGATTCTCAAGGGGTATTAACTCCGGATTGAGAGAAAGGTTCCACCAAGTGCTTGGTAAGAACAGGTTAATTGACTTCCAACATGTTAAAAAACGCGGTAGTGAGAAAGGGAATAGTAAATGCTCCTGGTCCAAGGCAGAATACATGAGAAATAAGATTTAAATGACAGAGAGGAAACAAAAAGAAAGTGTTTTTAACAACAAATTAATTGCTGGAGCTTCAAGGATGTTATTGAAAAAGTCTCCTGCAGTGGTAGATTTTAAGGTTTGGCAGGTATGTTTGTCAAGGCAGAGAGGTGGCAAATACGATGTTTTTGTAAGTCTCTGTCACCGCTTTTAGTTAATATCAAATTATATTTTAATTCATTAGTTGCCTCTCTGGGATAAATAGATTTATCTCTGGAGTGAGGTATCTTGGCATCCATATGAATTTTCATAATTTGACCTTAAGGAGTCAATTCACAGGCTAAAGAAACTTTTAGATACAGATATTATGAGCTCATCAGATCTAACACTTTTTAAACAGATAAGAACTGCAGTGATACTTTATTCCCTTGACAGACATTCAGACATATTACTTGGAGAAAAGAAAAAAAAAATTAGAGATTAATCTGTAGCTCATCACTAACTAAACAAAACCCTTCAATTTCCTTGCTTCTCCTTATCTGCATCTGACCTTGAGTGTTTCTTATACCTGACAAGCAGTGAATATTTTTCATCTACCCTAACTTCCATTTCTCACACTCATGATTGGAGGGGGGAGCCATAATAAACATGAACATTTAATCAATACCCTTGCATGAACCGAGCAGTAAAGCACAGGCTAAATAATGAAGAAATACCATTTCTACTCCTGACGCATCTTTAATTAGAGCTTTACTACACGACACAAATTACTTCAGTCCTGTGATATTACCCAAGATGCTTAAATGTTCTACAAAAGTATTGATTTTGTTTTGAATGTCAGATCTTGCGCTTGGCAGCTTTTTCTGTGAAGCAAATTGGAATTCTAATTAAGCTGCGTTTCTCAAATGAGAAGCAGACAAACAGCAGCATAAGTGCACAATTATTGGACCATGGTTATCAGCCTTCTTATGGTCAAAACAGCCACAATTTTGAGTAGTACCGAGTAACACATGACATGCTTCGAATGAAAGTTTTACAAAGATGAATTCCTGTATGGCCACTGTGTAATTTACCACCTTGAAAAAGATTGGTTGAATGGCTCGAATGGTGCATTATTTTTATTTTTGTTTAAATAGGTTTGGCGACTTAGCACTGAGAAGTATTAACCTTTGGAAAAAATCAATTGCCATCTCATCTCATCTCGTTAAGAAAAACACACACATGCAAGAAAAACTGCACAGAAACCTGATAGAATTAGTCAGCAGTGAACAGAACCCTCACTCTGAGCTCTTGGCATCGGTGCGATGCTGTCGATGGGCTGTGGCAAGGAGAGTTTAGAGAGTGGAGCGAATAAGGAAAGAATTTCACTGAAAAGCTGAAGGGAAAGATTTCAGCTGCTTGACATGAACAATGAGTAGATGATAGTTAGCACTTGTTCCTCATGTGTTTTGAGCTGCAGGTTTCTCATGTGATTTCATTTGAATTCAATGACTTCCAGGACCTTCTTAGATTGTACGAGATGTACCTGTTAGAAAGTTCCATCTCAGGTTCTTCAACACCGTGTCCACCCTTCTAACTTAATTTTAAATTCTTTCATCATGTAAAGCTTATGTAGCTTCAGATTTATGTTCAAGTCTGCTGTTGCTACTGTCTTTGTTTGGGGGGTTTTATTTGTGTATGATTTTTAACTACTTCCCTACATGTGCCAAATCTGACATCATCCCTTCTTTTGTCTTAATAGTGTCATGATCAACACAAAGAAAGGAGACTTTGCCAAGACATGGCTAATTTAAAATTTCTGTCTTCAGCAGATTGACAAGAAACATAAGTCAATAGTGTAGTAGCCTCTATCACTAAACATTTAAAGGTTTTCAAAATTTATTTAGTTTTTGTTTACCACTGGTGGAAGAAATCATAAAATTTGTGCTTGAGGCATTAAAACAAAATTTTTAAGTCCTTCAATTACTCAGATGCCCCTAACTCTGAATTGTGGCAGGTTTTCTGTTACACGCACAAAATTGCGCACAGAGCTAAAGGAAAAGTCTCTGTATTTGCAGAATCCAGTACATGAGGAATTCAATCACTTAAAAAACCTCTGACCTCCTAGTAAGCCATTTCAGATATTCAGCCAAATGTTACCGAATGTGAGCACATTAGATTCTCCGTAGTCACTGATAATTAAAATCCTCCTAAGCGTCAGTGTCCTGACCTAGACATAACACTCTCCACATAGTAAAGGATAGTCCACTGTAAACATATAGGAGTGAAAATTAAATACTTCGGAGAAAATTAAGTCTTGAAATAGTATTTAACAGAAATCATCTTACAAAGGAAAAACATGGAGCTTCAGGTTTTAGGAAAGGTAGCTGGCCTCACTGATGCATGAATGATGTAAAAATTCTCCTCTGCATCGAGGAATTTTTCTTCGATCACTTTTTTAGCTTTGTGAAATTTGCTGGGCCATGTCCAGAGAAGGGTAACAAGGCTGGGGAAGGGTCTGGAGCACAAGTCTGATGAGGAGCAGCTGAGGGAGCTAGTGGGGCTGAGCCTGGAGAAAAGGAGGCTCAGGGGGAACCTTTGGGCTCTGCACAACTCCCTGACAGGAGGGATCGGGCTCTGCTCCCAGGGAACAGGGAGGAAATGGCCTCAAGTTGTGCCAGGGGATAGTCAGGGTGGATAATAGGTAAAATTTCTTCCCTATAAGCAAAGTCAAGCACTGGAACAGAGCAGGGTAGAATCACCATTTCTGGAGGTATTTAAAAGACATTTAGATGTGGCCCTTAGGGACATGGTTTAGTGGTCAGTTTGGTATTGCTGGGTCAGTGGTTGGAGACTTAGAGGTATTTTCCAACCTTAATGGTTCCATGATTAATTAGCAGTGTGTCTGATATTCCTTGAAAAACGTTCATATTCCTCAAACATTAATATCTTTTCATTTTATTTTAAAGCCATTTTAAGAGCTGTCTTTTCCCTTCTACATGTTTTCCACCACCTAGCTTTTCAGTTTGCTGTTAAAATTTCACAACAAGTGTAGCGGAATACCTAACCAGACTAGAAGACTTCAACCATCTATTCCTATAAGTTTTGCACACCCCCTTTTCAGACTCAATCACATTGCCTGCTATAGAGCTCAGAGGCACAGCAGTGATCACCAGCCCATGGGGAGTAGCAGAAGCTGTGTAGGAAGCCAGGAGACCGTAGGAGCTGCTGTAGTAATCCCAGAGCACACAAATATAGTGCAAGATCCACTAAATTGCTCCCGCTCTTATTTCAGAGCGCCTCGTAAAGAAAAAAAAACTTGCAAATTGGAAAAGAATTATTTTCTGTTTATGAATAACCCATTGTTCTGACCTCTTTGCTTTGAAGTCAGTACTTGCTCCAGGGTGATTCAACGCCATGCTTTGGCTTTGATGTACAATCTTAAAAGCACCATTACAGGCATTTACTGGAAGGGAATACCTTGTTGCCATGGTTACTAGTGCATCACTTGAAATTGTGATATAGCTGGATTTCATCACCATGACACTAATTTTCTCCAGTGCAGCAAGGGAGAGACTAGATCATTACTGTATTAGATGCAGCAGAGTTGAGTTTCCTTCTTTGCATTTTCACTTCTAAAGTTTTGTGTGGGTGAAAACCATGGCTGTAAGGAGAAGTCTGTGAGCCAAAGAAAACCATGCCAGCTATTGTTTGGAGGAATGTGAACAAATAGGGAGGATTTTTGGCTTTGTTTCTTACTAGGAAAAAAATGAATCGTGGAATCCTGTGGGAAATCAGCTGTTAGACTTAGCCCAGCCCCACTGGTGTGAGGGAATGGCAGTCAGATTCAGTGCTTCCCTGGTGACTGCTGGGCCCTAGTCCAGCACTCACTGAGCTTTCTCAGGTGTAGGCACCACAGTGAGCTGTGGTGTGACGAACATTTCCAAGATCCCTGGGGCATGTCTTTATCACAGACAGAGCAAGGCAAAGAGAGGGAAGCATCTCACAACTGCACAGCTTGTGCATCACCAGCAGCTTGTGCACAGTAACTTAGAGCAGGAAGTGCAGTGGAGCTGCCACTGTGTTTGGAAATAACCTCTAGTTCCAGGTTCATGATGACCCAGTCCTGCCCAGCTGCCCCTGTGCCTGCTGCAGGGGCGTGAGCTGAGACAGCTGTAGTGTCCCAGGTACAAGACAGATCTGGGGAGAAACCTGCAGCAATTGAGTGTGGGGTTGGTTTTCTGCTGTGCTGAATAGAAAGGAGCAGCTTCATTCAACTGCTTGTCTTCATTTCTCTTTAGGCTAAAAGCTAAACTAAGCTAACTGAAAGGGCAACTTACTCCAGCAGAGGGGTTTATGCAGAAAAAAACCCAAAAATCTTTCACTCATCTGGTTAGGGGAGCCTCTCAGTCATGCTCCCATCCTCAAAATTAGGCACACATTAAGGATTCCAACTAAAAGCTCTTACAGATTATTGCCTTCCTCACCTAACTTGTACATCTAAGTAAGAAACCTCACCTGAAGGCTAGAGGCTTCAACTCTATCTTCAAGCACCTTCCTTCGGAAGTTTGCAGTGGAGCTACTTTCACCTGTGTCCCACTACAAATCCTGTATGAGCAGGATTTGCTTTTTCACAGACACTTGTTTAGTATCATTAGACAAAACTTCTGAATCAGACATTGCTGGCAGGTACAACACAGGCGTTATCAAAAAAAGACTCGAGGAGGGAAATGGACACTGGACAGAGCTCACTGTCAATAGACATGCAGTGAGCCACCCCTTGAATTCGACCTAACATCACTACTCAGGTTCAGAGTGTCCTCAAATGAGACCTATTGAGACCTTCAGGGTGTTTTTCATGGCCTCAGACATATATAGAATATATAGAACATATTAGAATATATAGAATATTAGGCCATTAGAATATATAGAGCATTAGGCCATGTTTTTCATGGCCTCAGACGTGTTAGAATAGGATGAAGTGAGTTTGACAACCTTTATGTTTCAGTATCCACTATTGAAAGAAACTTAAACAACTACTTTGTTTGGATACCTTGAGGTAAATACAGCCAAGATAATTTGGTCTGTAATTTCAAACATTTAATAAAAAAAAAAAAAAGTGGATATGTTTCCAAAATAAT
>VXBT01004559.1:31830-44860 GCA_013400235.1 Oriolus oriolus
AAAAAAAAAAAAAAGAGACACAGCATGAGCTGCATGGAAGATAAATGCCAAAGACCTGATTGTCATTTACATTAAGGCAGAATAAGGAAGCTGTGAATGAGAACTGAAGACAGGCTGTGCTTCTGTTTATTTCTAGCTAAAAATATGCTGGATTTTTTTAGGGGTGTGCATTCTCATTTGTTTGTGAGAATAATTTTTTACATTAACAGGAGGGTTTTTGAGCACTAGGTGAAAGGTTCAGCGTTGAACTGAATTTACAAATCCTCCAGCTCTCCAGGATTCACTTATCTCTCTCTGAAAGTATCTGTCTATCTCTTCATCACAGGCCTTGCAATCACTGGCTATTATGCGGGGGTCAAGCTCATTCTGAGGAAGGAAAATATACTGAATTAAGACGTATAAGAGATTAGCCAACTCAGGTTAATTGTGTTTTCATTTTCTTGAGGATTTATCAATGCTGTAAAATAAATCTCTTTATGTTTTTGCAGTTATTAAAAGAAAATGGGACACTGCATAATAGCGACAGCCATTATCGTCAGATCTGAAAACAAACACAGAAGAGCAATCCTTTCCTGTTGGAAGTAAAACCAAGTGGTTGCATATAACACTGTTTCTATAAACTCCCTGCTATTTCTTCATCTTCTTTTTCTGTTATCATTCAGCAAGAGATCTTTTCACTCTTGCTTACAACGCCATCAGGAAGGCATCTCTGTGCCTGCTGAAACTACTGTTCCTGTCAGCTTTCCTTTCCAGGCCTTGTAACATCTTTTTGTAGCTGTGGTTTACAGACCATCTCACTTCTTTAGGTGGAAGGATCTTTCCATGTCAATAATTGAAAGCACAGAGGAAGTGAGGCATCGGCCAAACTGAGCTAAAGGGATGGGCAGAGCAGAGGGGATGGTAACAATAAAATAATCAAATCAAATCAAATCAGATCACAGAATCACACAGGTTGGAAGAGACCTTCAAGATCATCGAGTCCAACCCATGCCCTAACACCTCAACTAAACCATGGCACCAAGAGCCACATCAAATCAAATAAAATCAATCTCCTTGATCCCTGAAACAGAGGAGGTGCTTTGGATCATTATCCTCCTCATGGCTGAGTCTGTGCCAGCCACTGGGCCTGGGGGTGCTGTGCCAGCGGCTGGACATGAGCCCAGGGGTGCCCAGAGGGGCAAGAGGCCAATGGCCCCTGGGCTGTCCCAGCCAGGGTGTGACACAGCCCCAGGGCAGGGCCCGTCCCTGTGCTGGCACTGCTGAGGCACCTCCANGGCAGCCGGGGGTGGGGGGGGCAGGTTGGGCTCTGCTCCCAAGGAGCAAGGACAGGATGAGAGAAAATGGACACAAGGGTCACCAGGAGAGGTTTAGATTGGATCTTAGGAAAAATTTCTTCGCTTGGGTTATGAAGCACTGGCACAGGTGGCCCAGGGCGGTGGTGGAATCATCATCCCTGGAAATGTTCATAGCCGTGTAGATGTTGCACTTCGGGACAGGGTTTAGTGGTGGGCTTGGCAGTGCAGGGTTAAGGGTTGGACTTAATTACCTTAGAAGTCTTTTTCAACCTTAATGATTCCATGATTCCCTGAAATACAGGCTCGAAGCAGTTGTGTTTCATAAATACTTTGTTGCACACCAGGGAGACTCCAACAGCAGACACAGGACTTTCTCTCAGGTTGTACCTTATCAATAAGGGACGGTGCACACAGACACTCTGAAATACAGTGTTCTGCCTTGCTGCAGATCTGGGGGCACACAGCTTTTGTGCTTGCCTGTGATTTCATTTTACTTTCCACCTGAGCTGCAACCCAGAGCACTAACTGGGTCTCAGCCAAAAAAATACCAACCAGTACTAGGGCCCAAGGTATTCAGCCAAGGTCACTGGGGGCACCTGATGTCACTTCATGAGATGAAGCACCACTTCCTCTCTTGCATTACACTAACTACCATAAAATACATATTTAGTGCTATCTAAACTTGTGTAGGAAGTGCCAGGGAGGAGGCTGTACATCCCTCATTATGGTGATGGAGTGTTTACAACAGCAATCCTTTTAGCAAGAATGAATTTCCTCATTCATAGGAGGGCTCCCCAGGGTAAAGGGAGCATCCAGCAATCAAGAGCCTTGAATTTCCTTTGTGCTCGTTAAAATGAAACAAACAAACAAAAAATCCTGAACAGGGGGATAAAAACCCAAAACCAAACAAGGTGTCAATCTGAACACCACAAACTAGCCTCTAGGCAGGAAAAGCTGTGCAAGCACTCTGTGCTTGCCATTTTGTCAAAGATAAAACTGGAAGCAATTTAGAATCAATATTAGCTCAATCATGATTGATCTTCCTTAACTTTAATCTCCCTGCTCTAATAGCCCAAAGGACTTTTTACAGTTGATACAAGAGGGGAATGGTTCCAGATCTTAAAACACCTGAATCATATTCAGACCAAGTCCAGTGACCCTCATATATGGCCAAAGGAGCCTAGAGTGAGCATTTTTGTTATTTAGTTTGCTCTATGGTGTGACTGAAGACATTAGAAAGCTAAAACATCCTAACTCAGATGTTTTCTTATCCATAAGTGATCCTCTGTGAAAACATATGTTGTTTCTCTTCCTAGCCTGAAGTGAATGGAAAAATACATTGGAATGAGAAACTGGAGCATTTATACACTGCCCTAACTGAACATGATTTCCCATAAATCTAGAAAAATTGGTGTCGTAGCTTAGCTCCATCAAGCTCCCAAGATCTCACAGCCTCTCACTCATTCCTCCGCTGTGGCAGTCCTAGAGATGCAGCAGCACGTGAGTCCAGTGAGAGAACAAATTATTTATGAATTTTACAATATCATTTATATATCCTAGTTCCAAAAACCCATTGGACAGTGTCCACACCTGTCCTGAGGTGATTGGCTGAAGCACCAGACACCCACTCCAGACTATTTGTTCAATCATACTTAACAAAACACCAGATGTGAAGATTATTTACAAAACCCTATCTTACTGTTTACATAGCTTGCATAGCAAAGGAAAATTCTCACAGAATTAGTGCAAGGAGATGGAAAATCTCTCTGCTTAGCAGCATTTCAGTATCCACACCCCACCAGCGGGATCGGGGAGAGAATCGGAAGGGTAAAAGCTGGAGAACTCGTGGGCTGAGATGAAGACAGTTTAATAAGGAAAGCAAAAGCTGTGCACACAAGCAAGACAAAACAAGGAACAAATTCTTGCTCTGTGCAGGTGTTCGGCCATCTCCTGGGGAACAGGCCCCCATCAAGTGCAGTGGTCGTTTGGGAAGACAAACACCATCACTCCAAATATACCCTGCATACAGGACAGCAATCCTAAAAATTTTCAAGGATTTTTAATTAAAGATGTATGTGCAAGGTTTGTTAATATGAGTAAGTGCTCATTTCAGTCCTAGAAAAACACTCTAGGATTTCTGCTATCTTACCCTCTAAGGTCATGGCTGCCTATATTTTAAAATATGACATCATTTCATAGTCTAAATTAGGATTTAAAATATTTTTTCATTGAATATTTGATGTGGTTTTTATCAAGAGTTTCAAAGATAGAAAGAAAACCCACCTAAATATAAAAGACTTTTCTCCTGCAAAGTTTATTTGTGGCTTTATGTCTTTCAATACAGCAACTGTTTTCTTCTAATTTTTCATTTTGAAGAGGCACCTTCTTGGAAAAGTGACTTTTATTTGGCTAAAAATCTAAAATGTACAAATTACACCTGACCTTCGGCCCCCTATCGGCAAGGGGGTTGGATTCTATTCCCACCCTTCCTTCCTACCCAAGGAAAAAGAAAAATCCCTGAAGTATTACTCATTTTTTATAGCTAGAAAGAGCATTTCTTATAACTAGGCTAAAGCTACTCAGTTGTGAAAAATGACACTGAGCATGACTGAGAGATGAATTCTCCTGGGAACAGGAAAAAGAAAAAGACAAAGAAAGAAGATCTGAAAAAAAAAAAAAAAAGGGCATAGGAACTTTCCATGTCATGTATTTCTATTCTTTCATGGCCTGAAGCTACAAAGCAATGCTTGCATTTCAACAGGGAGCAGGGGACAGACTACTTAAGCTAAATATCACTTTTAACTTCCTTTAGAGGCCATCAGTTATAGTTGCCCATAAATGTTTTGTAATAGGCAGGCTCATAAATCCAGGTGACAACCTCCCACTTTCAGCAGCTCTAGGAACAGGACACACTTGGAGTGGGTTTTAAAGCACATTGCCCAAGTAATTGCAACAGGGTGATTTGGACTGTTATTTCTTTTCCTCTATTTCAACACTGGTCAAAGCAAATGCATTCTTAATGGAAACACTTTGTTTCTTCTAAGTGTTTTATAGCCAGAGACAACAAAGCACTTTTGACAGCTTTTGTGTATAATCCTCCCCTAAAGCTCTTTATGCCCAAAGTGACAAACCTCCGTGCTCCAACTCACACACCTGAACCTCATTATTATTACTATTATTATTTGCAAATCAACCTGATTTTCAGAAGGGCTTCCAAGGCATTGTCAGAGGAATATCTTCAAAGATGTCTCCAAGATGAACAACATGTCCAAGACTCTTTGTGATTCCCAAGTGCTGCCTGGTGCACATCCAGCTCCTCACTCAGCATTGTTATTTTCAATAATTATAAACTCTATACTCAGTCCTCTCAGCCTTTTCCTGAATCAAGAGTCTATTTCTCACCATAATAAATCCCAGCCATTTCAACAGAAAGAAGAGAAAGAGGAATTGAAGGAAATTATAGTTTAGGCATGGGACTCGACAAGAAAGCCACAATACAGAAATACTTTCTTTTTGTCTTTGTTTTGTGCTGTTGTTTTCTGTGTTCCTCTCACATTTTTTTAGCCTTCCCCATCTCTTTCAGACAAATTTCACTTCCAAGTTAGGGTAAATATTAGGCTAGTCTTTGCCTGAATGGCCACTCCTCCCCTCCCCTCCCCTCCCCTCCCTCCTGTCTTGCAGTGGGGAGAGGCTGAGTTTAATGAAATTCAGCTGAAATTGAATACCCTCATTAGCCTCTGCTATCAGGTTGCCACATTTTTGTCACAGTGACTGAATGCCTTCTGCTGTTACTATAGCAATTCTGCCCTTGTTTACAAAAGTTAGGCACAAATTACTTAACTTTGTTCTCTGTTACTGAGTTGATTATTGATTTAAACATCCAGGTGCACAAAGGCAAGGAGAGAAAAGACTCCAGAAAAATTTCTATCAAAGATTTCCGGGAGAAAAAAAAAATTCTTTCTGAAGATGAATTAAATTGGCATCTCAGTGGTGACATGTTTAGGTGTTACAACACTATCAGGGGTCTTCTAGAAGGAGGTCATTACACAGTGCTAATGATCTTCACCAGTTAAGGCTGGTCTGGGGGTGCAATTGGTGGTTGACCTACCCAGGGTGTATATAGGGAAATTGTGGCAGCTCTCCCTTACTATCAGTGTGTCTGCTGGCTGCAGCAATGCTCAAAAATATTTATGCTGGACCTTGCCTCTTATTATTTACCTGTTTTTCCCCTCTCCCTTCTAATTCATGTGCTCTTTCTCCTTGTCTTATGTTTTCCTTTTGTATAAGCCCTCTTCATTGCTGAGTCCTTTCTCTATGTTTGTTTTCTCTGCTTCCTTGAGTGTGTGCATATTTTGCCAACAATTAAGCTTTTATTTCTTCCTGAAAAGTGCTGTGTAGCTCATAATGTCTTTTGTGACACAGTTTAGCACTAAATTCAGTGATGGAAGAAACTAAAATTTAATTCTTTCAGTCATCAGCTGAATAGTCATATGGGAGCCCTACAGTTACCACGAGAGAAGACTTTTCAATAACTCTTGCAACCACTTTAGAAATGACACTTATGGCTCTAAATGATTTGGGGATGCTGATCTATCAACATTATATTTTGGCTGAAGAGAAAGCAAGTTATTTATTTTTAAATTACAGATCATGGTGAAGAAGTTTGCTGAAAAGTAGGGGTAAATAGAAGAAAAAATACAGAAAACAGTGCAGACTTGGTTGCCTGAAATACTTGATGCAAAAAAAGTACACCTATAATTTGTCTAAGCAGTGCTAATCACATAGAAACATTTGCAATAATTTGGAGACAAAAAATTAACTATCAACACATAAATATCTGAAGTATACATGATAGAAGATGTATATGGTGAGATGAAGGCTGAGAATTTTTTCTTCTTCACGAAAGCAACATCCTTCATTCAAGACACCTCCAAAACTCCTCGTTACTGGTCCTGAGTGTAATCATCATATAATAAGCTGTCAACAAGTGGTCACTAATTGACATTATGTGACTCTTCTCAGCAGAAGATGAGCAGCCATCCCACTGTTGCTCTGCTGCCAGGATGCTCACCTTCAAAGGCTGCTTCCTTGCTCTGCAGAGCTACACACCCCGAGATGACCCTCTGCCCTCCCTCCTCCTCCTCACAGGTTGTGTCAGCAGCACTGGGGATACCTCCTGGCTGAAACATCTCCAAACTGACTTTTCTTTCTCCTTTTGTCATTTGCTCCAACATTCCCTTCATTTCTCTTATCTTGTCTTCTTGGTGACAACTTTGCCTCCAACGAAGGCCTGTCCCCAGGTCCTGACCAGGGTCCCCTGAAGGGCTCCTGAGCATGACATGGAAACATTTATAACTTTTGACTGTGAGCTCTAATGTCCAGCAAACATCATAAGCATTCAGGGCAGCAAGCTCTGATGCCTGCATTTAAGTCTGATTTTCATCTGTCCATAGAAATCTGAACGTACACTTATTCTGGAGATGTGAAATTTTTCCCTTTTCCTCCTCAACCTTCTTTTGGTTCTTAAACAGACCAATTTTTTGTGCCTTTAACTTCAGTGGTTCAGTCAAAATTTAGTCCTCACTAAGAACAGTACTTGACATCTCTCTTTGTTCTCCGTAACAACTTCCATTCATGACTTGTGTGGAGAAGGTGCCTTCCTGCCATGCAGAGCAGGAATGCAAATTTCCCAGACCTTAACTATAATTTGGTTTGCATTCAGATAAGTTCCATACAAGCTTATTAATTTACAAAATTTGATTTCAACCCTAATAATAACAGTGATGGTAAAATAATAATGTTAACAATTGCCAAAAGTTGTCAAGATTTTATATTAATGAGATAGGAACAAACCCTGAGATTCCACACAGGAATTAATTGTTAAAAAAAAAAAAAAAAAAAGAGAGAAGACAAAGAAGAGAAAATGCTTTTCTGCTTGGAAAAAATAGTGTGAGAAAGAAATATTGTTTAATTTATCGTCATGGTCTTTTGTGTCTTTCGGCATTCAGCATACTTTATTTTCCAGAAATGGACTACAAATGAAGAGACTGGAATGTGACTCTGTGATAAACAAAAGCATCAAACAGTAAATAGAGAAATGAGAGATAGAATTACAGGTGCAAAGCAATTATTGCTGTGCCACAGCATTTCAGCTACTAACCATTTTATTCCTGCATATTCTATCAAAGGGATCAGCACTTGGCTTGCAGAGCCACTGATGTTTTCAAGGTCTTTGCATTCATTAGAATTTAATATTGTGAAATTTTACTTTGCTTTGGTTTTTAACCTCTTTTATTCCATTCAACACATTATAGAAGAAAATTCTGTATTGAAACACTGCCCAGGAAAGAAAAATACACAGGAATATGATAAATTTTATTGACAAGCTCTATTTTTTTATTTTAAAATTATTTCTTTTCAGTCTCTAGGATGTCTCAGTTTTTTATATGTGAAGTTTGTGTGGAAATATCCAATTCTGAAAGGTTTAAAATACTTTTTTTATAAGTAAGCCTTAGAAAATACCATTTGAAATATAAATAGTGACCATTTATCTGGCTCAGACTCAAACTAAAGTTAAAAACACAGGAAATTTCCATCAAGAGGAGCTACAAGGATCCACTTTGACTAAAGCATAGAACTGTAGTCACACCATGGTCACAGGTCATGCCTGAGACTTATTAGGTACCTTGGTATGAGGATTAGCTATAATATAATAGAGCATAAACTTGATCTCTAACACCACAGAAGGGGCTTTATATAAAGGGTGATTCACACCACTAGGAGATAAACATCTCCAGAGACTCATCCCTTTGTCCTATTTCTCTCTACTGACAAAAAAATAAAAGAGCCCAGGGTGACCAGCTCAGATTTAGATCTCTAACCTTTAGATATCTCAAATGAGATAAGACAAACCCTACCCTTGGATTCCCGTGGTGTGAACAGTGATGGATCAGTCACCCTAAAGGGAGCAACCCACAAAGGCGATGTGCTAGGCAGGGTTGGTAGGGAAGGCGAGTGGACGGCATAGTGGACAGCTCTGACCATCTGCCTGGCTCCTTGTCTGGGGTCCCCAACATGAAGATGTGGACAAAGTGCCTGTGCCCTTACAGGACTAGACCTTCCCTGGGTTTGGTTTGCCCAGTGATGCCAATGGCCCAATTTGCTCAATAATTACGTAGGTCAAAATCAATGCATTTAGAAGAATCTATTGTATGCTCTATAGCAATGAGGTTCTGGACCATAAAAGGCAATCTCTCACCTACAGTTTTGTTTTGTTATCACTCTGCTGTACATCCAACCAGGGAGTAAACAAAACAAAGATAAGAATTTACATCATTTTAGCAGAAACATAAATTTTGAAGATCTGCACCAGATAACACAGCATTAGACTCAACTGACTATTCCTGTTCTGTGTTTGATGGGTTTTAATCAAGTAAGAGGATTTCACGAAGTGTTCACCCTAAGGAAAGCTGCAGCAGCCCTCTGATTCCCTCCTCTACAGGGCAGTTATCCCATGGAAAATAACTTTCGAGTATATTCATTGGGATTGGGAATTTTGGGAGAGCAAATCTGGCAGCTGAGACCTGCAAACCTGTCAGATTTTACCATAGGTTAAAATTTAAACACTCTGACTACATTTCAAAAAAATATGATGAATGCCAGTGTCAATTTTTTATGGCAAGTGCTGTGCCAGCTGTTTGTGATCATCTTTGTGTGTGTGAACATCAGAACAGGACACGGGTGGAGGAGGGGATGGCACTGATGAGTCTCTGTTCTGTTGCTGAGGGGGTTTTTTGGTCACTTTGTGGGTGTTTTTCCTCAAACAAAGCTTTTTGCTGCTTTTGATGGCATTTGTAGTCTTTGCCCCGTGCGAGCTGTGATTGTCACACTGAAAGATTGATCAGTGTGTTGTGACAGATATGTAAGCTAATGAGCAAGAGTTTTGCTTTCATGATGAGAATGTGATGCTCCTTATGTCCCCAGGGAGCACAAATGGCACCCGCGTCCTCAGCTTCATGGAGCTGTGGAGGAGACACTGCAGCCAGGAGAAATTCTGATGATTGATAGTTTTACTTTTCTAATGGGTCATCTGGTTACTTAACATTTATAGCTGCTCTTATGAACACACAAAGGTGTATGGAAGCATGAAACATCGTGTGTCTTCAAGAGAATTTAGTCTTCTGTGGAACCTGGAGTTTGGACTTTTAGGTGGCATTGTAGTTGCTAGAAAAGGGCAATATTAACTAAAACACAGGAACAGTAATTATGCTAGTAAAACCTAGGCTTCTGTTTTCCCTGACTCTGGCTAATAAGAGGAAATGGCCTCAAGGTGTGTCAGGGGAGGTTTAATTTGGATGTTAGGGGAAAAAAAAAATTCTTCATGGAAAAGATTGTCAAGCATCAGAACAGGCTGCCCGGGGTAGTGTTGGAGTTACCATCCCTGGAGGTGTTTAAAGATGTGGATGTGGCACCTAGGGATGTGGTTTAGTGGTGAACACAGTGGTTATAGGTTAATGGCTGGGTTTGATGGTCTTAGAGGACTTTTCCAACCTAAATTATTCTATGATCTCTCTGTACTTTCATCTCCACTTGTTCTTCCCAAATGGCTTGTTTTATCCCCCATTCCAAAAAAACAAGGAGTGTGGGGCTGCTGTCATGCAGGTTGCAGGAAAGTCTTTGTCAGAGTCCCATTTAGGACATCAGTTATCTTCTATGCACAGAATTTTCTCTGCTAAACTCTCCAGGAGCCCAACCTTCCTGTTACTTAAGTTCATGCCCATATCTTTGTAAGCACTTTACTGTTTAAACTGTTTTTCAGATTTGCACACCCTACCACTAGCCTCCTCAGCTCTCCTTCTAGATGGGGCCAAGGCCCAATGAGAATTAAATCTGGCCAAGGATGTCAAGGAAGGGCTTTCCAAATACATCAATAACAAATGGAAAACAAAGGATAATGTGGGCGCATTAATAAATGGAGAGGGGATCCTGGTAACAGAGGAGGCAGAGAAGGCAGAGTTATTGAATGCCTTCTTTGCATCCGTCTTCACTGACAAGACCTGCCCTCAGGGATGTCTGGCCCAGGAGACCAGGGTAAGGGAATCCTGGAAGGAAGAATTTCTCTTAGTCAAGGAGGATTGGGTTGGAGAACACCTAAGAACACAACATCCACAAGTCCATTGGCCCTTATAAGATGCATCCATGAATGCTGAGGGAGCTGGGGCTGTTCAGCCTCAAGAGGAGACACAGCCTCGAGGGGACCCCATCCCTTTGTGTCCGTGTGTGCAGGGAGAGCTCAGAGCAGGGCCCAGGCTCTGCTCCGGGGGCCCAGCAGTGGCACCAGAGGAATGGGCAGGAGCTGATCCCAGGAAGTTCCCCCTGGACAGGAGAAAGAACTTCTGTCCTGTGCAGTGACCGAGCACTGGCACAGATTGTCCAGAGAGGGTGTGGAGTCTCCCTCCCTGGAGATGTTCCAGACCCCTCTGGACACAATCCCGTGCCCTGTGCTCTGGGATAGCCCTGCTTGAGCAGGGAGTTTGGACCAGATGACCCCACTGTGGTCCCGTCCAAAAAACTGTGATTCTGTGATTCTTAAATTTCTTACTTAAAAAAGCCTCAAACAAACAAGCACATGCAGTGAGATTATCTGGTAAACTGATACAGTGTCTTTATGAAAACTAATAATTGTTTCCCATATGCACTATGATTCTTCCTGGATTATTAATGGAAACGTGTTACTTTTGTTTTGCTCAAGTAAAATTTAACACTTTGTTTTCATGTACTGAAGTTCTTGGGCTGCAATGTGAGTCACACATGGGAGTACTGAGATAAGTTTTAAAGCTTTTGTTCTGGCTTTACAGGATGTTGGAAGTACAAGATATCTCCAATGGAGCTAAATTTTTACATGTCTCTAAACAGATTGCTGTTAATTGTCACTCTTTGAAGAGCAATTTGATTTGTTCAAGAGAGCCCTGAGCTGATCATTGCTGGTGATTGGGATGATAACAGATGGGATCAATTATTCCAGTTCCCCTTGAGTTCTAATGCTGTCTCTGCTGGAACTGTTTTTGGTGTCTGCTGACAAGATAATACTATAAGATATGAGTTTGGATACTATAAATCAATTCTTACACAGTTAATTCCTTTTTTTCAAGTCTGGTCCCTGTAAATCTTAGATCTCTCTCTGTCTTTTTACTCAGTTTCAAAGGTAATTTTGCCCTAATAAGACTGCTAAAACAACACTCTAATTGTGTGCATTCCCAAGATATATACTCCAGACAGACTGAAATAAGGTATAAAAATGGTATGTATGGTACTCAGACTTTCAAATTCGACTCAGTGGCTCTCATTTTGCTTTCAGGCTGATACTGCTGGATATTCATTCCTCTCTATTTCTTATTTTTTTAATAAGGGACTTTTTTTGCTGACTAATAGCACTCCAAAAGGAATTCCTTTTGTGCAATGACAGCGTGAAAAACAGGAGGAGAATATTGTTTTCAAAGTTCCATGTGAACTGACATCAAACACATTGTATATTGTGTATGTTCAATGGCACATGAATATTTGCTTTGAGCCAATTTGTCCTTTGCCCAGCACTCAAAATAGCAGTCAAAAAATGTTGAACACTGAAATTATAATCAAGATGAAAACTAAACACACAGTTTTCATCTCCTATTTGTGTTTTGTTCCCATTCAAAGCCATAATTCCAAGAGAAAAATGTTTAGACATCTGTGACTTAAACCTGAAGAAAAGGTTTGGCTAAAGCTTTGTGGTTTTGAAGCCAGGGCAGCAACTGATAGAGCATTAAGCAGTCTACTAAGAAGAAAAACAAAGCAGAAATTATTGAGACATTACGTGGTAAAGAATGGAGTTCTTGTCTTCCATCACATGTTGTAAAGCCTCTAAAATCAGACAGAGATCATGGACTGTTTGCTTTATATCTGTCTTTCTGCTAGCAAATGTTTGCATTTTCAAGACTATTTCAATCTTATCATTTAAACTATAGCTCTTAATCCTTTTTTTCCCAGTATACTTGACAGGAAGACAATGATTTGTCTTTGCTACCTGACTGTAAGATGAAGTGCCAGTGCTTAATATTAAAGCCTTCAGTGCTTAGGCCGAATTACTGGTACCTCAGTGAGAACAAGACCTAACTGTGAGAAGAGGATTTGACTGCTCTGCACCTATTTCAGAATAATGCAATTAATCCCACTTTTTACTTTTTCCCTCACACTTTTCAAGCCATTGTCTTAGTTTTCTTGCTTATCAGCATCTAAGGCCTTTATATTCTGTAAGTTTTGCATTTTCTTGTTGTGAATGAAACAAAAGTGGCTTCTTTGTCCTACCCTCTGTAGCGGGTTTAGTTCGAAACTGGGCAGAAACACTAATTAAGTGTAGTGGTTTGATTTGCAGCTTTTAACTTCTTGTGAGATAAGAATTAGAAGTAGGGAAAGCAGGCACAAACTTTAAAGAATATAAAGAAGTTTATTACTAACAAGATTAAAAGTTAAAAGAAATAATAAGAGATTAAAGCAAAAACTTTTTTTTTTTCTAGTACTTCTCTAATTAATGTTCACAAAGGACAACAACATAAAATATCAGTCAGATGCAGGTTTTAAAAGTTTCTTTTATATTTGGAAAAAAAAGAGGTTTTTTTTGCTTTCGTGGTTTTTAAACTGCTACCAGCAAAACAGAGTCCTGCCCGGAGAAATACCCTGCTGCTGTAAATTTTTTTTTT
>VXBT01004564.1:0-34087 GCA_013400235.1 Oriolus oriolus
TGGCTCCCCAGTCCATGCACACATCCATGTATGTATGTATGTATCCAAGTTCTCTTGTCCTATCCTTCATTCTCTATGAGAAGAGACTGATCCCCCACCTAGCTACAACCTCTTTTCAGGAAGCTGTAAAGAGCAATAAGGTCTACTCTGAGCCTTATTGGTTTTTTTTTCTTATTGATTTATAATTTTGACAACCGCAGCATTCCATGAGAACTAATTGAATTTGTGTTCTAAAAAATTGTTCCACTGCTGTTACAGGGCAACTTCTTTGTTTGCCCTCTAGGTCTGTATAAGAAATGGAGAATTACTGTTTCCTCTCTCCCTCCCTTCTGCATGCCACTTATTGTAATTCATTCCCTAAACATTGTCATCTTTACTCCAGAACAAAGAAATCTTGCTAATATATTCTCTCCTTGCATGGAAGTTGTTCAAGCAGTTTTGATCATCTTCCAGAATAATTTGTGAAAATTCTTTATATCCGTTATAGTTCTCTACATACTTTATATATGGAGAGACCTGAGTTGCATTTCTGGTGTTGCAAATACCAGCACTCTTTGTAAGCATTTATGTTTTGAGGTTGATTATAATTTTTCTTTTGTTCTTGATTCCTTTTTTAGCTATTCTTACAGTACCAACTGGTAACATAAAAAATGCAAGTGAGATCATTACACACCAGGAAAATATCACAGTGCTCTGGCATTTAAAAACAAAGAAATCAGTCTTCTTAAGTTCTCTCATCTTCTTCATGATGTGAATGCTCTAATTGATGGAAATGTTTGGTTATGGCAATATTTAATTAACTGACTTAGAAAAACTTTACACACAGAGCCAAGTGTCACAGTGAGATAGAAGACAGTAGATAATGGTGTTAGAGCAATACAGGAAGAAATCTATAGGTGTTTGGGAAATCCCAAAGAGAAAACAGATATAATTAAAATAACTGTTAACTCTTTAGCATTAGGTTATGTTATCTTAAGCAGATTAAATATTTTAGTCTGAAAAAAATGTTTTAATTTTTTTCAAACTTTTAAATTTCCTGTATCTTCATCTTCTCTCATTACATCCGTCTGCCTGTATCTTTCCTGACTCAACTCCTGTTCCTTCTAACCTTTCCATGTGATTTTGCAGAACAGTAGGATCATGATGTGTATCTGCCATGTGTTTCGCCACCAAAAGAGGGAAGAATCCAGATGGTGCTCCGGAAAAATGAGGAAAAATGGGAGATTTAGTCTACAGCTTCTCTTTACCTCAACTTTTTAAAAGCCCTTGATACATGAGGGAATTTACAGATGGTACCTTGAGTCTGTTATCATGACAGTATTAAAACCTTACTCAAGGGCTATGTCAGAGGAGAGAATAAACTGAAACCCTCGAGTGCATGCTGTCCCAAAGGAAGAAAAGGAAAAGTAACCTTTAACCATGATTCGTGGTGAGTACTGATGCCTCATGGTCAGCCTCACTGGCTTCCTAGCACACTTTTCAGCACCTGAGTGCCATTTCCTAAAATTCACATTTTACATGTGAAATCTTGTTTATTTAGATTTTTTTTTTTGTAATTCCCTTCACATCTAGGAACGGAAACATGAAAGAATGCTGTCTGTTCTGTTCCTTTGTCAAACTGCAAAGGAGCCTGGACAACTCTTCTCTCTCCCTTTAGAGAGGAGAATTTCTCAACAAAGAGAAAGTCTTGTCCCATTTCCAAATCCCATAATAACAATCACTTCCCACCAGACAGGAAACATACCATTTGATTATTTCTACATGTAACGAAGGTAAATACTGCCTAGCAATATTGTTCCTTCACCTGTTTGCCAAGTAGCACTGTAATTTTTAAAAGACAGAAAAATTTTAGTCAAGTCCCCCAAAATGTCCTTTGTGTTTGGAGGTTTGTTGTAGACCAGAGGAAATTTAATGTGGGGATGTCTTTTAAAATACCAGAAGACCTGGCAAAACAGTGAAATATACATAAGTGTGGTACTTCTGGATCACTGGGAGACAATCTATCCAACACAATGTCTTTGATGACCACAAATTCTCAAGGATGCAAAGTTCTTCATTAATATTTAAATGGCTCAGCAACTGGCTCACAAATACTCATGTGTGGCTTTATTGTTTTTGATCCCACATTATCCAAAGTTTTCATAGTGGGATGACATTATTAAGCTCTGAAGACCCCGCTGTGATTAGAAAAATGCAAAATAAAGCAGGCTTAGGCAATTTCTACTTGCTCTTTCATTATTAAACTTTTCCAGCTTAAGAAGATAAAAAAATAGCAGTTTGCTCTTGCACAATTCTTTTCATCCACAAAGCAAAATTTTCCCTAAAGCCAAAAGCTCCCAGATAATACTGTCAGCCAACACGTGCCCCACAGGGAAACACAAACAAGATAACTTGTAAGTGTGCTGGTTTTAAAACTCAGCAGGAAAGTTAAGCCGACACAAACTGCCCCATTTCGACAGCGGAGGAAAAATGCCATGAGAGATTATGAGTTGGAGTCACAGTTTACTGAAGAAATTGCAATAAACACAACGATATTAATGAAAGATTGTACAAAAGAAAGAAGGGTTTACCCATGAAAAGGTTGTTCGCCACCAAAAGATGACACCTGGTGCCCAGGGACAAAGCCAAGGTGGCAGCTGCTCCCAGACAATAAACAACACCCATTTTTTCAGAACTCTTTCCTATTTCTCAAATGCACCTCTTCATCTGGAACAATGATCCAGGTTCCAGCAAATGCAAACACTTAACGGTGCCTTGGATAAGAAAGCAGGATGAAGTTGCCTGTTCTCTGATATGTTGGTAGATATAGGAGTGGTATGAAAATAGGTGTCATACTTTTTAAGCCTCTAAATTTGGTATGTGGCTTGTCTCAAACTTCCACCAAAATGAAGGAATAGATGAGCTGGGGATGTGATTATATTGATATAAATTCACAGTCTTCTGTATATTGTCCTTGCATGTAAATGTCAGATAAACTGCAGGCCAAGTTGCGAAATACATTCATTTTAAGTACAAACTTTCCCTCTCCTACCAGCAAGTCCCCTACTTAACATCTTTCCTTTATACCCCCTGTGACTGTATGGATTGCATCGCTGGATCCCTGGTAAGCTCATCCTTTTCACTGCCAGGCTGACATCTGAAAATCAGCTGTGGAATTCCTTATCAGGCAATGGAAAGGTAGTGATGGGCATGCAGGTGCACCCCATAAGCCTTCCAGGTATAAGGTGAACTCCTCTTCAGGTACCTCCAAGTGCCTTAAATAAAGGAGAAGCTCTGTTCTGTATAATCAAATAGACTATTATGCCCTTATAATAATGGTGAAAACGACATCTAATATCTATTCAAAAGAATCCTCAGGTATTTCTTGTATCAAGGCGTGTGTCTGTGCCCCTTTGACCTAAAAGTCACATTTTCAAATACATTTAAACTCCGGAGCAGCTTCAGCATGAATGCTGCGCTCCCTCAGTGCGCCCGTGGTCTCTCTGTGATGGTTGGGCAGGTGCCGAGAGAGAATGCCAGAGAAATCGGCACAGGAAAAACAGAGCCTGAAACAAAATGTCACAGGGCACAGAGGAAGCGAAGCTGAAGGGTGAACGATGCTATTCAGTCCCTACCAGGGGCTCTTGTTTTTAAAACTTCGTGCTTGAACTGAAGGGCACATAACAGGAACTATCAAACCCCACTTTTCTTTAATGTCGGCCACCACAGAGCGGTGCATCTGAAGCAATTTCAAAGCGAAAAAGAAGAAAGGAGTGAGAACAGAGGTTGGTAGATAGGAGGCTGTGGGAATAAGGGTGTTTAAAGCAAAGCCTTCTTATCCAAATGAAGAGAAATGAGGAAGCAACAGCAAAGAGAGAAGTGCTGTGCTGTGGCCAGATCTACTTTGACTCAGCTTATTTTCTGAATCACTGCAAAGGGGGAGCTGCACCATCAATCACAGTCAGAACGACTTTTTCCTGTTAAATACACAACTTTTCAGGCAGGTAACTAAATGCAGAATATGCTTCAGCAATGTATTTAGGATAAGAATCCACATGCTAGGCATGACTTTCACAATAAAACAATTAATTACTCAGGTTCTCATGGCTTCAAGTAAAGCTTTGAGGGCAATTTCCCAACAGCCATTCACTGAGCCCAGATGAGCTGAAACTTAGTGGAAAAGTGTGAACTTTATGGCAAGGGCACAGATTGAAACAACACATCTCCAATAACCTCAAACTTCTCCCGTTAGAATAAATGAATGCACTAATTAATAATGTGCAGAACAGTCCCTGAGCCAGTATTTGCTGCCTGACTGCCATGCAAAACTTCCTTCACACCCTGGAATGAAGAGAGTGTCATTTGCTGCAGGCAGTGGGCGTCAGCTGTGGTGAAAGTCCTTGTCTGAGTGATTCATCCGTGCAGCTTGGAACAGGACTTCTGCGCTGATTGAAGCTTGAAGTGCTGAGCTCAGAGAGGTGGGATTGTTCTGGGAGATCCCTCTGCAGGAAGTAGGAGAGGAAAAAGGTGTTATAATGCAAATTTTCTTCAGAGTTTTGCAAATCCTTGCTACAGGGATTTTGTTTTTCAAGGGCTTCTCTTTCACTCGCAGCTCTATTTGTTAAATTCTGTCTTCAAGCCAGGATTTTCCTATGCAATAAATCTCAGGCTGATTCTTGAATAATAAGAGGATTTCTTATTTCTCCCAGCAAAGACACAGAACTCATACAAAAGTTCCAAAGACGTTTCTTATATTCAGTGACCAGCGTTGTTTTAGGAATAATTCCATGGTGGTGAACTGTCCTTCTTTGACGACATTTGCAAGACATTTGCAGCGTAGAAAACGCTGATACAGAATTCGGAACCTCTTCACAGAGACCCGAAACATTCCTCTGCAATGCATTACTTCCAGGAGCAAATTCAAACTACACAGGGTTTTCAAAAAATAGTTTTTAATATTATCAGTGAGATCATAATTTAATAATTATTTTCCTCATCACAGAGTACCTCCAAGTGCCTTATATAAAGGAGAAGCTCTGTTCTGTGTAATCAAATAGACTATTTTGCCCTCATAATAACAGTGATAACAACATCTAATATCAGTTCAAAGGAATCCTCAGGTATTTCTTGTATCCTGAAAATGCAAGGAAGAAAAACATTTTACTCCATTCCAGATGTTCTTTAGGTGCACTAAAAAGCCGCTTTCATTGGAGAGATATTAAAAGCACCAAGATCATCATTCCTGTAATATTTTTCTCTTAGTCTTTCAAGACACTCATAAAATGTCTTACAGGGATTTTCATTTCCACATCCAAATGGAAACTCACACCGATAGATTTAATTTTGTAAAGACTGACTTTCCAGGCAGTTCACTTCCCACTTAGTGAGTGGAGGCAAGTGTGTAATGACTTAATTTAATTTTATTTTTATGAAGTGTATCACCTTAAAAAATAAAATATATGTCATGAACAACCCTGTCTTCATTTCAAGTAAAACCTCAAACACCTTAGACTGGACATGGCACATAACTGATGACTGATGGGGCCACAGTCAGTCTCATGGAATGAATATAGCTCCAATACATGTGCATCTGTCTTCATTTTATTAGGTTTTGAGGTGCAGGATTTTGTCAGCATCTTGTTCCTTCCTTCTCACCCTGCTACAGGATACTCATGCTCTGAGGGGGGCTTGAGAGAGGGAACACCCCAAACTTCTGAACATCTTGTGTTGCCAGTGTGTTTGTCGAAAAAACCACTTCTTAAGAATGAACTCGGAAATTCATATCACAAGGGTTTGTTCCCTCCCAACGTTTTGGGTTCAAAATGTTATTTTACTCGCTTGTTTATTTGCACTTGCCATTGATGTAGTGGACTGAACATTGTAGGAAAAAGTAAAACATCTGTTTTTGCTGTCACCAATAATTTTGAAATTGATGAAATGAATTTCTGCCTTGTCTTCCCACTCCATCTCTTTAAATGGAGGAAGGACACAAGAAGAAGAGAAAGAATAAATTTAAAAATCCCTCTTTCTTACAAAATCTTCATTATATAATTGATCTTTTTTATAATGGATCTGCTTAAAATCTGTGTCAAAGACAGCATGGGTATGAAACAAGGCCTCACATGTTATCTTACCAAACTAAACTAACTTTTGCAAAGGAGTTTTACTAGATGGGTTACATTAGAACCTGGACTTCAGCATCCTCATGTGAGCCCAGATTCTGATGTACTTCACAATTTGTCACATTTTTGTTACACACGATGCAATATTGCTTGAAATGAGATCTGAAGCTAGCGTAGCACTGGAGATGAGAAATATGCAACCAAGACATCCAGAACACGTTTTCATTGAAGAAAAAGGGTGAAATTCTGCACCAAAGAAAATGGCAGCTAATTATTGATGTCAAGGACATTTCTTTTCTCCATATGTAATCTGCCTGTTTCTTTAATGATTAAGAAAGCCCTAGTGATGATATAATATTGGAGGTAATATTTAAAAGTATTTTGGTTACCTTTTCTTTCTTTTTATATTCTTTTGGCCATTTGAAGTGGTTTTTCTCTGGTTTTTCTCTTATTTTTTTTTATATCTGAAATATTTGAATATAAAAAGCATAATGAAAATAATGAATCTGGGTTTCTCAAACCCAGGTTCATATGTCCCTGTTTGATGAAAAATTCTATAACAAAATCACAAAGTCAGGGAGATGAAAAAGGATTATTGAAAAGTCCAAACTTGGATTTTAAAGTTCCAGAATATTCACACTGTAGAAATAATCAAATTAATAATTTAATTTAGGAAATCTCCTACACTTTTTTCCATTTCTGTATTTTCTGAAAGATTTACCAAAGATGAAACGAAATGAAAAAGAAAAAAAAAAGTCTCATTTAGATGGTAAGAGAAGAAAAAAGGAAAAGAACAAGGGAATTTGTGCAGGAATAATTAATGAGAATGATAAATAATCTGTGCAGTGCAGTGTATTCATTTAGAGAGGCACAAGATCAGCTTTATTTATGTTTGGCTTTCAAAAATGGGTGGAGAATAACCCATACAAACACAAGTTGATGGCATGAATATGTTCAAGAATTGACTTACGACCGTGAAAAATAGTTGCAATCTTATTTCAAAGTGTCTCATCGTGATCCTTCTTCTCGGTGACACTGATTACAAAACATTTCCACAGGCAGCATTGGATTTCCATTTCTAAATTCTTTGAAAGATTTTTTCGGGCTCACCTTGATACTCATCTCTTCTGATCACTCTGCTTTAGATTGCAATCAAGAAGGAAATGAAGATTTCCTTGCAAAGAAAGGCCCTGTGTAACAATAGCACTTCAGAGCAATGAATGAGAATCAGGCATCATTTGCTCAAGGAGGCTTTTAAAATCTCCACTTAGGACTGTCACCTTGACAAACTGTGCTCCAAGTTCAGAGATTTTTATGTAGTCAGGTCTCCCATAACGAGACTTTCACAGCCATTTTAAAGAACTGGAGTAAATGACTCACTTTTCCCCTTATGAAACACAGCTGGGAAATGACTCTTTTGATATGGATTCCATTAACTAAATTCTTATTTTGGTAAAAAGAAAAAATATTATTCCAATTGCTAATTTTGCCTTTTGCAGTTTTTCTGTGGATATACTCATTGCACATATTTCACTTTGATTTTCCTGTTGCAAGTGCCAAAGTTAATATTTCAGGTTTCCATGAACTGCAAGTGGTTCATGTTTACATTAAAGGCACACCTTGTGTACAGTTTAGTGCCTGTTTTAGCCTTTGTTTTCTGTTAGAATAATGCACACCCTCTGGGGAGCACTTAGCTACTTCTTACTGACTGCTTCATAATGAACCAGCTTTTTGACAACTTGGTTGGTGACCTATTAGGAAATTTCTTGAACTTGATTTTAATGGTAACCAAACCTATTAATTTTTGTTTCCTCCTCTGCTTCAGGCTATTCCTTTTAGTGCATTTGCTACATTTCAGCAAAGTCAGAAAATTGAATGTTTGAAGAACTTCAGGATTTTTACAGAGATGAGTGAAAGCGTGGGATTTTTGCGTGTTTTTTAAAATCCATCATTTATAAAATGTGTATTTATATGTATTTCATAAAATTTATATATTAGAAGAAGCTTTCACGATCTTCACAAGCTTTGAAGGACATGCTCAGCACTGCCTGAGATAAGGTTAAGGTGGCGTAGGTCTTATCACACAGAATTTCTGTAAGTTAAATAGCAGTTCCTGGGAGCTGAAGCAATCAACAACAATGTTGGATAAGAAAAACTTTTGCTACTGGTGTGGAAATAAAAGGAGATCTGTGGTAAAATGGTGGCTTTTCCTCCTGGGTTCAGTTCAAAAGCTGGCAATACCCTATCAAAAGCCCCTGGTACTGCACTTGCTTTGGCTCTGGGAACCAGCATTGCTTGTGTACATGGGAGATGGAGCTGTGTTCTAATTTCCATTTATTTTAGGTGATGATGATGATTGTTACAATAATTATTATAATTAAAAATTTATTTTTAAAAGAAAAAATTGCTGAAAAGAGCAATTTTGAAATTTTCCCCTGCGTGTGCTGTTTCTGACCAGGGAAGCAGGCAAGTCACGACACCACACTGCCTTTTACCAGGAGGGAAAAAATCGCCAGTTACACAACAAAGAATGTAGCAGGAAAAGGAGCATTAAGCCCGTGCTAATTTTTGTCAGAAGGATGAATTAACCACAGGCCTCCTGGCCAGTAACATTGGGCTTTATCATCTCAGAGGTCTTTTCCAACCTTAATGAGTCTGTGATTTCTTTGCCTTCCCCTCACTTCTCGGCTTTATTAAATACACTGCTCTTCCTCGCCTAAGCAACCTTCTCAGCAGCTTTCAACTAATCACTTACATAAACTCCTTCACTTCCTTGTCTCCTGCTTCACATGTCAGGCAGATCTTGAGAAAAATTGCATTCAGACCCTCTTTAATCTTTTTATAAGTGGTGTCATGAGGGCAGGCATGACATCACATGAGCTCCAGGAAGGGGGATGCTACTAAACGTAATGAATCGATGTGTTGAATGGCCACTTCAGTATGCTGCTTTCTTACAGCTTATCCCATGAAGCTTCTCAGCAGACTTTTTTTATACCCATACACTGCTACTTCTATGCTTTTTTTTCCCCCCCTAAATGTCATATCCTCTGCCATAATTTCAGTGGTTCTATTAAATTGCTTTGACTTAGCAACCAACCTGAAGTATGAAAGTAGAGTCAGAAAATATAACTTTGTGTGCTTTGATAGCTCATTGAAAGTTAACATAATTTACAACGAAAAAAGTAAGCACCATTCAGGAAAAACACTTTTAGGGAGCCATACAAGGAAAGAACAGAGCTGGAGTTGCTGCAGGAGAGCTTTTTGTTTTGTCCCACAGTGCTACAACTCAAGATTTATACAAAATTCAGTGAAAAGCATGATTAAAAATTGCTATGATAAACTCTGAATATTTAGGTACACAAGACAAAACACAAATCAAGTATGCTTATAAAAACAGTGAGCTGCATAATTGTAATTCCTTGCAAAATAAATAAGTGCCCTGTCTGTTTCTTAAAAAGAAAAAAGAAAGATGGAAAAGGGAGAAACCCTAGACTGACTACTTCCTAAGAAAAGATCTGACAAATATACTTGCTAAAATAATGGGACACTGCATGGGACATAGATAATGTGTGACCCAGAAACCGTGGTGAACGAGATGATGAGTAAACCCCTGCACTGAGCTTTCCCTTTGACCATTCTGAGAGTAGAAATTGTTACTTACTTTGTATTTGTGACTGCATTATTAGTGGAAGAAATCTACTTGCTCAAGCTTTACTAAGTGTTCAGGCAGTCTTAGCTCCTTATTATCTTCTCTCAGTTGAAAAGCACACCAGCACCTCCATGCACCTTTAATTGGACCATATCTAGTCTTAGTAAATGATCCTGCAAACCACAATAACAGCAGTGTTTCTTGTGAGCAATTGTCCAAACTGAGGTACAGCAACCATGTTGGCAATGTAGCACATTCAGGTAATTCAGAGAGCCAGGACACTTAGCTCAAACCATGGTAACAATATTGAAGATTTCCCAGAATTGTTCCTACAGCTGAGAAAAAGCATGGTTAAAATAGCAGTGGCCAAAGCCATTGTGGATACTCTTTGCCCAGTGTACAAGCACATCAGCGTTGCTTTGTGCATTTTAAAGGAATAGCCACACATTCCAAGAAAGATCCAGCGGTGCAGAATGGCTTTAGTTACTCTGCAAGACTTTAATAACCCAGCAGACAGAGACAGAGTCAGCATCCCTGCCCTGTGAGAAACTCATCCCACGGTGCTCCCAGTTAAAGCACTGACCAACCCCGCCCTTTGGAGCAGCTTTTGTTCTTTGGTGTAGTCTCAAGATCAGTGCCCTCCTCTGTTTCCGTCTGGGAAAGTAACTGGAAAAATGAAGCAGCACTGAGGGCACCCAAACTAAATCCCAAAGCACCGCTCTGGGGAGCTCTCAGCAGACCCCCCCTCACTGGGGAGTATTCAAAGGGATTCTGCTCCCAGGTATCTCCAGATGCTGCACACAGCCAGCAATTCTGGGCTGACTTGGAAAGTTGATGCCTAATCTTGCCTGGCATTAACATTTTTTACACCTCCCGACTTGCAAGAAAAACAAGATTACGCTGAACATTTGTTACCTGGAGTCAATGAGGATATTACTTGGTGACACAAGGGCAAATCCTCTCATTTCAATTCTGACAAGGAAATGGATTAAGGTCTTTATCTTCACAGAGTGAAACACAAATATTTAATTCTGGTTTTCATGTTATCATCTCACATGCATGGCCTTCTGAGATCAGTCACCAGGATAAAAATAAAAAGGATGTACCCATGAATGAGAATAAATATTCAGGTTGCTTCATGAATATGGACAGCAATGACAAGAAGGAGACATCAAAAGCCTCACAAGATTTTCTGTCTTTAATAATTTAATTTTACAGCAAAGTCAGTCAGTGGTTGGAAAAGAGCAGGTTCAAATGCTGTAGACTGAGCAAAGGAAAAATGTCTGCCACTGTTTTGTTTGTCATCAAACACAGATTTCACAGTGCAAATCAGGTTTACAGATGATTTTACAAGTTTACAGGGTTTCCATGAGAAGAGGAGCCCCAACTTTCCAAACGGATAGATTTTTCTAAATATTCTTCAGTGTTTCAATGCGCTACAAAACTTTTGTGTATATGATCTTAGTTTATGGACTTTTCCTTTAAGTCAGAAAGTTGACTTTGCAAAAAATATAGAAGCCTAAAGTAACTGATGATGCCTAAGGCAGAGGAAAAATGTCACATCAGTTATAAATGGCCAGCTGGTGCTGAGCAAAGCAGTGACAATGTCTGCCAAGTGCAGCTGTTGGGCATTCCCAGTTTGATCTGGAAATGTGAATTCCTGTGTTTGTTTATTAAGGACCACTCTCTCTCACACAGTAAAAGGAAGTCCAGTGCTACAACATCCATAAAAAAGGTATAAAATAATCTTGAGACCTGTCCAGTTCATACTGAGGACTTCAGAATGAAGAAGTTGTGAAAAGCACTACTTCCATACGGGACATAAAACAGGAACAGAAGAAAACAGAATATGAAGGCATGAGTAGAACTCTCCTACGAATTACAGTAAAATTTTAATTTTTAATTACAGGTAAAATTCAATTGATACAAGTAAGAATTGGCCAAAATACCCATAAATTTAGAATTCTATCTGTCTTCCTAACCTGAGAGACAGCATGACATTTCAAGAAACCATCAAGACCTTTGCCCAGAGAAGTTGTGGCTGCCCCATCCCTGGAAGAGTTCAATTTAAATTCTATTTAAATTGATGAATTATATTCATTGCAATGATAGACAGTATGAAATATAGCATGGGGTTTCCCAGGTAACCATTTTACCTCAACTATACCAGAAGAAAGATACTGTAAACTAAGTGCTGAACGAATACAGCAACTTGACTCTAATATTAATTGCAGGTGCAGGTAAAGCACAGATGAAGTGCTGCCATCATGTTAATTAGATTGATAATCATGATCTGTTTCTTTCACAAGACTTCCACGTATGGAAATACAAACCTGGATTCAGAAACAACTGTGAAAAAAGCATTTTCCCTCTTTTATGATTATTTTCAATTCTGTCCCTACTGTGGCCACATTTTGTAATTTTGCTGTCATTTGCAGTGATTTTTGTAATTTGTTACAGCTATTCCACAGATTATTCCATCACCCGATATGATATTTTTAGTGCCCACAGAACCTTGGTAGCTAAGCAACAAAAAAATTGAGGAAATCGAGGACTGGATGCTGTCTCAAAATGACCATATTCTGTGCTTAATAGGTGTTTGAAATGGACCCTGCACATTAAACTGAGCCAGATTTCCGCTGGGTGACCAAGCTGCCTTTCATTCAGCTGATGGGCTGGTGTTAAAAATGTTGCAGCTTCGTGTTTTGGAAGTGGAGCTGAATGTTTATTCCACACCATTTCTGTCCCTCTGCACGGCTCCCGGTTCCCTTTCAGAAGTTTCAGTGCAGGGGGGTGATGTGGTTGGTGCACCCCGGGTCTCAAGCCCTGCATCCCACCTTGGGGGAGCTGCCACCAGCAAGGATTAAATTAAATATTGAAGAGCTGTTTCTAAACATGATGATCATCAATCTCTAGTGGTACAGAAAGTGAGCTGACGTTATCTCAGCCAGTGGAAGTTACAATAGCAAATTATGTAAATACACTGGGGTTAAGTCCTGGTTAAGAGGAAGAAGAAGAACTTAAGTCTCTTTCAGCCCTAAATATCCATAGCATATAAATCTAGACTGACTTTTTGTATTAATCCTAAAAATTAATCTGAATCAAGTACTTAGACAGAATGATATATTTTACTTATTTGAAAGACTGGACTTCTTTTTTTTTCATGCCATAAAAATAATTTTTTTCTTAAAACTAACCACCAGGAGTTTTTTGAGAGTTTATAAGAACTCTCTCTCTAGGTACATATTACAAATATTAATAATTCAGACTGCTTGGGAGAAATCTGTATGAAATTCATGGCCAAAGACTAAAAATTCTGGCTAAAGATAACCATGCTGCTTGTATTCCATACCCCAACAATACCATCAGTTTATGCATTACACTTTCACCCTGGATTGCAAATAATCTCATGATCATGAGATTTGCTGCTCATGAAACTCCCTTAAAAGCATTTTCCATTTTCTTCAATTTCAGCTGCTTCTGACATCCACTAAAATCAATATTAATTCTGTTATTGACAGAAATATTACCCATAATTTATTTCATAGAAATATAATGAAAAAATATTTTTATTCTTTACTCTATATGTGTACATTTAAAGACCTGCAATATTTATTTATAGCTTGTGAAGAAACAGTAGTTAGCAAAGTAGGTGTGGATTACTAGAAGATGACACTATGTAACACAACATGAGCTTTCAGATATTTGTTGTCAGATGTTTTTCTACTTTGCCCACTCATGAAAAGTATATTTTAGAGAACTGAGAAGTTCTTGAGCTGTGTATTATCTGTTCCTGTTTTTTTGAAAACACAGTCAAAAATGTCTCAAAAATTGTTGAAGGCTTCGCTTCCTACAATAATTCTCTATTACATGCCAAGCTAATACACATTTTAATTTTTATTTTATCACTGAGCTCTTTTCAAAATTTCAGTTTACATATTTAACCACTACCTATCTGAGACTGTTCCACTGACTTTAGCTTGGAGATCAGGGAAAGGTTCTTCCCCAGAGGGTGCTGGGCACTGCCCAGGCTCCCCAGGGAATGGGCACGGCCCCGAGGCTGCCAGAGCTCCAGGAGAGTTTGGACACCGCTCCCAGGGATGCACAGGGTGGGATTGTTGGGGTGTCAGTGCAGGGCCAGGGGTTGGACTGGATGCTCCTTGGGGTCCCTCCCAACTCAGGAAATTCTGTGATTCTGTCATTCTCGCTGTCCAAAATCCCTCCAGGTGTTTGTTACAGACCCCTGAGAGGAGCGCTCAGGCTTTGTGAGGAGTTGATCAAAATGTCAATTATATGAGTTAATAGGGGAAGGAAAAGGGAGATAACAAAATTAATATCCCTTCAGATACCGGGGACCTCCAGCTGCCCAACATCAACTGCACCCGTGGCAGGACAGGCACTCAGTGCAGATCCTGCTGGCATCGTGGGCTTCAGGGCTCATATGAAAGAGTTTCTTTGCAGTGGACAGTGATGGCAATTTGGCCCCTGAAGTAAAAGGCTGTTGCTGTGAAAATGTGCTGCTTCCCTCCCTGGCACGGGGAAGGGTGAGCTGGCTGTGTCCTGAGGCCAGGGGGATGGGCTGCTGCTCAGCTGAGCTGCTCTGAGGATTGCAACTTCCCTGGTGTACAGGGGAGTTTGCAATCCTCCAAACAGGGCCAATACAACTGATGCCTTAGGTTTTAGCTTTTATATTTTTCAAATTCTGTATTCTCTGTATTCCCAGTGTGTGACTCTGAGCTGCCTTGCAGCCTGGCAGCTGCTGCTCTCTCATGCTCACACAGACATAACAAAGCCTCTCCAGGCCTGCTCTCCAAGGACACCCAGCCCGTCCCAGGCCCAAAATGTGTAACCCAGCACCTTGAGAAGGGGAGCGAGCTGAGGGGCAGTTCCATCATCAGCTAAAGTTTAATTGGCCAATTTATGCTGATCTGCAAATGGACCAAACCTGTAACAGTGTGAAGAACTCGTGACTCGGGGTCCATCTCGGGTGCAGCCTTTGGCCTGCCCAGGGTGTGCCTCTGAAGGCCTTTCCAATAAATATCCACCTTTATTCCCTTACTCCTGGCTGGTCTCTGTTTCCAGGTTGGCCTCTTTAGGCATCACAACTGCAAACATCATCTTAGGGCAGGGCAGCCACAACAGAGGCTGTGTAAAATACCATCACAGAGCCCAAACTGAAAACCTGCAGAGTCAGACTTTGAGAAGCGGGTCAGGGGAGCTCAGCTTTGCAATTCAGAGAGACGACTTCTCCACCTAGTGCTACCAAATCAGATTCTTTTATACAGAATAACAAGAGGACACCATAAATGACAGATTTTTAAACCCCCCCCACCAAAACCAACCAATGCAAAAAAAGGCAAACAAAGCTAAAACCAACGCAGCAAACCCAAAACTTAAGTTCATTCCCATCTTCTCATCCAAAGTCCCCTGATGTGAACTCAGTGCCCCAATAACTTAGCACTAGGGGCTCACTGCAATACCTCCACAACTCTTAATCTGTACCAGGCTAAATCGAAGGTTATTTAGGACATCCAATATAAAATTTCCATGTTTACTATGGAGCAGTGTGATATTTCAGTGTTACCAGCCTGTGTTAAAAGATACCTCTTCAAGCAAGAACATACAAGAGTGTCTTGCTTAAAGCATCTGAGTAGCCTTGGAGTCCTCAACAAAACTAATTCATACTAATACTGTTCTCAGAGATAATCTACAGAATTGCATGGGTGGAGACAGAATGTTAGTTAATGACAATTTACATTTAATATTTTTTAAAATCAATTGAAAAGAAAGCAGACCACAAGAAATTATAGAGTTTATGCAGCCTTAAAACCCAAACAAACACGAAGTCATCAGCAAAATAATTTTGGCAAAAAAGATAAATTCCTGTATTTCCCAAAAATAACTTGGAAAAATGCAGGGATACTAAAACATTTTGACAATCCACATACTCTTTTCTGTAAATAGTGTGTGAGCAAATACTTTCAAACTCCTTTTTGAGCCAGCACTGCTGATGGCACATCTATCTTTTAGATACTGATTCCTGGCTTCGGGGTGGTGTAAAACAGGCAGTTCAGCCAGTTTAAACACACACAAGTACTGCATCTCTGTTATAAATGTGAATAGGTGGGTTTGGTAACTAATAATAATTATAGCAAGCACTCACCACACGCATTTCTGCAAGTTAAGAACCAAATGCCATCAAAATAAATTATTTTTATACCTGCTGAATAGAGTCAGTAAGAAGGAGTTGGCAAGAAGTATCCAGATGGATTGTTTGCCATAAGTAAAGAGGAAGGAGATTCATTCCTCTGCAAGAACACTGACCATGTTGCAGCTTTTATTCTTCCATCTCTTTATAGGATAAATTGTGGGAAAACCAGGTTTATTTACTGGAGTTATTGAAAGCATTCAGCTGAAAATCTGCAACACAGAACCAGAAAATATGTTGTTTCTGAAATTGAAAACAAATCACATTTCAGACAATAACCCAATAAACAGCAACAAAATTACTTGAGCTGTGGGCTGCAACGGACAGTGATTTAAATAAAAGGGCAGATAAAAATATCAAGCCATCAGATGCATGGATGACCACACACAAGCAACAAATCTGAGACCTGTGTTTCATGCTAATTGATCTATTTTTATTGGACAGCTTGTCAGAAAATTGACAGAGATATGCCGGCACCCACAAACAAAAACCTAAGTTTTGAAGCGTGCTTAACAGCATTTAGAATTTCTTTCAGTACAATAACGACCTCAATAGCTGGGAAGACCCGGTAACAGATGGCTTTGGCACCTTAGAGCACGTTTCATAGCATTATCTTTGAGTAATTTAATTAAGCAGTTACTATTCCTTGCGATAGAGCTTATTAGAGGAATCCAGGCGCAATGAGGTGGCGTTTCTCTGCTTCCCTGGTGACAGTCTGGCTCGGTTCAGGAGGCTGGACCAGAGAAGAGCAAGACATTTTCTCTCTCTCTCTCTCTCTTCTCCTGCTACCCATATGAGGGGTATGAAAGGAAGGTGCACAAAGACAGAAAAGCTGTGAAAATGCTTCCTGAGCATGCAAGAGACCGCGTGCGTTGTAAAAACACAATGGTTGTGCAAAATACAGGTGAACAAAGTCAGAGACGTCACTTTATTCCGAGAGGCAAGAAAACAGAGGACAAAGAGATGACTTGAAGGACTTCTAAGAAGGACATGGAAACCACCCCTTCCAAACTGGAAATAATTCCCAGGCAAGAATAGATGTTTGCTGATCGGTGAGGGCCCTTTCAAAAATGTGAAAGGTCTAGACATGCAAATGTGTGTAAAACCATGAAACAAAACCTTGTCTCCAGTAGATCAGACAGGGCTCAGCCATGTTCTGTCTGCTGACATGTAACAGAGCTTTTCTCCTGCTGACCTCAAATCACTTGTTCATCCACCCCTGGGAAAGCAGAGGGAATCCAATCTGCACTGAATTCCTACAGCTCGAGCATCACAGAGACAGTGTGTCTTTCCCTTGTGCTCCCTCAACTTCCCACCTTCTGGCATCACTCCCGACAGGAATTGCCACTGGAATGGCACCCCTTTCGGTGCTCACGTGGTACAGGTACCTGCATTAGGAAAGGCATCAGTGAAAGAGAAAAGTCCATTTACCCCTTTTCCAACTGCTGATTTACTGGACTGCTTTCAACCTGAACAAGTTTTAAGGGAAGCTGTGAGTGGAAAGTAATTTCCATAGATTATTTTTCAAAGAAAGTGATTTTAGACAGCAGGAGGAAATGATGAATCTTGCATGCAATTTACCCTTCTATGCCAGAAATGATGAAAACTAGGACAAGCTGTTCCACAGAGGGATTAGACACTTATCCAAGATTGGAAAACTGTCAGTATCCGTAAACATTTTCAAAAGTTTACGCTACACCTGGGAATCTGACTCTTTTGAGGAATTTTGGCAGATATGCTCCTTTTCTTAGAATCCTTTGAAAAGGTCTAGGACCTTCTATTTCCTTAATTTGTGGGGTTTTTTTGCAAGAAAGTTATTAAAATGTTAAATTGCATATCAGCAAATAAAATGTGGGAACAAACGAGAAGACTTCACTTTACTGAGAGTGTCGTAACTATATCTTTGCAGTATTTTCAACAGTTCAAGAAAGCAAATGTACTGGGTGTAGGTGGTTTTGGCAGCAGGGGAGGTGTGTGGGGGGAGAGCTCAGTGCAAGAATGCCAGGGACTGACTTGGGAAGGACACAGGTGGCTGCAGCCACTCCCAGCTGCTTCCTGCACAAATGATGGAAATTTATGGGGCTGTTGTGGAGGCAGCCCCACCACGGGTCACAGCTGATCCCATCGGGGAAGATGGTGGCACCTGTGAGAAAAATATATTTAAGAAAGGGCAAAACTGTGCCCAGGAATGGAGAGACAAGGGGAAAAAAAAAGAAAATAGAGTGTAAGAATCAGCCCTACAATACCAAGGTGAGAAAAGAAGGGAGGATGTGCCCCAACTACCAGAGCCAGGATTTTAATTAATTTATTTAGTTTTTCCCAAATCAAGTCTGTTTTGACCATGATCATAATTGGCAAGCAATGTCCCTGTCTTTATTTTGACCCACAAGCCTTTTTGACTTATATCTCCTGCCTGTCCTGCTGAGGAGAGGTCGTGGGAGAGCAGCTGGGTGGGAACCAGCAGCATGTCAAGGTCAATTCCCCACAGAGAGAAATATTCTTTTCCAAGGGAGTCTTTTCCTTTTATGGTCCTTCAATATGTGTCACTACTGCCTTTGATTCCTTGGGTATCTTTACCCACGTTGCAAGTGCAGCATGCACCACAGTGAGCCATAATCTTTCTAGCTCATGTAATGAAGAAATGTCAGATGCAGTTCTATGTGCATTGCCAGCCAGAATATTGGCATTCCAGTCCTTAAAAACTAAAAATCTCTTTGTGATATGACAAAATTTTTATCCTGTTGTTGCTGATGCTAGTTGATATTTGCAATTTGCTGTGTAGCAACACTCAGACAGAGCACAGCTCTGTCATGCCCCTCAGGTGAGTTTCACAGCTGACCATGTGTTCCCTCTTTTGGAAAGAACAGTAGTTCTGCCAGGAAAACAAAGCAAGAATGAGTCTGGCTGATGCCATGATGATTTTTTGCTTTTCCTTTCATACCCCTTTTTTATACTCTCTTATACAGCTTTTATGTATTCTCAGTGCTTTTAGCCCACACAGTTATAATTCTTTAAGTTTGATCCCTTCCCTCAGACCCAATATCCCGCTAAGCCAAGAGCCCAAACACCCTGGAAACCCCAGACCCCGAGGGCCTCTCCAGAACACATTCTGTAAACAAAGCCAGGCCCAGCCAGGGGAAGGTTCCTCGCTGAGGGGTCTGGCTGGAGTCCCTCCCTGGGGAATCTTTGATAGATGGCCTAATTAGCAAGGCCTATAATTGCACACCCATCACATCGTGGGGGGCCATTTCCGGGGGGCATTTCGGGGTGCATTTCGATGTGCATTTCGGCGCTCCTGAGGGTCCTTAAATAAACACCGAGGTAAAACCCTTTTCCCCTCTTAACTGTGTTTAGTTCTTAGTTTTAAGACCAGGAAAAGGCATCATGGCCAGCATTCAAAACATTCAAATCTCAGAGCAATTTTTTGCGGACGGGTCATGGCAGAACCAAACCCTTGAGACAACTTTGCACTTTCTAAAGTAGTTGCTCCAAATTTTCTGTACTAGCAGACATAGTGACTCAAAACCAATATAAAGATCTCCACAGGAAAGGTCAGCAAGCCCGCAATCACCACAAAGCTCTGCATGGGCTGGATTTACCCTCTACATTTCTTCTGATACGGGTTTTAGGAGCTAAGTCTTCATACACAGCTGCATCTTACAACAAGAAGGCACTACTCACCGGAAAGATAATAATTATTTTTCTACTCATGGCTTCAAAATACAGACATTTTTTAACTGCTAGGATTTCTAGACCAACCCTGCATTATTCTGCAGATAGACTCTTGGGTTTGGTGCATATGGTCTTTGCAAAGCAACAGGTAAAACCCTTACTTTATTTGAATATAAAATTTATCTGTCTGTGACTTTTAAAAAATTTTAATGTAGCAATTTAGCAGAGGTACTCAAGATAATTTTTTTTCTTATTGTTAAAATGGTTGATGGTTGTAGCCACAGTAATGAGGAGAGTCAATGTCCTCACAAGCTTCAGCTGGTTGTTTTGTGCAGGCAGACTTGAACCACAAAAGGTGTGGTAACATTGTGGGTCATGAAAAGAAGCTGAGTTTGTAGAGATGCTGCTTTAATAATTCAAATCTCTATTGGAAATGCATTTTGCACCTCCTGCCTGTGGAGAGTGGCCAGGCTTTTAAAAATTCCATGCTAAAAGTATAGCAACCAATAAAAAATAGCTGCAGGACTGGTTTTCTGGTTCAAGTGTCACGAAAATATTTAGGAGGAAAAAAGTGTAATTCTTAATTTTTTTGTGGGCAAAACATTGAGGGGCACATGTTCAAAGCAGGCCTCAACAAGAGGTGGTCATTTGGCCTGCTAATGTCAGCTGGTGTCCCAGCACGTGGAGAAATTACTCTGTGATTTCTTCTGAATAAACCATCCCCTGAAGTACTGATTGTTTTTTGCTGGAATCCTGTTGTTTCAGCTCAGAAGAAACAGCCAAATGAGTGGCATGCGCTAAATGTCAGTTCTGACAACTATATTCCACCTGTCAGATTTCCAGTGCAGTCTGAAACCAGTTTATTTGGTTCCTGTCTCCAAGTGCTAATCAGCTTGTATCTCCGAAGCAACTGCTGCTCAAAGTAAGGAGAAACAGTCTTATTTGGCTGATATGTTGGGTGCTTGTCATGTATTTTCTGATAAACTGTTCTACACACAAATACATGGTAGCTTGTGAAAGTACTCAAATCTTCTCCCAGAACTGAATCCTAGATAAGAGTCCAACTGTGCTTCAAGTTGGAATCATTGTTGGGTTCTAGGGGAATTTAATCATCCCTGAGACAGGCAGGTAGTTAGAAACATCAGAGGTTGAAACTGACAATCTTGGAGATCTTTTCCAACCTTGATTCCAACCAGTGATTCTCTGATTCTGTGATCTGTGTTAACAATTAGACCACTTGTCTTATTTTCTCGCCAGTATTTCAAAAACATTAGTCATGCTCTGATCTTAACACTTGGTCCAAGTCAAACATGAAGGACTTGGGCCAACAGTGTGAAAAATTACTCAGTATTACATAAATCTGCAAGGTATTCAGTCAACATTTATGTCTGCCTTCTTTTGATGTGATGGGACTGTCTGAGGCCTAAATACTTTTCATCATAGTCCATACAGTGCCCTTTTTGGGTTTGTGACTAAAGCAATGCTGATAACACACCAGTGGTTTGAGTGCTGCTCTGCAGTACTTTTGAAACATCAAGGGTTTCCCTTTTTTTCCACTCTGCCCCTGCAGCAAGTGGGCTGGGGATGGGCAAGAAAGTGGGAGAGAAGAAACTGTGGAAGACTGACGCAGACTGATCAAAGGGATATTGCACACCATCGAATGTCATAGTCAGCTGGGGTTTTTTTGCTGAAGGGAGGGGGATTTAGGGTAGGTGACCATTGCTCATGGCTGGCCGGGCAGCAATGTGCTTCTAGAACATGGGAAGTGATTGCATCATTGTCATCACTTGTGTGTGGGTTCTCCCCTCCTCCCTTTTTCCTCTTTTCTTTGCTTGTTAAACTATCTTTATCTCAGCTCGTGAGTTTTCTTGCCTTTACTCTTCCAAATCTCTCCTCCATCCCACTGGGAGTGGCAGGAGTGATGCTTGCTGACCACGGAGAACCCACTCCATGTGAGTATGTGCAACATGTGATGCATGTGATCAGCACCTTCTGACTCATTTGTTGTTTGAATTCTGTCAGTGTTGCAAAAGTAACACCAATGAGCAAGGAAAAAAGTAAAAGAATTGTGGAAGTCCCTCTAGATTTAAAGATTCTCAGAATTTCTGATAGTTGAACCATAAATGAGGTGGCACAGTCTCCTGGGTCAGTTTCGAGTGCAGACACAAATTTCTGCAGCTATTTGCCATTAGAAAATCAGACTTTAAAAACCTCACTGAAACCAAAGCCAAACAATTCAGAGAATATAATCTGTTTGCTCTTAGATTTCAGGTGCCAATCTGAGGATATCTGAGTAAAACTGTGATCCATTAGCAGAGTGAAATGAAGGTTTAGCACTAACAGAGCTCTACAGCTGTATTCAAGCAGACTGAAAGTTCACCCATGACAATTTTCCTAGCTATCAGTCAGCGGCCACTCCACAAAAACACCATGACACCTTTTTATGTGTTGCATGCAGCTTTTCTTCAGGAAAAAAGAGAAAACGTCAAGAAAACATAAAACTCTATCAGTGCCCAAACTTCAGTAGGGAGTATCAGATATTTTCTGGTGGATATCAGTGTTAATGATTGTAATACCTTTGCAAAGCATAAAAAATCCAGTCCTAGAAGAGCTCTGCTGGATCACATTTTCATTTAGAAAGGGCCAAATTCTTTCTCATTTTTACATGCAAGTCTGTCTGGGCTTTCTTCATGTCAGGAACTCTTCTTCCCTTTCAATGTTATTGTATTTTATACGTGCCTGGAAGCTGAAACTGGCCTTTTTCACTGGAGTTAGCTTTTGTATGTGCACAACATATCGAGAATCTGATAGTAAGAAAAGCTTTGAAAGAATTCTCACTAAAACAAAAGGATAGTATGTTGAAGAAATGAACTTTGAAGTAATTGGAGCCAACTACACAGTATGGCTGCTGTAAATTTTTTCAAATACAGCATCAAATACTTTCTATTCCATTCATTTATCCTGTAAGTTTAAAATATGACTCACATACATTAGATACATGAATTATACCTTTCCTTGATTGGCCCCCTAAAATTTTTGTCTATTCCTACATTGACCTAAGGAGAATTACTAAGCAAAAGAGGTAGACAAAGGCAGACTCACAGCAACCAGATGAAGCCTTTAGAGTGTCAAAGGCATGCAAGATTCAAAGATGTTACCCACTTCCTTTGCAGGCACCAAAGCTTCTCTAATTCCACTTACACAAGTTCTAATCAAAGGAAAAAAATTAATTTGGAGTTATCTGCTTTGTAGGTCAGCACTTTCTGTTACTCAGAAAGAGAAAATAGATCATTAAAAGGGATATATCAGCAGGAGAATGGGTTGAAAGTGCTTTAGGAAAATGAAAAGGAAATAAAAGTAAAGTTGCACAGAAGAAGAAGCTTTCCACCTCATGATCTGCCCAGCATACACTGGGGAACATCCTACTGGCAAGTGTGTAAAAATCTCTTGGTTCCCAGAAAATTAGGTATGGTTTGTGCCCGTTACCAATAAAAGGCTGAGTAACATGACCTGCATGTTACCATCAACCTTTTATCTACCAGTTTTTATTTGGGGTGGGGAGAACATATCTTGTTTGTAAAACTAAGTAAGTCTTTGTTGAAGAGGTGGAGGTATTTCTCAATCACACTCCATATCACAGCTTCAGCTCAAGACCTTAGTGAACACATTTTTCTCATCACTTAAACCTAATCTTTGTCCCCTGAATCTCTAAGTTCATTAAAAGAGAACTTGAGCAGAGCTGCCCGTCCAGACAGACAGCAGGTCTTTATTTCCTCCAGCATGTCCCCAGCATATGCAATTGCCTGGCATATCTTTGTCACTATTACAGAATTCTCATCAGCCCTCATGAATATGAACACAAAGAATTAAGAGAGTTTCCAAGATAGGACACTATTTTTGGATGACAAATTTGCAATGCCTTCTGCAGATCTAGAAAGCTTTCATGGTAATTGTAAATCAGTATCAAAAACCTATGGAAACGTACAAGATCTTTTTAATTTTCTATGTGTGTAGGAAGAAAAGGAGAAGGCAGTAGCAGTAGGGACAAAAACCTGAGAGAAACATTAATTTAAGCTTTCTGACAAGTCTTAAGACCCCATTGTTTTAAATTACAACAGGGCTATCATATGTTCAGTTTACATGCTGTGTATTGGTACCCTTGCTCAAATACAGACTTCCAAATGCAGTTTTCAGTCATGAAACATTCTGTCATCTGGTAGTCAGCTGAAGTGTGGAACTGACCATACCGTGAACTGCTAATATTAGAGATCACTTCACAAATAAATAACAACTGCTTTGTAAATAACTGAAAGCTTAAAAAGTTTATGTATCCTTTTTCCACTTTTATAATTTCATTCCTGTACATGAATGGGTAGCAAATGGTAAAATATTCTCTCTTCCTTCTTTCTTATGGCCGGTGCCACTCTGGTGCAGTGCCTTACATCATGACGTAAAATTAATCAAAATGGTCGCATCAGGTTCAACAATTATTGTAGAAATCCCTCAACTCAACTAAGTATTGTCATTCAAATAATTTGTTAAACTGAATTATGTTGCTCATACACAGTCTTTTGATTAATATACATTTCCTCAAATACACTTAAATCAGAATTCATCACACTGAGGTCGTGACACTCCCGCAATTCGGTTTTACAGAAGTAGCTTTCATTAACAACAGGGTGATGACCTCAGCTTTGAGTTTTCTGCTTCTGTCAGTTTGTGCTACAATTTTAATGAGATTTAAAACCAGGCTTTTCAGCACTGCATTCTTTCAACAGTGTTCTTAACAGCTGCAATTTCCTCTGTGCAATCCATTTACGGTTCCTAACCCTTTCCAACTGAACCGGTGAAAGACGCTCGTTTAACTCTGCAATGGCCTTTATGGGATGTAGCCATAAATGTTCCTGTCCCAGTGATGCCATTTGGTTTGATTAATATGCAGTAATCGCTGCAGAGACGTTTCTCAGCATTGTATAAAATGATGTGCGTGAAGCAAGGACACGAGCTATAACCCAAAAATATCCGTTGAGCACCAGAAGGGAATATATTACCACTGTTTGTAATCATTCCACTCATTGTTTACCCCACGTTGTTATAAAACCCTTGGGTTTGTGTAAAGACAAGCTTATGTTTAGGTGCGAGAGCAGATGGAAGCTAAAGTTTTAGTAACTGTGTCTTTTTAGCATGAAGGAGACAAAACTTTGTCTGATGTCAGAAACAGATGGAAACCATTACTGCCTATCACAATACAGATATTACTAATTTCCTCTACTGGAAGTCTGGCAGGACCATACATAACAACGTTTTAGAAATACCCAGCTATCTAAAGCCTGTGGAACTGTGAGACACATGTAACATTTAAAACATCAACCAAAATAATACTAAAAACCCTTCCACGAACCTGAAAAATGTTTTATCAAGTCTAAACATATATATTCCAATGCATTTGAATCACCCCTTAGGAAAAAACAATAAATCAGAAAGACCCACTCTGATGGGATAAATCAGAGCACGTTTTTTACTAACAGGAGAAAAAGCTGGCAGAACGTACATAATTTGTAGACAAATGAAAGGATCAACATCTGTTTTCTAATGCTGAGAGCTCTACTTCTCAAAAAAATCACTATATTTTGAAGAAAGTTGTTTTGGATAAAGGCTTTCAACTATCAAACCAAAGTCCAGCCTCTGAATGCACACAAAAGGGTGGCCCCGCATTAGTAGCAGTAAATTATTAAATACATTTTGCTAAAGCACAAATGTGTTTTCTGTTCACTACTAGAAAAGGAATTGGCAATGTGAATGAAAGGGACAAGTGACTGTCATTTTTTTGCTACACTCAGCTTATGTCTCTGAATCTACCTCTTCTGTGCTGGTTTCATTTCTTCTTAAAGTACTTAATTAACCTCTGATCTGGAAATCAGGTAATTTAGTTCAAATTAATCTTCAACAAAACACAGTCCAGCCTATTTCTGTGATTGCAAGAGCCCCCGTATTTTCTTTTTTCTCCCTTATCTTCATTGCTTTTCAACAGTTCTTCCTGAGTTATATAGAGTGCAAACCTAAAACAACCTTTGCCTAAAGTAAAACTAACAGCCTGCATCTCCTGCCTTTCGCTGTGAGGCCTGACAGAAATATGGCTTGCAAGTAGAAGCCACTTCAACACAGACATCTTGTCCACAAGTTAAACTAAAAATAGTGGAGTTTTTTACCATTTTCTGCGAGTTATTTGTAGTACTGCAGTTCCAGGCAAAGCACACTTGACTGGGGGAATTTAGGTTAATTTATTGCCAATTAACATAAACATTCAATTACTGATTTGGGTGTAGGGGAGCAAAGCAGACAAACATTTAAACACAGAGGGAAAACAACTTTCTGCTCCCTGTTCCAGGCTCCACACTGCACCAGACCCTCCTCCTTCCCCTCCCTGTCTCCACTCCTCTCCGTACACACGTCAGTCACACTCCATCCCCTCCTGAGGCAAGTCAGGAACTTTCTAAGCAACTCCAAGCACACATATTTGGTATGACACCATCAAATTACAGGATTTTCATATTTCTGATGCAGGAGTTGTATGGATCTCCTTGGTCACCCCGCACTGTTACCTTGTGATTCAGCAATGTGTGTACATGTCTGTGCTCCTGGACAGAGTTAAGGTGTGGAAGAAACCACACTGAAGTGTTCCAGTTTTGCTGCAGTTAGTACTTCTGTCAAATATGAACTCTCTGGGTCACAGAAGAGACAAATTTTTTAGAAGCAAGTCTTGTGAAGACATTGCTCATCAATCCTTGAAAACAAACCTGTCAGGTTTCCAAATGCTGCATAGCTGAAAACTGCGTCCGACATCGGTGGGAAATGTGGATGCCCTTTAGGACACACGGTGAATAAGGAACAAACATTGCAAACAGGTTCCCAGCATTAATGTCTCCACCCATCCTCACGCAACAGAAAGAGTCATAACATTATCTTACAGGGATTTTCTGTGAATGAAGCATTCATGTCTCAGAAAAGGCAGGGAAGACTTAAATTTTACTGTAGGCAAGAAATACTGTAAAAGACTAAAAGAAGCCATGGTTCAGAGGCCAAGTGATTTAATTAAATACAAAATATCTGTTGCACTGGATCACAGAATTTTGAAATTGTCATGATAATCTCTGGGATAAACCACAAATTTCTGTGAAGTCACTCAGCATCTTGACCCGTGCCACTGGCATTTTACACCTACAAAGTCCTTCAAAGCCTGTCTGTGTGTGCGAGCTTGTCCCTAAGCAATTCCTGTAAACCCAGCTAGACACAAGTGGAAAAAAACCACAGGTTGATGTGAATCCTGAGCCTGACTATTCATACTATGAGAGAATCTTCCTGCTGTCCATGGATCTGAAACACAAACACTTGAAGGAGAGATTCTTTAGTATTTACACTACAATCCTACATGAAAAATACTTTTACTACGCATCAGTTCTTGGTAGAATTTAAATGATTTCTTCAGAAATTAAATCAAGTGGAGCTATTGTCTGTGAGGACTACTTTTGTTACAACACATGAAGCTGTCTTCAGCATTTAGAAACATTACTGATCATCAGGATATTTAGCAACTAAGAGAGAAAAACATCAGTAGGCTTTGGGAAAAAAAAAAAAAAATTAAAATCCTAAGTCTCCTTGTCTTTTGGCCAATACAGATCTCTTTAATTTTCTGATTGCTGCCATATCTACAACCAGGCAAATTCTATATTAACTTCAGAATTTAGATCTGTATGTGCCTGTCTATTACTTGGAGACCTAAGGAGAGATCTGCTCACACATTTTTGAATTTTACTTTTTGGATCCAAAGAAATGTCCCACCATGCCATTCCTTCCTTCCAGAATAAACTTCAAGAAAACCAAATCTTAAAATTCTTCTGTCTAGAGAAAAAAAGAAAAGACATCTCAGCACTATCAGTCAACCCCATTCCCTTCCATTTTTGAAGAATTCTCAGTATCGAATAAACCATGGTATTTTCTGGTCACTCTTTCCCTCTCTTTTTGTGTAAATCAGTATGGTGACCTGTGGTTCATTGTCCTGTTTTGACCTGCAGAGATCAAGGGCAAGGCTGCCTGTAGGTACCCACAAATAGCTCTGTTCATCATCTGAATGCCTTATTATCCCTTTTTCTCTCTTCTGGTTTTTTTATTTGGCTTGGTTTTTTAAGTCCCATTGTTTTGTTGCCCTGGTATCCCACTTCCTCTGTCTCGATCTTCTCTCAAAGAAGCAACCTCAACCTAACTATTTTTTCCCAGTTTCTCTAAATATTCCCTCATCTGTAGCTGATAAAAGCAATAGTTGTGCTTAAATTAGTAAACATGTATGCACATAAAAAACTAAAAACATGATTTTCCCTCTCTTCCCACCACCCCAAGATTTTATTTCCCAATGAAAAATTGTCAGGCTGTCAAAATTACATCATCTGGCAAGAGTTTGTTGGCAGCATGCCCAGATGGGAGCTGTGTGCCACATGTGTGGAGTATCAATACAATGGCTTTGTAAGTATTCATGTTTTGGCCTTTGAAAAGTCCCTTCTTTCACAGTTGAACTTTTCGATGCTATAGATAACGTATAACATTTTTGGACAAAAAAAAATTAGAATTACAAAAAAATGCTTAAAGAGCAAAATATTATTGATGAGTAAATTCAAGTGTGGCTTTCCTGCAAGATAAAGGCTATCTTAATAGAATTAATTTAGCAGAATCCCTCACGTTGTACTGGTGCACAGCTGTAACCATAAGAGTCTTGTAGAGAGGATCTCAAATATTAATCTAAATCAGAAATTATCTTTAAACATTCATTTGATTTAATATCAAACATATTCCCCCCTCAGAAAAGGTGAGTATTTTTGTATTGAAAACATATTTTAAGACACTCAAATCCATACAATCTCTCATACTGAGACTGAGATGATAGATCTTGCAAAACCACGATGGATTTTTCAAAATCTGCTTTTGTGGAAAGAAAAAAAAAAAAAAAAAAGGCTTTTTCTGTCCCTACATCCAAGGCAGGTGTTAAAGCACTTCTTGAACAAATGGTATCCCAAGTACTCTCAAGTATATAGGCTACAGTGAAAAAGCTACAAATTAAGAAAACAAAAATGGAAAAATATCTTGCAATTAAACATCTAAAGTGTCCTATTGAACTTGGCTATGACTGTTGGCGTTCAAATTCCTCCTGTTATTTGCAAGTAGCAGAGGAGGGTGAGATGGAAGGGAGCAGCTTGAGTAAAGTTTATTTTCCAGCTGGGTTTTCAAACTAGCACATCCCTTCAAGAGGATAGGAAGTAACATCAGCCTCCTATTCTGTCTGAGGACGTGCCCACTGAAAACTGGAGAAGATTTATTCTTGAAGAATTTCCTGTGGTGCTTGTTCTTCCTCTGAACTCACGTACCTGTACTGACAAGGCAGAGGTGAGTTTTCAACCCCACTTCCTCGTGTTCTCTCTGTGGTCATGCAGGCAAAACCACCCATCACTTCACGGTGTGTCCCCTCTCTCTCAAGCAGGGGGTGGCTGCTCCCAATAGCAGAGACTCTGGTCTGTACTTGGGGGACACGGGACATTTAGTCTTTAGTGTGCTCAAAGCCTTTCCAATCTGTCCATGGTCTTGGACAGTGTTTCTGCAGCTGAGAAGTAAAGTGGAGTCAGTGGGGAGGAAAAAAGATGATCTTCATGTTGCCAGAATTGGGGAGTCACCTGAAGCACTGTTTGCTCCCATTCTTTCCATGACATCCCTGCCAATGAGTTGGTGTACGATGATGGAGCTCTGTGTGAGCTTCTGCCACATGGATTGTGTACACGGGACCTCAGCTGGCCCTACAGCTACTCCTGGCACCCCAGCTGGATGCTCAGAGGGAATACTGCTCCCACACATCATGCCACTGATGCTACGTGGAGTTGAGTGGATTGCTCTGATCACACAGTGAGCTTGAACAGGAAACCCTGTTTGCCCAGGGATATCAGAAATCATCATGAACTGGCCCGAAGGTGAAAATTTCCGACTGTCATCACCACCAGAAGAGATGACCACACGTGCTGAGGAGGCCCCGCCATATAATCAGCTACCAGAAAATGAAAAGCAACGTGCTCTCTTCACCGACGGATCTTGCCGTGCCATAGGGACTCGTAGGAAATGGAAAGCAGCCCTATGGAGCCCTACGTGGCGAGTCGCGGCAGCTGCTGAAGGACCTGGTGGACCCAGTCAAATTGCAGAGCTGAAAGCCGTTCAGGTGGCTTTGGACATCACTGAGTGAGAGAAGGGGCCAACACTCCACCTCTACTCTGACTCGTGGGTGGTAGCAAATGCTCTGTGGGAGTGGCTGGCTTGATAGAAAAAGGCCAGTTGGCAGCACAGATGGAAAACCATCTGGGCTGCCGAGGTGTGGCAAGACATCGCTGCCCGGGGAGAGAATTTTGCTGTGTGAGTACATCATGTGGATCACGTACCTGAGAGCTGGGCTAACGAGCAGCATCACAACAGACAAGTAGATCAGGCTGACAAGATGAAAGTGTCTCAGGTGGATGTGGGCCAGCAACTTAAGGGTGAGATATTTCTGGCTTGCAGGACCACGATGCCTCAGGCCATCAGGGAAGAGATGTGACATACAGATGGGCTTGCAATCAAGGGGTGGGCTTAACCACGGACACTGTACCCCAGGTAATCCGTGATTGTGAGACATGTGCTATGATCAAGCAGGCTAAGTGGGTAAAGGCCCTTTGGTGTGTGGGATGATCACCAAAATATAAATATGGGGAGGGGGATGTGATGTGTGGCACCTGGTTTGGAATTTTTCAGTGGGACCATTAACTTGGGGGATACCATTCCTAAACCACGACATCTACTCGTTATCCCAGGTGTATCCCAGTGTTACAGTCTGGTTCTTAAAATTATTAGAAATGCCTCTGCCTGAATTAAGGTGCAAACGAGACCACATGCCAAAGTCAATAGTATGGATTTTATTTAATAGTAAATGACAGGGAGAGAGAGAAAAAGGAAGAGAAAGAAACAGGAAAGAGGTAGGGGGACAGAAAGATAGACAGATTAAAGAAAGTATCACAACTCCATGGATCCCACTGGTGCCCTGATGATCCTCTCCAGCTGGTCTTCTTGGTGGTGAGGGTCACCCAGAAAGCACAGAATCCGAGGGGTTAATGTATCTCAGGCCAGGTGGGAATGCCCAGGTACCTCCCCAGAGCGGGGCAGTTTGACACCATCTCTTGCAGCAGGCTCTGGGCCTGTGGCATCACTTTCATCCTGTGCAGTCCTGTGGTGCAAGGCCCCTGGGGAGCGCTTCGGGGTGTCTCTGGTGGATTCTGACATCCCCTCAGCTGCCTCTCACATGGATGTCCCGTGGATGTGGCCTTTTTGGGGTGGGGGTTTCACAGCTGGGNCTTTTTGGGGTGGGGGTTTCACAGCTGGGCCAGTTTGTGTGAGGGAGGGTGGGTGTTCAGTGCCTCTCACCAGAGGCTACACCACACACCTGAAACCTCCTCCTTACCCCTCGGCTGTGGGGGGAGTCTGTGCAAACATGGCCTCTGTGGGCTGTACTCTCCCCCACCCCAAACCCTGCCAGGGATGATTTTCTGCTGTGTCTGGCTTTCCTGTGGATGCATTCTTTTCCCTCAGCCTTGTTTACTTCTCCCGAGACCCAAGATGATTGAACAGCAGTGTTCCCTTTATCTTATCCGGGCAGCTGAACCCACAGTCCAAGGTTCCAGTCAGGCATCTTCGAGGAGGGGTGGGCTTCTGTGGTTGTAGCTTCTTTACACAGCTTTTGCTACAATGGGCAAAACTCCTTCATAACAATGTTTAAGGCATGAACCATTCCAGTCCCTGACACAGGGTTTCTCAATTAGGAAATATTCCTTATTCAAGATTTCTCTGCCATGCTGCTTTTCCAGCTGGTCAGACCCAGGTGTGTGCTGGTGCAGGGAATTATTCCTTAGCGATGCAGGACTACACCTTTCCCTCTGTTGAAACTTAAATCTCTTGCACACACGCCTCCCCCAGCATCATCTAACACGAAAGTCTATTGTTTGTTATGCAGGCATTTAGGAGGTTTGTCAGACTCCTACTACCATCTGGTGTTGAGACAGCTAAAGTGAGTCAGACAATACATAATTGACCACTGGACAAGAGTGAAAGCAAGCTAAATGATGGTGACAAGGCCTGAGTCCCTGCACTGTCAGATCAGCGCAGCCCATTGTCTGCAAGATATGTCAATAAAAACCCCCAAACATGGAAATAATGGATTATGGATATAAAGCGGTTTTCTTTTCCTCTTTAAATTGGATACAATGATGGTCTCTGCACTCTTTTCTCTCATTTAGGGACAGGCCATGCTCAACCCTTAGCCTACTGGGTGTGTTGTAATCGAGGGACTGTGAAGTATTTTCAAACTAGAGAAATTGCAGGTCCATAATCAGGGTTGATAAGTTACTGCAAGCGCCTATTTTTCAGACATGATTTCTTACTGACTGCTAATCTGAAAATCTACCCTTGCAATGAAAAGTGAGAGAAATTCAGATGAACAAAAGTTGCAGTTGGTCAAATATGCAACAGAGAATTGATTGCCTGGTGACCTTGTCCTGCTGAGAAAGGCTTTTGTTTTCCTGCTTTTTTTTTTCTTCTAATTAATCTGTTAAAGTTGGAACTGATTTCATACTTGGTGTCAGGAGTGAATAAACCTTTGTGCACTCTAACTCCATCAACTTGCTTGAATTTCCTTGCATGAAATAGATATAAAATATACAGTGAAGACATGGTGAACAGGAAAAAAAACCGTAATGGAGTTCAGAGTGGATGATTTTGCCCTTAATAAAGTATAGAAAGAAAAATTAGAGAAAGACTCGTGCAATGTAACCAGATACTCAATAGAATCATAGAACCATTTCAGCTGGCAAAGACCTCTAATATCATCAAGTCCAACCATTCCCCCAGCACTGCCAAGGCCACCACTAACCCATGTCCCCACGTGCCACATCTACATGGCTTTTAAACCCCCCCAGGGATGGGGACTCCACCACTGCCTTGGGCAGCCTGTGTGCTTGCTTGACAACTTCTTTCATTATGAAATTTTCCCAATGTCCAGTCTAAACCTCCTCTGGCACAATTTGAGGCCGTTCCCTCTCCTCCTGTCCCTGTTCTCTGGGAGCAGAGCCTGACCCCCCCCCGGCTGCCCCCTCCTGTCAGGGAGTTGTGCAGAGCCACAAGGGCCCCCCTGAGCCTCCTTTTCTCCAGGCTGAGCCCCTTTCCCAGCTCCCTCAGCCTCTCCTGGTGCTCCAGCCCCTTCCCCAGCTCCGTTCCCTTCCCTGGACACGCTCCAGCCCCTCCAGGTCTCTCTGGCCATGAGGGCCCAGAACTGGACACAGCCCTCGAGGTCCCTCAGCAGGGCCAGCACAGGGGACAGGCACTGCCCTGGGCCTGTGCCCACACCAGGGCTGGGACAAGTCAGGATGTCACAGACCTTCTTCAGCCACCTGGGCACATGCCAGCTAATGTTCAGCCAGTGTATCATAATTCCACCTCCTTTTCTCTTTTTATTTCCTATTTCCTGACCTCATAGTCAGTAGTTAAAACCTGAACACACGTTATTCTTATGTACTAGGTGTAACACAGCCTTGCAGAGCAGTACCCATTGTTATCTCATCACATGGCAACTCATGCAGCCATAGCATTGCTTCCAGAACAATTGCAAGGTAAAGTAAAAGTACACATTGCAAACACGGATTTGAATCAGAGATCACAATTAGGCAGATTCTTGCAGATCCTATGACTTTTTAGTGATTGTGCTGTAAAATAATATTGAACAACAGCATCATTTTCCCATTGCAAGTCTATCCATGTGTTTAAAACATGTAGATCGGGATATATATCTTGTGTTTAAAATCTTAAGAAGCATTTGCTGTTGCTGCATTTTAAATCTCAGTACGCTAACCATCTTCTTTCATTGCCTTTGAAGGGCTATTCACATTTCAAATTATGAACACAAGTAACTGCAAGTAAGACTAACCGATGGGGAATTTGCTAACCAAATTGGTTTTGAATGAAATAAAACTCTATTAGAAAAATCTTAGTGATATAACTTTATCAAATCTCCACACACAAGACTGGAGTGGGAATATGGGATATGCACTTTAGAGTCCTGAAGTGGCAGCAAATTTTAAACATATGGACCCCAAAAGAGATAAAATGCAACTTTTCAAATGAGCAGAAGAAAACAATCACACATGCAAAGCAAAATATTGTTCTGAACCTTCATTATTCATCAAAACTGTTCTTGGATGCAGCTGACAAGAGTTCAGTTACTAAGTTTAAACTAAGTTTACTCTGTTAAACTAACATCAAATTCAATTTTCAAAGATACCTGGTGATTTTACACCTATGTACTGGTATTGTGTGGCCAAGTTTTGGAAGCAGGGGGGCTCCAGGGGTGGC
>VXBT01004565.1:11267-30769 GCA_013400235.1 Oriolus oriolus
TTTTAAATATATTATTTTTACTCATCTCATAAAATAAAATAAATGAATAAAACTTGTTCTCTCTCTCTCCCCGCCCTCCTCCTCCATTCCCCCTGAGTTCCTCTCGGATGAAAGACCCTTTTTTCCCTTCCTTTCTCTCATCCCTCTTTCCTATAACTTCCGAGCGAGGGGGAGAGAAAGAAAAGTTGGGGCTTTCAGCAATTTCTCGGCGGCCAAGGTCCGTCTTTCTTCCTTTCTTTAACGGGGGATATTGGATATTTCATTCGAATCTCCCTTTTTTCAATTAAAAGTGCCCCGTTCCTTCTCTTCCAGCTTCTCCATTCTCCTGCTCTGCCTCGGCAGCCGGAGAAGCGATTTTCCTTTCTTTAATATTTCAGCTCTTCCCCTGAGACGGGCTGCCTGCCTTATTTTTTTTTTATTTTTAATAGACTTTTTCTCCCTCTATTAAACTTTTCCAATCTTCGTCCCTTTATTTTTTTTTCCCTTCCCACCTCTTTAAACAAAAAAAAAAGAACCAAAAAAAAAAAAAAAAAAAACCAGAGAGGAAAAGTTATAAAATGGAAAGAACTGGGTCATTCAGGAAGTTATTGAAATAACTTCAAAATCAGGCTTCACTTTCACTCTCCTTGGAGTGATTCTGCCTTTGGATCCAGTCTCTTCCCTGGTGGCCCCGTTATGGATGTCCCGTTGGGAATTTGGGGTTGGAGGCGTTGGGGGATAACCCAAGTGAGAGCAGAGAGGTGGTTTCGGTTTTATTTGAGGGCAGGATCTGGGATGGGGATGTGGGTGGGGGTGTCCCATCCGAGGACCCCTCATGGGTGGGGAGGGGATGTGTCCCCCCAGTGCGTTGCCCTGAGGGGGGATTTGGTGTCAGGACCCCGCTGTCACATCCCCCTGTGCCCTGCACTGTCCCCTCACCTCTTGTGCCCAGCTGGATTTGGGATCCTGCAGGTGAGAGGCTCTTCCAGCCCTCCCTGTCCTCGCTGAGGCGCCTCTCCTGCTCGTGTGCGGGGTCACCAAGGATTTGGGGGGCTGGGGAGAGGGTGACCCTGATCCATGTGCACAGAGGGCGTGTTTTGGGATGTTCCGCCTTTCAATTCCCGTCTGGATCGTGTCGGGCAGAAGGAAAGCAAGTTTTTAGGGGGATGAGAGATTAGGGGATGCAGGGCTGGACCTGGCACTGCGGTGGCTGGTGTAGCTCCACGTGAGCTTCCTGGATTTTGGGGTGTGCCTCCAGTCTTGCTCCCAGTGGGCATCCTGCAGGATTTGGGTACCGGGCCTGCATCCCAAACTGATGGGACAGAGGAATTGGTCCTGGATCCCAACCTGATGGGACACAGGAATTGGTCCTGCATCCCAACATGGTGGGGCATGGGTACCAAACCTGCATCCCAAGCCACTGGGATGCAGGTTCTGGATCTGCATCCCAACCCACCAGGACATGGGTACCAAACCTGCATCCCAACCTGATGGGACACAGGAGCTGGTCCTGCATCCCAGCCTGATGGGACTGGGGTACCAAATCTGCATCCTGACCCACTGGGACACAGGAACTGGATCTGTATCCCAACCTAATGGGACACAGAAACTGGACCTGCATACCGACCTGATGGGGCATGGGTACCAAATCTGCATCCCAATCCAATGGGACACAGGTACAAGACCTGCATCCTGACCTGATGGGACACAGGTTCCGGACCTGCATCCCGACCTGATGAGACACAGAACTGGACCTGCATCCCAGTCTAATGGACATAGGCACCAGATCTGCATCCTGACCTGATGGGACACAGGAACTGGTCCTGCATCCCGACGTGATGGGGCACTGGTACCAAACCTGCATCCTGACCCACTAGGACATGGATATCAGACCTGCATCCCAGCCTAATGGGACACCAGGTACTGGTCCTGCATCCCAGCCTGACGGGGCACTGCTACCAGACCTGCATCCCAACCTAATGGGACGGGGGTGCTGGACTTGCATCCCAGCCTGATGGGACTGGGGTCCCAAACCTGCATCCTGACCAACTGGGACACAGGAACTGGACCTGCATCTCAGCCTGATGGGACACAGGAACTGGACCTGCATCTTGCCCCACCAGGACGCTCCAGCACCTCAGCAGTGACCCATGGTGGGTGCAGAGCCCACCAGCTCCCACCGAGGGGCTGCCCCGCTCAGGGTCCCCCGGGTCCCCACGTGTGGTGGCTCCGGAGCATCGAGGTGGGAGCCCCGTGCTCCACGTCACTATTTAATTAGACGTCCCTGATTAACAAAACTTGGCGTTCGGCTTCCTCCTGCCCTCATCTTTCCTGGCTCCGAATCAATGGCTTTGATATGCTAATTAGGGAGTAATTTAATTTCAAAAGGCCGCAATTAACAAGGGTGTTGTGGACATGCTGTAGTTAAGCGGCGTAATCTAATTTGCATTAGTAACAAGCAGGGACTAATTAGAAGCTTAATTAGACACTTAGACGGCTCTTGTGTTTACTTTCTTAATGAGATGGAGTGGGGTTCCTTTTTTTTTTAATCTTTTCAAGAGCACAGCGAGGGAAGCCGGGATGGAGCAGGATGGAGCAGCAGCCCCGGTGCCCGGCACGTGCTCCGGGATGGAGCAGCAGCCCCGCTGTCCCAACACCGGCCTGGCCACGTCCAGCCAGTCCCACACCCGCTCTGGGAGGGGTTTTGTATTCCTGGAAGCTTGGCAGGGAATGGGAGAGGTGCCAGGCAGGTGCTGGTGTCTCTGGGAATGCCCTGTGTGGGGTGGGCACGGGATCTCCTGTGGGGTTGGCCGCACTTGGGGCAGCTCCGGAGAGCAAAGGATGCTCCGAGGGTGAAAGGTTTTGGAGAGGCAGGTGGGGCTCGCCAGGAGCACAGGAACAATCCCAGACTGGAGTGCTCACACTTCCAGGTGGTCTCCAGCATTTTGAGTGAGCTGAGCCGAGGATCCCCAATTTTTGGGAGGAGGAGAAGCTCGCTGTGGCCATCCCTGCCTGGTTTCCGCGGAGCAGCAGAAGCTCCCTGCTGCCTGCCAGTCCCTAGTGCCCACGAGCGTGGCTGGGCTGGGCTGGCACCGAGGCAGGTGAGGAGAGCTGAGGGTGAAGGTGAAGTGCCGGAGGTTGGCTCTTCCCAAAGAAGTTGCTGGGAGCGAGATGAAAGTGGGAGATGAAAGTGCCCAGAGGTGAGATCCCATTAAAGCGGTGCCCGGGCTTAGCCGGTCCCTGGTTCCTTAAATATCTTCTAATTTACAGTAATGCTCCAGCTTCAGTTCAGCTCCCCCAGACTTTTATTTTAATCCCCTTTCCACATTTCCATGTGTTTATGTGTTAATTAAAGGGTAAAAAGCCACTCTCGGAGCAATCCCGGGCTGCTGCTTCTCTTCCAGCCGAAGCCTTTTAGGATTAGCAGCCGCTTCCTAAAGCCTGGCGGTGCCGGAGCGGGATGGGCAGGTTGCTCAACTTTCCGTAGCTGGGAGCAGATCCAGTGCCTGGCATCCGGCTTTCCCGAGTCCTCTTCCCCCTCTAGCTGTGCAGAGGAGCATCCTGCAGATTTCCAGGGGTTTTGGGGGATTTGCTGGGTCCGTGCTCCTGCAGGATCCGCCGGTACCCATGGGAGAGGCCTCCTGCTCCCCTCAGCGAGGCTGGAGCTGGGAGGAAGGCTCTGGAATACTGCTTTGGGACTGGGATGTGGTGGGAAGGGTGGAAACGGCCTCTGGAACGTCTCAGTGCGGGTTTGTGTGTCAGTGTGTCGCGTCCCCTGTGCTGTCCCAGCTCGTGGAGATGTGGCGGGAGAGTTTTCCCAGTGGTATTTCCCACTGGTTTTCCTCATCCCTCCCTCCTGGGTGATAGTTTGGAGCTCTTGGAGTTTGTGGCTGGGGAAACCCACAGTGGTCAGGGATGGGAACTCGAGCACAGGGACAGCAGGGTGGAGGTGACTTTGAGTCCGTGCGTGGCCCACGGACGGGCAGCCCAAAGTTCCAGAGCTGCCGAGGATTGAGGTGCCGAGGATGATGAAAAACAGGGAAAGCCGCCGAAATCGGTGTCGGGGCAGAGGTTTCTGAGGAGCTCGTGGTGTGGCTGTGGCTGCTCCAGCAGCTCCTGGGGGCTGGCAAATGCCATTTAATTTCCATGTCCACGGAATCAGGTGAAGCAGTGGCACTGCTCCGGGTGGGCCTGGATGGCCCAAAATTCCTTGGGAGGAAATCACTGCTTCATCTGCTCTTCCTGCTCCTGAAATCCCACATCCTTCGCTCTGAGTCCATGGGTTTGGTCACCTCCATGTTCATCCTTTCCTTCTGGAAGGCTCCGTGGCAGTGCCAGGCTCCCTGGCACGGCACACACGTGGCGTTCCCACGGGAAGCGCGGCACACGCGGTGGGAGCCGCGTCCCGCAGCCCCGGCGCCCGCTCCAGCCCCTCCCTCCCAGGGAAGCTCCGGGCATCCATCAGCCTGTTAATTGCGCTAATTACAGAGTGCGGAGGTGTTAATTGGAAAGCCCTGGGATCGCGCCTGTTTGCGGGAGGGATGGATGTCAATAAAGCGGGATTGATGACTTGGATGGCGCGTGCTCCGCGCAGGTTAGCGCCGAGTCGGGGGATGTCAAGGAAATGTTACTGCTCAGATGAAGCAATTGTTAATTAAAAGCCACGGTAATTAATACACCCTCGTTGCCATATGGTCCCGCCGAAGGCAGGGGGGGACTCGTTGCTCGGTTTGTAATTCTCCGTTTCCTTCCCTTTGTCCTGCGGAAGGTGCGTGGTTGGATAAAAGGGGCGAACAAAAAAGGCAGAGTGGTGGTTCAGCGGCGGAGCTCGGGAGTCTGAAATGGTAATTAATGGTAATTAACGATCCATTTGTGCAGCTTCTGCTGCTGTTGCCGTTGGAGGGGGCTCCTCCCTCCCCTTTTAACCAAACCCACCCTTCCCCGCTGGATGTGGGTGTTGTTGGATCTTCCCGCTGACTGTCTGGCCTCCGTGCCTGCCTCTCCGCCTGGGGGAAGGTCTGATCCTGATGAGCCCCTCTGGATGCGGCGTACGGAGAATCCCTGGAATATTGGCCGTGTTTGAACTGCGGGAGACGAGCAGCAGGAGCCGGGATGCTGCGGATCGCTCCCGGCTGTGTGCAGGGCTGCACGTGTGCTCCGGCATCGCTCAGCCGAGTTCTGCTCTTCCCAGTCATCCCGGTTCCGTCCTGGCTGGAAAAGTGCTTGTTCCTAATTTAAATCCACTTTATAACCTCGCAGACACCGGCTTCGTTTTTCTTTTATTTTTTTCCCTTTTTTTTTATTTCTTTAAGGTTTCGTAAAACTTTTTATAGGGATGGAAATATTTCCATTATTACGATGATGACTTTCTTTTATGACTTCCCTCGCAGCGTTGTTGGGATCCCAGACGCTCCAGCATCCCGGAGGGGTTTGGGAACGGGAAGTCGAGTTTTACAGGACTTGGAGAGGGAACTCAGCTGGCCCCGTGTCTCCAGCTCCGGGAATCACCCGGGCTGCAGGGATCTGCTCCAGCATCCCGCCTCTGGCAGGGGCTGGAACCACCAGAGTGAGCCCACGGCTCCTCCACCAGCAGAGATTTCCTCCTAATTCCCAATAGTTAAACACCAGTTTATGCCCGAAGCCAGGAAAGTTTCAGATCCTTTCCAAAACCATTTTTTTTTCTTTTTTTTTTTTTTTTTTTTTGGCCTTTTTTAATACTTCCTGTTGTAACTCTGGATATTCCTGTTCTCTGTGTAAAAGTCAAATCCCTGCTTGAATCCTGATGAGTTTCTGGCCCTGGTGATGCCGTTCGAGTGTCGGACACGGAGCGTTCCCCGTGGGGCCTGGTGGATTTCAGAGGGAAAACGAGAATAGGAACAGCAATAATTTCGTATTTCTGAACTCAAAATCATCGAAATTCAAAGCAGGGAAGGAAAAAACATAGTTTTAAGGCAAAAGGTGAGGGGTTTATTCCAGATTTTTGCTCCTGAGACAGCGTCCTGTGAGCATCCCATCCTTGGGAAGCTGCTCCAACCACGCCATGCTCCAACCCAACCCAAATCCCGGTAATCCCCTCAACCTTGAGCCGTCCCACAGCCACCGGTGTGTCACCCCCAGAGCCCTGGGACAGTGGGAGGGAGCCAGGAGCTCCCCTTGGGAATGGATGTCACTCATGTCCCCTGCGGAAATGACTTTTGAAATGCAGATAATCTCCAACATGCAAATGAGCAGCTCACTGCTCCCTGTTTAATATGAATGATCAGCCCCTGAATAGCGATTATTACACGCCACATTTCAGCAATTATGTTGTTCCTGGTTTGTCTCACTGGCTTTTGGGGTGTGGAGGGGGGAAATAGGGGAAAAAAAAGAGGGGAAAAAAATAAAAAAGGGAGGCGGTATTTTTTCATCCCGTGCCTCTGTTTTCGTTCCCGTCTTGTCGCGAACTCTGCGAGCGGTGGCGGGTGAGCGCTGATGGGTGCTGGTGGGATGCAGGGGTGTGGAATGGGATAAAACCGCTTTTCCATGGCGGAAAACGCGTGTTGGGAAGGAGGGAGAGACCCTCAGCGCAGGGTGGGTCCCTGTGTGTGCGGCCGCTGCTCCGTCAGGGCTGGATGTGGCGCCGGGCGCTTGGCAGATGCAGGTTGGGATCAGTGCTGGGTGTGGTGGTCCCGTTTCCGGCAGTGCCAGCCCAGATCCAGGAGTTTCTCCCAGAAAAAGGGACCCTCAGCTTCACAGCCACCAACCTGCCCACCCGTCCAAGCCCACTGAGCGAAAACTGGGAGAAAAGGGATGATTTTCCAACCCGTGTGCCGCCGTGCTCTCGTTTCCACATCCCAGCTCTGCCGTACCTTGGGGCTTCCTCAGCCTGGCACCAAACCTTCTGCCAGCTGGTTTTGTCCTGCTGGGAAGTGGTGGTTTGCTGGGAGATGAAGCCCTTGGAGGAAACGTTTTGACTTTGTTGGGATTTTCAGGGTGGAATCTGTGGCACGGGCTCCCTGTGCTCGGTGTGCAGCCTCGCTCTGACTCTGGCTGCGCTCTCGCTGTGAAATACTTTGGGATTTGGGGGAAATAAACGGAGTCCTGGGGCTCTGTGCCTTGCACCAGGCTCAGAGAAAGCTGGAATCGTGGGTTTTCCAAGGAATGGGTTGCACTCGCTCTGCCCAGGGATGTGCAGCATGTCCATGGCAGCTTCACATTTATTTTTTGGGCTAAACTGAACGCAGCTAAAACCAGACAGGGCTTGACATCCCATCCCCGCGGGATCAGGCACAGCCAGGGACCTCAGCCCCGGTTCTCAGGCTCTCCTCTCCCCTCTTTAGGTCCTGCTAGCGAGTCATGATGGTTGAATCTGCCTCGGAGACGATCCGCTCCACGCCCTCGGCGCAGAACGGGGTGAGCAGCCTCAGCAATCAGCCCGATGGCGGCGGCGGCGGCAGCGGGGGCGGCCCCGGGGGCGGCGGCCGCGACGGAGCTGCCGGAGCCGAGGCCAACGGAGAGATGAGCCCGGTGGAGCTCCTGCACTTCCAGCAGCAGCAGGTAGGATGGGCACCCCATCCCTTCGCGCCTGTGTTACACGAGGCAGCGGGGTCCTTCGAGGTTTGGGGGCAACGCGCGGTGTCGCCCCACTTTGTCCTCGGGGTTGGGCTCCACCAGGTTTGGCCACCCCTGGTGGAGCTGGGCTGCGGGTGCTGCCCCAAAAGCAGAGGTCTGTCCTTGTCCCACATCCCTCGGGAAGCAGAGCCCATCCATCCCTGCAGCTCGTTGGCTGCTGCCCTGGAATTCGCTGGTTTTGGGGGCAGGTCCTGCCTGCTCTGCCCCGCATCAATCCGAGGGGCTGAGACACCAAAAACCTCGGCTGGAACACCAGGAGCAGGCGCTCGCTGAGAGGATTCGGTTGTCCAGGAGCTGCTTTCCCATTCCTTGGCGCTCCTGGAGATTGAACCTCGCACACGTGGCCCAGGACACGCGTGACAGTGACATGTGTGTGCAGCAGCTCTGTCTGTGCCCCTCGGGGAGCCTCTGTCACCCGTGTCCCCTGCCACCCGCGTCCCCTGCCACCCGCGTCCCCTCCCAGCCCTGGGGACGTGCCTGCAGGTTACCTTTCCAAACAAACTTTGGCAAAAAAACCCATCGATTTCCCCGCTCGGCTACTAAATAAGGCAATGATCCCTCTCCTCGTACGGAGATCGCCTCCCCGAGCCATAAATCGCAGCGTGAAAGCTGTAAAAAATTGCTGTGTCGGATACTTTAGTAGGGAGTGCTGTAAATCCATTACCTGGATAACGGCCGTTCCGCACGCCGCTAAGCCGCTGTTCCCCGGATCCGCGGGGTAATCATGCGTGTAATGCCGCTGCCAGTGCCCCTCCGAGGAGCTGCCCGCTCTCCCTGCCAGAATTCCACCGGATAACGGGAGATCCGTGCTCCCCCCCCCTACCCCCGGCTGAGTCGTGGCTGTGAAATGGGGGGATCTCCTCCAGAAAATTGGGAATGAAGCGGCTTTTCCGGTGTTGGCTCATCCCTGGTGAATCCTGATGTTTAATTTCACCCCTTGGCGTTTCTCCTGGTGGATTCCTGGCAAGCTGGCTGGCACTTGGAGTTGTTAAAGCAGAGGGTTTTGGTGAACTTCCCGAAAAACCAAGTGGCACCTCCAGCGACAGCACCTGGGGAAGGGGGAGGACCTATCCCGAGGATTATCCATCTTCCTGCTCCAGGGAGCAGGCTGAGCACCAGCTGGGGTCAGGAATAAATGTCCGCACAGCAGGAGTTTTGGACAATTAGGTGCTTGATGGAGGCTTTGCTCCATCCCTGGGAGCATCCAGCGTTGTCCCCGGGTTCTTGGACCGCTGGGCTCTCCCCGCGCGCTCGCTCCCTCATCCCGGAATGTCGGCACTCAATCCTGATTCTTGTTGGGCTTTATGAAATCCCCCCCCAGAAAATTGGGAAGCCTGCAGGGGTGGGAGCCCACGTCTCATCCTGGTGGGCCTAAAGCTCTGTGTGCGTGGGGATTCGCGTGGGAGCCGCAGCTCCCGGGAGCTCGTGCTCCTGTTTTCGGCCGGATTTGACCTTTTCCAGTGCCTGTGACCTCGCTGCTTTCATCCCTTCCGAGGGTGAACCCAGACAGGTCTTTGCAGGGAAGTTTTGGGTTAAAACAGGTCTTTGCAGGGAAGTTTTGGGCTAAAGCTCCTCTCCGAGGGCGCTTCCCTAAGATGGTTGGGATCTTGAGGGGATGGGGGTGTTCAGGGTGCTCAGGGACCCTGTTTTGGGGTGCCCCCGGAGCAAAGGGGACGTGGCAGCACCAGCCTGGATTGCTGAGACAGGGTGTCCCAGCTCTGCTCCAGAGCACAACATTCCCTCACCATCCTCATCCATCCATCCATCCATCCATCCATCCATCCATCCATCCATCCATCCATCCATCCCAATCCAGGCAACTCCCGAGCATCCTGGAGAGTCTGGAACGGGAGAGCCTGGAAGGGGAGAGCAGGCGGCCAGTGGGGTGGGGAAAGGGCATCCCCCTCCCCTCCTTCCCTCCCTCCTTCCCTCCCTCCTTCCCTCCCTCCCTCCCCGCAGCCCTGGGGGCTGGCGCTGGGGTTAAATCCCTGGATTTCAATGCTTGGGATGGGGCTGAAAAGCCTCAATAGCGCGCGCCCGCTTTGTGCCGGGGCTGACGGAGGGGAGAGGTCGCCCGGGGGCACCGGGGGGCAGCGCCCGGCCCGGGACCCCCCCCCTCGCCGTTGCTGTGGGAACGTGGAGGGACCTCCGGCACTGCCGGGCTCCAAAGGGATCCGCCAGCCCCCCCGGCCAGGCTGGATGCCCCCGGAATTCCCGGCAGAGGAAGGAAACGGGGGCAGCGAGGTGACGAGGGTGGCACATCCCCGCGGGGGATCCTCTGGGTTTTTAGGGGAGTGGGAATGGTGCAGCTGCTCAGCCGTGATTTGGGGTTTTCCAGGGTTTTGGTTTTTTTTTTTTGCTGAATCCCTGCAAAAAATTCCAACTCTCGGCCTGGAGCTGGGCTTTAAATCCATGGGGTGCGGAGAGATGGGGCCTTTGGGGTCGCTGCATCTTTGGGAGCGGAGGAAAAGAACGGGAAGAGATCCTTGCAAACGCAGCAGGAGCTTCACACGGAGACCCCAAATCCGTGCAAACCCCACGGAGCAGGGGTGTCCTTGGAGAGCCAAGGGGACAATCCCCGAGTCTGGAACCCCACGGCAGCTCCTTCCAACTCTGAATCCATGGAAAAGGAGCCGTCTGGAAAATCCAGCTGCTCTGGCGCTGTTTGGGGTTTTTTTTTGGTGCAAAAAATACCTAAAAAAATTGCGGTGCGCGGCAGACGGACGTCAAAGAAATGGGGAGGAATAAACAAAAACAAGGCTTGGTTTTGAGAAGGAGCAAACGGGACTTTTTTGGGAGTTGGGGAAGGGTGTGGAGGGGGGAGGAGAGGCACTTTGCTGCCCTGGGAGAGATACCATTCCATAAAAACATGTGATCACATCTCAAATATATTGTGTAATCCTCTATTATTAGGGTATTTAAGATAAAAACGAGGCCGGAGCACTTAAGTGAAACTCATCTCTCTCTTCACTTCCCTGATTCATGTTTAATATTTCACTGAGGACAAATGCAGGAGCCTTTTTTCCCCTTTTTTCCCCTTTCCTCCCCTTTTTCCCCCCTTTTTTTTCCTTTTTTTTCCCCCTTCCCCCCCCTTTTCTTTCCCCTTTTCTTTCCCCTTTTCTTTCCCCTTTTCTTTTTCTTTCCCCTTTTCTTTTTCTTTCCCCTTTTCTTTCCCCTTTTCCCCCCTTTTTTCCCTTTTTTCCCTTTTTTCCCTTTTTTCCCTTTTTTTCCCTTTTTTCCCCTTTTTCCCTTTTTTTTCCTTTTTTCCCCTTTTATTCCCTTTTTCCCCCTTTTTTCCATTTTTTCCTTTTTTTACCTTTTTTCCTTTTTTTGCCTTTTTTTCTTTCCCCCTTNACCTTTTTTCCTTTTTTTGCCTTTTTTTCTTTCCCCCTTTCTTTCCCCTTTCTCCCCCCTTTTTTCCCCTTCTTTTTCCCTTTTCCCCCATTTTTTTCCACAGGGTGGAATTATCAGGAGCACATTCCTTGTGCCCTTAATTAGTGGGGCTGGATTGAACCCAGTGAGGATTGAGGAGTCAGGAGCAGAGGAATAAACTCCAGGAGCAGTGGAATAAACTCCAGGAGCATCAGAGCCGGGCAGAGCTGCTGGGGCTGGGACACAGGCACGGAGCTGGGTGTAAAAAGGCCTTTTTTTTTTCATTTTCCTCAGAGGAATTGTGTCATTTTTTGGTTCTTTTGGATCTCTTGGAGCCATTTGGTTCTGCTTAAGCGAGGCCAGGGCTGGGCTGGTGGAAGTGCTCCTCAATATGGCATCATTTACTGTTAATATCCAGCTAAAAATATCCCTGCGTGTTGTTTCAATGGCTCTAATTCTGGAATGTGACGATGTCATTTTTATGAGGTTAGTGTAAAAAATCTTCCTTTTTTTTTTGTTTTTTTGGGTTTTTTTTTACCTTTTTTTTCAGCCCTTCCCAACCTCTTTCCGCCCTCCAAAAGGATCGGAGGGAAAAGGGAAGGTAAAAATTCCCTTACTCCCTCTTTCCATGGGAAGTTCTTGGTTTGATGTCGTTTTTGAGGTGTTTTTTCTCTTTTTGGAAGGTAAAACCTCACACAAAGCTCTGATCCAGGTGGAAAATCCCTCAGCTGATTTTGGGCAGCTCTTCCCAGCCGGAGCATCCAGGCTGGAATTAAAAACTCCATTCTCATACAGTGAAATACCTGGAAAATGAGGCACTTCCAAATACCCCAGGCAACATTTTCCTTTGTCCTGGGATTATTTTGGGTTGATTTTTGGGTTGATTTCTGGGGGGAGGCTGTGGCTCCTGCTTTTAGGATGACCCACGGATGTCTCCGTGCTCTCCAAACTTTTTTTTGGAGCTTTCTTCCCAATCAGGAGGCCTCGCAAAGGCTCTGCTGGGACAGGTTTTGGAGGAGGAAAAGGCAGGGATGAGGGATTAATCCGACATTAATCCGAGGTGTGAGTCAGCCGCCCTGCACGGGCTGGGAGCTGCCCTCTCCTCTCCCCGGGCTCTCCCAGAGCTGGAGCCAGGTGGGATCTTGGTGTTCCCTGTGGAGAGAAAGGCGAGTTTGTGGTGTTTGCAAGACAGCCAAAATCTGCCTTTTTCTGGGCTCTGGAGGAGCCTCCAGCACATCCAGGGGTGGATGAGTGGAGCCCCACAGGCCAGAGAGGGAAAAATTCAGGATAATCCTCAGGCGGGTTGGGTGGAAGCTGGGAAAAGGGGCTGCTCCCCTGCTGGAGGATGAAATGTCTGGAGTTGGGGGTGATCCAGAGAACTGGAGGGATTTGGGGTCTGAGGGGAGGGATGAGCATCCCTGGGGGTATCCCGGGAGCAGGGAAACCTCCCGTGCTGTAGGAGCAGGTCCTGGCAGGGTAGGATTAATCCCAGCAGGTCCTGGAAGGGTGGGATTTGTCCCAGCATGGCTGGGCTGTTCACTGACCCCTCCCCACCCCAGCACACACCTCCCAGCACCTCCCACCTCTCCCTGCAGTCCCAGGTGTGTTCCATGGCCCTGCACATCCCAGGGAAGTTCTGGGCCTCCCTCAGCCATGTCCAGGTCCCCATCCTCTTCCTCCTCCTGGAATGTGCTGCTGGTGCCACTCTTGGGGAGGGCTGAGCCCAACCCCAGCAGCTCTGGCTGGGTCTGAGACACTGCAGGCTTTTTCTGGGATCGTTTGGTGATCAGAGGGAGCCATCCTGGAGTTTGACCCAAAGAATTCGTCCCCAATTCCGGGCGATGCGCTAATGACTCCTGGATAACACCAGGCAGCAGGATATGGGTTGATTTTTATTTTTAAATCACTTCTTCTCTGGTTCACAGAGGTGAAAGCCCATCCACTCCCACACGGAAACTCTTCCTGCTGCTTTCCCACCTCCTCAGCTGCGAGGAGAGGCTCTGAGTGACGCTTTCCTATGGAAAAGCTTCATCCCCCTGCCCTGTTTGGGCAGCAAACGCAGCTGACAAGCGGCTCTGCATCCTGAAATTCCACCCTGGATGCTCCACATGCTCTGCACAGCCCTGCAACAGGTTCCTGTCCCTGTCTGCAGGCTGAGCCCGGCTCGGGCTGGAGCGGGAAGAGAGGGAGGGAGGGAAGGGCCAGTTCCAGGGCGCTGCTGGAGAGGCCCCTGTGTGCAATTGTGAGGCCGTGTCGGGTTTTTTTTCCTGTAAATCTTTGTAATTTCGTGCTTCAGAGCACACCAAAGTGAGGGAGCCAGCGGGGAGTGAATTAAATTCCCCCCTGAGAGGTGGCGCGGTGGGGCCGAGCCGGGCGGGCGCTGGGGGCTCGCTGGCACCCTGGGCTGGCCAGGCCTCGGCTTTGGGAAGAGAAATTCCAGGAGAAGTCCTGTGCAGCACTTTCTGTGTGCTGGAATTCTGTTCCTGAGGCTTTTCCCCCTGTGTTTTCCATCCCTGCTGCGCTGATTTTTGCCGGGCCGGGGCAGGGGCCTGCTCTCGCCTTGTCTCCTCTGCGAGGTGGCCCTGGCAAACACGGCAGGAATTGCACATGGAGAAGCCAAATCCATGCAAAACTCTGCTAAAAGACGCTTGGAAAAGCAGCTAAAGCTCAGGGTTTGCTGTGTGGATGTGAGATGCAGCCCAGCGCTGCAGCACCCGTCCTGTGGGTGCCTCGGGCCTGGCGCTGAGCGGCCGCCGAGTGGATTCCTCCACCTTGGCTTTTAACTGGAATTACTGTTTTCATTTCCAAAAGTAATTAAAATATCAGACCTTGAGCTGTCATAACTGTCACAGGGTTTTTGTGCTCGCATTACCGATGCACATCTATCCCTGGTAATAACAGGGAAATAAAATGCCCGTGGAGAAACACCGGGGCTGAGGCGGCTCCGGGATCCGGAGCACGGGATTGTTCCATCAGTGATTCCCAGCGGTGAATTGCTGTGTTTGTCCTCAAGGATCTCAGTTTTTAATTGTTTGGATAAAGGAAGTTTGGGAGTTATTGGTTGGGCGGGTTTGGGGGTGCTCACGGCGCAGCTCTGGGTGCACAATCCTGGCATGCAGCAGCCTCCCTGTGCCGGGGGCAATCCCGGGATGCAGCGCTGGTAATTCACCACAGGAAGAGGAAATTCGGATCCATTTGCTTCTGAAATTCCTCAGGTTTTGATTTTCTTGGGGCTGTGTGGTTCACGTGATGGTGGCAAACACAGCCAAGGGTGCCCAGGGCTGTGTCTGGGGGGTTGGGTTTGGGCCCCCTGCTATGAATTCACAATTTTTTGACAAAGTGAGGCTGGGTCAGTTAAACCCTTTGCTCTCAGCCTCCAGCTGGAAATTCCCTCTCATTTTCCAAGTGCCCTGGAAGTGCCTGTCCACCTGCATGGAGCGGGCCAGGTGGATTTTCCGCCACAACAAAAGATGTGGCACATCTAGGGCATCCTCTGCTTTTCATGTGCTCTTCCCAAGAATTCCCTGTGCAGAGGAGCACAGAGGGAACCTAAAATGGGATCTAAAATGCAGGGAATGACTTTTCATGGGTGCTCCGTTTGAGGAGGAGCTCTGGGTTGGGGTTTTATGGGTGCTCCTTATTTTGGATCAACAGGTGAGGCGTGTGCTAAGCTACAAGTGGATTTGGGAAGGGAGGAAGGAGGGATGGAGATTGTTCAGAAAAATGCCAAAAAAAAAAAAAAAAAACCCAGAAGGAAGGAAAAGAATCCCTTAAAAGCAGAAATAAGGAGCAAACAGGTTGGGAGCACTGGATTGTTTTCCTTAGAGCTTTATTCCTCTCCTGGTTCCCAAGCTCCTTTTCTCAGCACACACTTGCTCCTTTCTCCTCCTCATCTCTTCACAGAGAGAGAAAATTAATTTCCCTTAATTCCCTCTGTTTTCTCCAGCTGCCCACAGTGCTGGGCATGGCTCTCTTGTACCTGTGTGTTTCACAAGTGAATTTTATCCATTTATGTTGGTTTCTCCCTCTTTCCGTGGGATTGCCAGTAAAATGCCTTTATCCCTACAAAAAACTTAAAGAAACTCATCACTTTTTCTAGGCAAACACCCCTAAAAACAATCAGCTTTCGTGGTGGTCACTTGTGTGAGTTGCTGATCCTCCTGGATCACCGTCAGATCCATTTGGACACGTTCCTGGGTTGATTCCAGGTGGGATCCTGCACTTGGCTCCACCCAAACCTGGCTGGTGACTGGCACTTCCTGCTCAGTGCCACCATCCAATTAATGAAATCAAATACCCACGGTGACTTTGGGCACGAGGGACAGCAGCAGCAGCAGGAACGTGGTGGCAGCTCTGGGATAAATCAACCAGGAGCTGGAGCTTCAGGTGGCTGTGCCAGGGCTGGGGTTTGAGAATGACCCTTGTGCCACGGGAATGCTGGAGCTGGTGGGGATTTTGGGAAGAGGACAGGATTGTCCCCATGGGGGCGGGGAGAGCCGTGGTCACGAATGGCAGGAGGGGTCATCGGGGAGCGCTGCCCTCTGCGCATCAAACGCATCCCAGGAATGAAATCCACGGAGAAGCAGCCGGAGCTGGACGAGGAGGAGGAGGAGGAGGGTGGCCTTCCTCATGCCCACCCCTGTGTCTCTCTTGCAGGCTCTCCAGGTGGCTCGGCAGTTCCTGCTGCAGCAGGCCACGGGCCTCAGCTCCCCCAGCAGCAACGAGGGCAAGCAGCCGGCGGTGCAGGTGAGCCCCGAGGACGCGCGAGTGTCCCCTGTCACCCCCGTCCCGGGACGGGCTGGGCCACAGCTGTGGGACAGTGCAAACCCCTGTCACCTCCGTGGCTGGAGCGCTCCAGGAGTTAAATCCTCTGGAAAACTCCAGAGGTTTCCTGGGAGGTTTATTTTTGGGTGTGGGAAAGGGTTGGGATGGGGAGGTCGCTGCGTGTCATTGCATTTTGGGACAGGGAGGCACGGAGTTTCCCAAGGTTGGAGCATCCCCGGATCGATGCCGGGTGCTGTGAGGGTGGCACGGGGCTGGAAAAGGGAACAATCCTTTGGGATTGGAGTCAGGGCAGGTCTTCCAGGATGGGACAGAGGCCCAGCTGGGACGGGGATTTGTGGCGCTGGCAGGAAAACAGGGTTTGGGTGGGCACATCCTGCTCCTGTAGGGATGGGAACCTCCCCTTTGCTCCCCTCCTGTGCCAGGGGAAAGGGGCAGAAAATGGGCAGGAGAGGGGTGAAATCTGGAGAGAGGGGGAGGCAGGGAGAAGCAAAGCGCAGGCGATGGGAAGTGACAATTTAAATAGCTGTGCGGAGGGGCTCTCCCTTCAGGCTAATTAAATTTATCGGAGAACAGCAGGTTACCTTATTAGAGCCACGTGGGTTTAATTAACAAAGGAAAGTAATTAGCACAAGCGCTCTCGGAGCTGGAGGTCCTGCCTGTGCCAGGCTGAGCCGGGTGGCAGCGGGTGGGCAGCGGGAGCTGGGCTGGGATGGGCAATCCTGGGATCCTCTCCCGGCTTGGAGTGCCAGGGCACGCCCGAGCCTTCCAACAGCAAATCCCAGGGATGGGGAGAGCCCAGAACCCGCCGGGTTGGGAAGCAGCAGCTGGGTGGGAGCAGTGGGAATTAGTCAGGGCTCCTACGGCACAAACAGGCGGCTTTTTCCAGCGGTGCCGGCAGGAAGGAAATGCAGTCACTGCATGGAAAATGTCTGCAGAGGACAAAGGCGGCGAGGGTGAAGTCAGATTCCGGTAACCGGCGCCTCGCTCCCCTCCGTGGGTGTGTGTCCCTGCACTCCTACTCCTCCTCCTCCTGCTGCTTATCCCTCCTGGCTCTCCCTGGCATTCCCGGCTGCATGCAGCCGAACATCCCGTCCTCCCCTTCCCTGCTGCTCCCCAGCCTCCCCTCCCTGCCTGCCCATCTGGCCAGCGGCTTTTGCCGGAGCGAACTGGATCTCCTTCCTCTCTCTCCCTCCCTCCCTCCCTCCCCTCCTCCCTTTTTTCTCTCTCCGTGTTGCAAGAAGGACTTGTGAAAGTTGTAGACGTGAGTCAGAAATAGCTCATAACTCAGCAGCGCCCGGCAATTCCTCCCCCCGCGGCCCCGCCGGCAGCTGGAGCGGGATCTGACTGAGGGGAGATAGGGGATTAAGCAGACTCCTTTGAAAGGAAGTTTATCTAAGGCACACTGGTGTGGATGAGACTGGCCAGGACGGCTGCAGGAGGAGGAGGAGGAGGAAGGCTGAGTCCCAACACAGCCCTCCTTGGCTGGGGAGGCAGCAGGAAGCAGGGCAGGATGGAAATGTTTGGGAATTGGGGTGCCAGCCTGGGTCCCTGCCTGTGGATGCGCGGCCCTCCCCAGCTGGGGAATGGATTTCCACATCCACGGAGAATTTTGTCTCCAGGCTTCTCCTGGCCCCCAAATCCACGGGAATGAGCAGGAGGGTCCCGGTGTGGGCAGGGAGAGCAGGAGACCCCCCCGGTGCTTGCCCACGCTGTGCACTCTCCTTGTCACCCCGCTGATGGGGACGGGACACTTTTGGGGCACCGAGCCAGCGGGAATATTAATGACATTCCCGACGGCGTGCGCTTCGAAACAGCCAGGGATCTGCTGGGCTCTGCAGTGTCCTGGGTTGGGGGTTTTTTTGGAGTAGGGATCCTCTTCCCACAGATGCCTGAAGGTGTGTGCGGAGAGTTGTCACTCGAGTTACGGCTGCAGGAAAGGAAAAAACCCAGAAAAACCCACTTTGGGGTGTTCCAAAACGTTTAAAAATAGGTTTATTTCTTTACAGCTTTAAAACTCTGGGAAACTTGGTGGGGCACTGGCAAAATGTTGCGTGTGGGGATTTTTGGCGTTGATGGTCTGCGGTGTGTTGCCATCCTGGGATGGTGGGAGCAGCAGATGCTGCTGGGATCCTGCTGGGATCCAGCAAAGCCCACGGAAGGAGGTGCTGGAAAAGCAGCACCCCGAGTTGTCAGTGCTGGCTTGGAGGCACTGGGAGTGATGGGGTGCCCTGTTTGGGTGCCCTCTTTGGGTGCCCTTGGAGCTGGGGGTCCCCCAGCCTCCGTTGGGATCAACTGGCTGGAAGGGGAGAGGGGCTGGAGGGCGCCCGGAGAAGGGAGGAGAGGAGTTTGGAGCAAACTGCGGGAAATTGCTTTTCTTTTGTCTGCTGCGGCGGGGAGGGCAGCGGAGCGGAAAAGTGTATTTTGTTGATTTGAAACTCGAGTGAAATGGGTAATGAAGACAGATCAATACTGGCCCTTCTGCGTTCCCTCTCCGGGAAAAAAAAAAAAAATCCAGCAGCCCCGTCCGTCTGGGCTCACACCGAGGTTTCTCCACCTGAATTCGGAGCATCCCTGTCCGCCCCCTGCTCCCTCCCAAAGCCCCCAGCTCTGCCAGCCTGGAGCCACTGCCACCACCCTGCTCTGGGGTTGGCATTTTGGCCACTTTAATCCCTGTAGATTCGTCGGTGTGAGAGCTGTGCCAGCACCCCGTGCCNCTCCCTTCCTCCCCTCCTCCCTTTTTTCTCTCTCCGTGTTGCAAGAAGGACTTGTGAAAGTTGTAGACGTGAGTCAGAAATAGCTCATAACTCAGCAGCGCCCGGCAATTCCTCCCCCCGCGGCCCCGCCGGCAGCTGGAGCGGGATCTGACCGAGGGGAGATAGGGGATTAAGCAGACTCCTTTGAAAGGAAGTTTATCTAAGGCACACTGGTGTGGATGAGACTGGCCAGGACGGCTGCAGGAGGAGGAGGAGGAGGAAGGCTGAGTCCCAACACAGCCCTCCTTGGCTGGGGAGGCAGCAGGAAGCAGGGCAGGATGGAAATGTTTGGGAATTGGGGTGCCAGCCTGGGTCCCTGCCTGTGGATGCGCGGCCCTCCCCAGCTGGGGAATGGATTTCCACATCCACGGGGAATTTTGTCTCCAGGCTTCTCCTGGCCCCCAAACCCACGGGAATGAGCAGGAGGGTCCCGGTGTGGGCAGGGAGAGCAGGAGACCCCCCCGGTGCTTGCCCACGCTGTGCACTCTCCTTGTCACCCCGCTGATGGGGACGGGACACTTTTGGGGCACCGAGCCAGCGGGAATATTAATGACATTCCCGACGGCGTGCGCTTCGAAACAGCCAGGGATCTGCTGGGCTCTGCAGTGTCCTGGGTTGGGGGTTTTTTTGGAGTAGGGATCCTCTTCCCACAGATGCCTGAAGGTGTGTGCGGAGAGTTGTCACTCGAGTTACGGCTGCAGGAAAGGAAAAAACCCAGAAAAACCCACTTTGGGGTGTTCCAAAACGTTTAAAAATAGGTTTATTTCTTTACAGCTTTAAAACTCTGGGAAACTTGCTGGGGCACTGGCAAAATGTTGCGTGTGGGGATTTTTGGCGTTGATGGTCTGCGGTGTGTTGCCATCCTGGGATGGTGGGAGCAGCAGATGCTGCTGGGATCCTGCTGGGATCCAGCAAAGCCCACGGAAGGAGGTGCTGGAAAAGCAGCACCCCGAGTTGTCAGTGCTGGCTTGGAGGCACTGGGAGTGATGGGGTGCCCTGTTT
>VXBT01004569.1:842-182669 GCA_013400235.1 Oriolus oriolus
AAATGGAAAAAAAAAAAAAAAAAAAAGGTGCGAAATAACTTTATAAAAGATGAGTGTACATAGAGACACAGGGTGGGAAGGCAGAGACGAGCCTCCCTGGGCAGCCGGGGTGTGCTCGTCCAACGGGTCTAAAACACCTGGATCTCTTACCGCTGGCTCAAGGTGGGGGTTGTTGGTTAATCCCACCCCCGAAGCTCCCTCGTCTCCGCCGGGAAACCGGGGCCACGCGGACGGGAGTGGCCGCGGGGTAACACTTGCCGTCCCGCCCCCCGTCCCGCCCCCCCCGCCGCCCCGGCGGAGTCCCCGCGGGTGACATCGCGGTGTCACTGCGCAGCTCGGCTCCTTCCGATCCATCCCTTCCCGCTCCGCGCTGCCCGGCAGGTAGACGGCCGAGCGGCCCTTGGCTGCGCTGGGGCTCCGCGGGGCTGTCCCCGCCCCTGCCCCCGGAGCATCCTACGGGAAAAGGGCGGTGACGGGACGAGAAGGGGAAATTTTTCCTCCCGCCCTCAGCGGCGGGGGGTGCGCGGAGCGGGGGGCGCTTCTCGGGCACCGGGGCTGGGCACTGTCCAACAGCGGGTTTGGGTGAAAGGCTTGCGCAGTGAAGTGTAGGTAAACGAAAGTGAAAGTACGCCTTGGGGCTTGGGTTTGGATATTTTTAAGGGTGCTGGAAGGCTTTCTTTAGCCTAGAGCTCGATAAGAACGTCGCAAAGCTGCCGGGTGTCTATCTGTCTGGCACGGAGGAAGCCGATAGTGATATTTTGCAATTGCTGCAGAAAGACTGTGCAGGAAATACCCAGATTCTGGTGTAAACTGCTCCACGCAGTTGGTTCCGGAGGAGAAAAAAAACCAAGAGTCCGGCTGCAAGCAAGCACAGGGCGGGCGGAATCTGAGCCGGGCCAGCAGGAAGGTTGCACGGCATCCAGCGGTACCGCCGCTGCCCTCGGGTGGGGTTTCGTGCCTGGCCCGGCCCGTGCGCCTCTCACCCTGCTCCAAGGGCCTGCCCGCGAGCATCTCCCCAAAATGCGTCGCTGCTCAGTGTCAGCCCTGAAGCTTTGTCTGTTCTGCGCTTCGCTGGTGTCCTCGCCGGTCGGTAGGTCGCCTGCAGCTCCCGGAGCCCCGGGCTCCCCGGCCGTGGCCCGGTGGTCCTGGGTGCGGCGGGCAGGCGGCTCCAGTGCTCTCGGCAGCGCCGGCGGGGGACAGCGGTGCTCTCCGCTGCTGAAAGTCAGCGAGCGCCGAAGCCTTAGGCACGGCTGACACAGCTCAGGGACACGGGTTTTGTGCCATGAAGACGGGCAGGTTGCTGAGAGGTGTCTGAGTGTCCCTGGGCACATATTTTGAATGTCATCTGTGCAGGATGCCGGGAGAGGAGCAGAGGGAATGCTGCAGGAGGGAGAACCCTGGCGTGTTCTGGGTCTGTGAGGCTGAGGGACTTTTGCAGTCCTACCAGCACACATACTTCCAATTTCAGATCTGCAGGCAAGAATTTTTTTAAAATAATGTCTTTAAAGTTAGTATGATAAAGTAAGTTGGAATATACAATGAACATGGAAAAAATCCCCTGCATTTTCAATGTGACTGATTTTTTAAGAATAAGGTGCACTGACAATGATATTCTTGCTGTTTCTGTAAGCAGCTGCATCCAGTTTAATCCAGTCTTTACTTTGTGAGTCACACAAGGTTAGACAAAGTGTTTGAAGAGTGTTTCCCAGGGTCCTTATCAACTGTTTTATTTTTCAGCTATAACCATGGAGAACCTGCCTACTGCCAACAGCAGATTTGCACTTGATCTGCTCAGAAGGTTTAGTGAGGCCAACCCAACAAGAAATGTCTTCTTTTCTCCTGTCAGTATCTCTGCTGCTCTGGCCATGGTCCTTTTAGGGGCCAAAGGTAATACACAAGCCCAGGTGTTGAAGGTTAGTAAAATAAAATGGTCATTAATTTTATATTTTCTTTACATTAAAAATGGTTGTGTTTTAGAGGAGGGAAGATGAAATGAGTGTATTTTTATGTGCTCAGGACAAGATTTCTGTCATGCACACTGAGTCTTCCTCACACTCTGCAGTTAGTTACCCTCTGCCTGTATTTTCTATGGCCCTGGTTGCTCATTTAATTTCCCTTGTTAATTCTTGAAGGAGGAACCTAATTGCACTAGGCAGTCTCCTTTTAAATTGGTCATAATTTCCAGCAGCAAGGCTTTGTGAGTTTTCATGAGACATTTTGACAAACTATTACTTTATAACACAAGATCACCAGTGGTATGTTCATCGTTAATAATTGTGTTTTGTAAGAAACACAGTAGCAATCTATAGTTTTATATCGAAAGTGTGATAGCTATGATGATACATGGTGATGCTACCTAAGGATCAATCTCTTACAGCCAGGCACTCGGATATCTCGAAGGAGCTAAGCCTGCATGGTTATCCTTACCATATCCTTACATTAGGCAGAATAGTTTAAAAAAACCTCCTTATAAACTGCAAAAATGGTACACATAGGACTGTGCCATTTTCCCCTGAAACCTCTGTCATGGAAGGGAGTCAGTCACTGTTATTTTTGCACCCTCGTTAGGCCAACGCCTGTAAAAGGGCGTGTGAGTCTCCTCATTGCAGTCATCATCATGCATTTGCCTATGAATGATTTCACCTTTGTATTCTGGACTTTAGGAGGAACTGCTTTGTACTGTTGAGTGTTGCTGTGCTTACTCAATAAAATGACTTTCCCACTACTTGTTCAAACAGACTTTGAACGTATTTCATGTAATCAGACTGACAGCCCCACCTAGGATAAACCTACTGACAGCAGAAATCATGCAAAAGGAACTTGGGGGGAAAATAAATGTCTTTCAACACAATCACCCTCAACAGGGCATGTTCCTTTACCATAATACTTCACTTATGAACACAGTGCTAATTAAAGAGGCAGCAATTAGTAACTGTCGAGAGCTGTTTGCAAGCACAGGGAAATTTGTTTCCGGGATCATAATTCTATCGTAAGGTTGCCTCTGTCATGTTCCTGCTCAGCCATTCATCTGTACAGCACAGCTTGCACTGAGGTGGCCAGCAAGGCCTGACCAAAAACCCAGTGAGAGAAAGGGAAGGCTTTCTTTTGAATCCAATGACTGCTTCACAGCAGTCTTCCCTACTGGGAAATGGCATGGTTTAAGTTCGAATGTGAATGTCCCTGCTTTGGTGTAGCCTCCCCTGTCTATGAGGTCTGGCAGCTTCTGCTGTCATATCTATAAGCCTTGGCCAGCCAGCTTGCCTCTGGAAAAGGAGGCACTGGTAAAGAGAAATTGCAGTAATGCATTTGATTTTAAAGCTAGTACTTACTTTATATATATATTTACATGTAAAAAAGTATATATGAAATGTGTATATATTTATGGAGTAATATTTTCATAAAATTATAAAATATAATTGCTCTAAGTTTTCTTAATACCTCACCTGTGATAGTGCTGATTGCATATTCTGAGAATATACAACCCCAGGTTCTCTCGGCCAAAGGGGGAACCAAGAAAGCAAAAGAGTCTTCATGGCATCATCTCTCTTTTTGATTCCTCATCTGAGAATGAGTTCTTGGGCCCAGTGACCCACAGAGGAGAGGCCTACAGAAATGCAGACAGGACTGTTACTTTTGGTACCTTTTCTCTCTCCAGAATGAAAGAAAGACAGTGAAAACGATGTATCAGAAAAATAAATTTAATTTTGGGTACATCCCCAAAGAGTTGTGATCAAGAGCTTCAGCTGTGACTGTGTATAAACCAGGAGCACAATACAAGTTGACACGGGCAGCGTAGCACCCAGGGACAGTTTGAGTCATTCTTTGAGGTTTACAGAAGTCTCTAAGCAGCTTCCAGCCTTTTATTTTCTCTGTCTTGAGCCTGCCTACTGGATCCTGCTCTGCTGCATCAGACCTACCCTACAGAGACAACATGTGTTCCTTTAAGACAGTATTAACAGCAGCTAGCTCACTTCTTTTATTTCAGACGCTTCATCTTGACAAAGTTGAAGATGTTCATTCAAGGTTCCAGGCTCTGACAGCAGATATAAACAGAAGCAATGCTCCCTACCTGTTACGGCTGGCCAGTCGGCTCTTTGGAGAGAAGTCCTACAGCTTTCTGCCGGTACAGTGGTGCCCATCAGGATGGCGTGTGGTGGGACCTGGGGGGAAGATGCAGCTACTTGAGCATCTATGACGTGGAACTATTTCCAGGCATATTTCTAAACATTACTGGGCAGTTGACAAAAATACTGCATACTTGCCACGTGCATTTCCATAGCCGTGGGCTAGGTACCTCTCACCTAAAGGGTGTAACACAGCAAACCCTTTTCTTTTCTTGTTCACTTCTGCTGCGCTTGGCCTCAAGAGAAGAATCGTTCGTCTATGTTCTTAATTTACAGTAACTACCATAACATCCCACTCTGGTGCAACCAGCTTTTTAGGTTGCAGCCAGTTCTGTTCCTGTTGCAATCAGCTTTTTAGGATTTTCATTGGAATAGTACCACATTACTTAAATATTTTGGAAAACATTATTTATTTGGGAGGGGATATCCAATACTTTTTAACAACATGCCTCTTCACCAGTGAATTATAACTTTGTGTGCACATAAGTTGATATTTTTGTCCCTCTTCAGCTATTTTGGGGAGCTTTGTTTTATCCTAGCCGTGCTTCAGGAGAATGAGAGGTAAATATTGCAACACCTGCAGTGAGCACCCCATGAGCTCCAGACATGGCCGGTGTACTATGAGGCTTAGTCTAAGAGTGGGGAAAAAACCTGTTAACTTCAGAACCCCACTAAGAAGCATACTGTTAGAGCTCCACCTCAGAGCAGGGGACAATCTGAGTACACCTTATCTACCTGATAATTAGATGTTTTCTTATCTGCATGCAGTGAAAGCTGTTCTTATCATTCCAAAATCTAGGATTTCCTGACTAATACACGGAAATTATATGGAGCTGATTTGGCTACAGTTGATTTTCTTCAGGCTTGGAATAAAGCCAGGAAAGAAATTAACCAGTGGGTCGAAGAGAAAACTGAAGGTAAACTACTTTTACATTAATAACTGGCAGTGTTTCATGTCTTGGGAGCAGGAATGGGCTTTATTCTCTCTTGTCTTTAGAAAAGTTTAATTTTGCCCTGGGGTATTCATTTCATGCATGGACAGAACTTACCTAAGAAATTACCTGAGAAAGACATTTAAACAGCTCCATAAGTCCTGAGAGTTTTCCATTTTGTTTCTGTGTTCAGACTATGACTGCAGGAGAGATGCCTAAATATGGAGTTGTACTCATGAATTGGAGAATTTTTTTTAGTCAGTCCTGGTCCATATTGCATATATATTTCTAAATTCAGGATTCCTTAATGTGGGTGTTCTGTAGTTCTTGTATGCTGAATAGATGAGTGGCATGTGAAAGTTTAAACCAACAATATTACATTTTCATCAAATCACTGTCTATCAACAGTTATAGTAGTGCGTACTATTAAAAAGCATGGTGAAGTAGAGGGACAGGTACTGAAATACACGTTGCTACAGGAACAGATTAATTTTGTATTTATAGTATTTCTATGGAATCAGTTTCTCTGTGTATGTTTTATATGCCATCAACTTACTACACGATTTTGTTGTGACCTCCTTTTTTCTGCTCTCTCTGAAGGCAAAATCCCTGATCTTCTGCCTGAAGGCTCAGTTGATAGCATGACCAAGCTGGTACTGGTGAATGCTATTTATTTCAAAGGGAACTGGGCAGAGAAATTTCAAGAAGCGGACACCACTGATGCACCATTTCGGTTAAATAAGGTAATACAGATACGTCTTGGTAGGATATAGGTAATGGAGAGGTCAAGTAATATAGGTGGTAACGTGAAGCTTTGCTTACAGATAAAATACTTAAGAAATACAAAGTCATTTATGAATATTTTAATTTATTTTAATGGACTTTAGTATTTTTCTGTATTGAGCAAGCTATTTGTGTCTTGCTTCCTGGAATAGAATCAGGGACAATTCTCACTCATGGATTAGGACCTAATGAAGTTTCTGTCTGCAGTAGATCAGCAGCTATGAACTGTGTCTGTTTGTGACTCTCGGTAAGCAGTATTAAAATGACAGGACATTTTGATTAAGCCCCATCTTCTTGTTCTATATTCTGTTTATGTTAATAGATTTAGAAGTTACTGTGTGCAGTCTTCTGCTTTATGCTAAAGAGCGTTGACCTTTGTTGGCTTAACATTTTCGTTTTTGGGCAATACAAAGGTACAGCAATTTGAAGAAACTGTTTCAGTTTCTGTGAGGACTATGCTATAGAATCCAAAGGAGAACCAAATATAATATGAACACATTATTTCTTTACAAGAAACTCTTATTAAAGAGGAAGGCAGAAGTCTGAAAAAAGCAGTTTTATAATGGAGGAAAAGTGTTTACATAAATGGAATTTTAACTTACGTGTTTCCTGTGAGTTCTTTAAATTAGTATTTCCTGAACTCTTACTTCTGGTACTTTTTATCCATCCAGAATGAAAGAAAGACAGTGAAAACGATGTATCAGAAAAATAAATTTAATTTTGGGTACATCCCTGAAGAGAAGATCCGTGTTTTAGAGCTGCCTTACGACGGAAGAGAACTTAGTATGATCATCCTGTTACCAGATGACACTGAAGAGGACTCCACTGGACTGCAGAAGGTGACCCATCTAAGCTAATGCAGTTGTTCAGTGTTCTTAAGTTCAGCCTTTCAAAATTAAAGCCTTAATGAACCCATGTTCTCAGACCACCACATCTATCAACTGTATTTTTAGACAACTCTCTACTAGTGCAGCAATAAATATTAAATTGATGTACTGCATCAGAAAGAGAAGTTGTGTTCTGATTTTGTAGCTTGTGTTTGCATGTCCTCTGGCTTGCTGAACTGAACCATGATGGAGACTGAAAACAGAGTTAACTGTGAGAATTAACTTGCCTTGATCGATTGTTTTTAATGACAGAACTCATCTTTCAGTAGCCATGAAAGTCTTATTTTCTCAACCATGAAGTAGCGAGACTGTTTTCCGTTAAATGGCCAGCTTCTTCGAACTCTCTGATTATGATTTTTGTTACTTGTTTTTAATTACATAATTCCATTCAAGCAGATAAAACAGTAAGAAGACTGGGTTGCTGTCAGTGCAAGTTTTTCCCTTCTGTACATTGCAGCAAGAAGCAAATGTCTGCATTACTTTGTAAGGTAAAAACTGCACTGACTCCACTTAATAGTATTTTTTGATCTCTATTTAGCTATCAAAGATATGGGTATGTTCATTTTTGTATAGCTGCTTTACCATTGCACAGTGTTCTATAAATAAAGCCTCATAAATGTTACTGAAAGTGAAATACTACACTGGTGATAAGTAATGATCTCTGTCTTTTTAATTGTAGATGGAAAAGCAGCTTACCTTAGAGAAGCTCCAGGAATGGACACGTCCAGAGCATCTGTATTCCTCTGACGTTCATGTGCGTTTGCCAAAGTTTAAGCTGGAGGAAAGCTATGACCTTAAATCAGATTTAGCTGCTATGGGCTTGCTGGATGTATTTGACAGTGGCAAGGCTGACTTGTCAGGAATGTCAGGGGCACGCGACCTCTTCCTCTCTGAAGTTGTCCACAAGGCTTTTCTGGAAGTGAACGAGGAAGGCACGGAAGCTGCAGCTGCCACTGCTGGCATTGCTATGCTCTGCATGGTCATAGAAGAGGAATTCAACGCTGACCATCCTTTCCTTTTCTTTATTCGCCACAACCCAACACAAAGCATACTTTTCTTGGGCAGATATGCTTCCCCATAACAGAAAACTTAACATTTGCAGCAGTTCCTGCTGTTGTTAATGAAAGCTTTGTTCCCGAGTTAATCCTCCTGTCATGAGTTCCTAGCAATTTGAGTGAGATTCTGCCTTTCTCACTAAAACAACCCCAGAGAAACCGAGGAGTAATTTATTTTTCTTTTTTGAGATTGACATCATCTTTAATTAAACAAGGAAAATCTTAACTGTAGGCAGAAGAAATCTTGGAGTAGAAATAAATTTTCTTGGAAGAAATGCATGTCTCTTAAAGCACGTGATCACCTGTTCTGCACCCTCACACGGGTTTTTCTGTGTCGACAGCTCCCCAGTCACTCCCAAATAATCCCGTCACTCCTTATGCACATATACTAGATTGTTCTTGCAAAGCTATTCCTCTCCTAAAATCTTGCTTTACAAAAATACTGTAATAAAATCATTCTAGGCACCAAAAGGCATGTCTCGAACAGCTGAGTTTACCCAGTTCTGTCATGAAATAGAAGGTCAGATAACATTTGTTTAGAGACATCTATTAATAGAGAAAGGATTAAGCTATTTAAACAAAAGTAACCCCTTGAAGTTAGTAGCCAGAAAACTTGCTACACAGCTTTTGAACGAGAAGGAGAAAAAATTATTAAGAACTTTAGGTGATGTGTTTAAAGAAGATTTTTTAAGTTTACAGACTGGTGCCATTCTAGTTAATGAAAACATGAAAATGTTTCAGGGCTTAGAGGTTTTAGGTGCCTTTTCAAAAGTTCAGAAGCTGTCAATATGACATTAGATTCTGGCCAGAACCTGCATCGTTCCCAAAAGATCCTTCAGCTTCCCAGAGGATGACTGGGTATAATCTGCAAGAAGTATCTGATGAGTTTCTTTATTTACAAGGATTCTACATTTACTGAGCTGACTTCCACTGCCTCTTTATGCTCAAACCTCTGGTACTGTACCACAGCCTTATTCCTGGGAGCCAATGTAATTACATACTGTTGTGTTCTGTGTTTATTTTTGGAGGTTATTTGCTTGTATCTTGGGTACTGTAACATTTACCTGTACATTTACCTGTACAACCTCAGCTCTGAGTGGGGCACAATAATTGATATAGTTGCAAACTGTATTTTAATCTTGTCTTTAAGCAACAAGTAAAAGTCTTCTACTTAAACCTTTGTTCAAAATGGCAATTTTTTGCATGCAATTTAGTATTTCAGAGTACCAAAATAACTGTCTGAAGAGCAGATCCAGAGAAAACCACTGGCACAGCAGGTGTGACCAGCTGTCTGAAGTCATTCAGAGTAGGTGAAAATACTGACAACCAAATTACTCAGTAGAAGAGATGATTGCATGAACCAGCAGCTTCCCCTGGAAGTGTGAGCCAAGCTGCTTGCCCCCACAGGGAACAGGGGGTCATGGATTTATGAAATGGCACAGGCACTTGGTCTGCAATACCCTTGGTTGCAAAGGCTCTGGTAGGCTTGCAAAGGAGAGCGTGTGTTGCAGCCTGCAGCTGTGAACGCAATCCTTTCTGCACTGAGTGCTTTGAAAACCCAGTGCCTTGCAAACAAAAAGTGCTAGCACAAAACCCACGTAAAAATTTGGAACACGTTGGTGTTGTGTTAGTTCTGGGTTTCTGGGCCTTGTCTTCAGCATTTTAGCAAAAAAAGGTGCTGCTGCCACAGACAGGGTTTGCCAAAACAAGGCTCAAAAACTCTGGTTTAATTACATCCTTATCTTTATTTGCACAAACTCAGTCAATGTGTGCTTGAAGGCTTTTAGGGCAGCAGTTACCAGGAAATCAGAAGAAAGATAAAACCTTGCATAATTGTACAAATCAGCGTAGCTTTATGAGGAGACTGATGTCTGTCTGTATTTATTGTGTTGGCATCGGCATTCAGTAACCTAACCATTACATTGAGACAAGTTTGGGTTTCTACAGACAGGATGCACAACATAAAATCTCAGCAATAAAAATTTCAATAAAATCAGCTTCACATTCAACAATTTAAAAAAACCCAGCAAGCTTACTGGCCAATATTCCCCTCCCATAAATATATCCCACAATAAGATGGCTGTTTTTCCTTAATACTCCTTGTTTTTTTCCTGTGCTCTTGTCAGAACAAATGACTGACAAGGGCTGACTCCAGCACAGAAAACTGGCATGCCATCTGTATTCACATTTCTAAATAACAATATGGTACTTCAACTACCTCTTGAGTAGGATTTGGTCTGTAGAACTACTGGATGGACACAGGCCTCACTGAGTATGAAGCAGGGTAATTTTGAGTACAAGATGCTTTAACTGAGGAAAAAGGTAGAAAATGTAATTTTAATGTGTTAAAGATATACAAGATAAGAGTATGTCATATCAGAAGTCTCGATATAAAATCAGGAGCTTGGCCTTAGTCTTAGCTAAGTAGCAGTCATAAATCCACACCCACCGCATAAAACATACTGCTTACAAAATTTTTGGTTTATGTTAACCCTGAGGAATGCAACATTAAAAAGTCAGCCTGACTGCAGTTAAACTTCTTAGGAGTGAAATGCTAAGTTCTTGAGCACTCTGAGTACTTGAGTACCCTGTTCAAAACCAATTTGCAACAGGCTGCTGGTTTGAGTAGACAACATGTAAGTTTCTTCCAGTGGAATAGGGGATTACAGTAGCTCGATTTCCTTCTCCACTTTGGCCTCTTCTAAGCAGACCAGGCTTTATAACAAGGCAAAACTCTGAGAAATATTTGCTCACCATGCTGTCACGAGTAATCCAGACTTTGTACTGCTGCTAACAGACTTCTTAGGAAAGCCCTTTGGTTTTGGTAATTTAGACAGGAAAACCACCACCACCCACCACCAATTGTCTGCTTTTCGTCTGACTCATACAGTTGAAATTGCTCATCCTAGGAAGTACATACTGTAGAGAGGATAAGGAGGACAGTTATCTCTGGGTTTTATGTCACCTTATACTAGAGATAAACTTAGGTGAGTTAACTCAGAGCATGTTAGCTATACTTTCACTGTTAAATGTTGGTATGTGTCTACATATGACCAAAATCCTGGTAAAGTACAAAAGCCTGATCAAGTCTTAGAGATAGATGTTTCTCTTGATGTGATATGGTTCATTATGGTTTATTACAGAAATAAGACCAGTCCAGTTATCTTGCACCTATTGAGCTAAAAAGGTACAAGTGAAATCAGAACATTGCTTTTGGTTTGGATTTTTGTTTGTTTGTTTGTTTTGTTTTGGGGGTTTTTTGTTTCTGGTTTTGGGGTTTTTTTTAAATCTAGTGAACCACTAGTTCTGGCATATTATCTCCTGGTACCATCTAAATGCATCTTGTTAGCCATATTCATTAAGAGGCCTACGCAATCCCAGACTACTTAGTAACAATAAAAGACAAAAACCACAGCCAAAATCCTGGAGAGCACAGCCCGTCTGGAAACATGCTGAACATGCAGAGTGGCTGCTGGCAATTCAGATAATGAACTCATCACAGCAGCCAGAGAATGTATCTTCAGGATATACGGGAATTCAAGCAATCAGCTTGCATAAACACTTTTATTTTTAAGTAATTTCATGGAAACTGCTAGGCAATCATTTTGGCTACAGGCTTTTCTCTCAACATGAGATAAAATGCTCACAGAAAAGGGAAAAAAATGCAGTCCAGAAGTTAAACTGAGGGTTTAAACTCTTTGTGCACGGAAAACAGGACAAGAAAAATAAAATACAAGTAGTGATTTCACATATTTAGTATAAAAGCCCAGACAACTCCTTGCCAGTTCTACCATCCAAATTTTTATCTGTGAGAGACAAACAAGATAAATTATGGAAACAGTATTAATTAAGTAATTTTCTAAAAAAGCCCTGCAATGGAACTCATTTGGGGCATTATTTAATTGATATTTCTGTTGCAGCTATCCGTATCTTTGACATGGGCATGTTAACTACTGGGAGAAACAACTTACATCAGTACAATTCGTTTCTCAAAGTACCGAATTCTCCAGCATGGAATGTTTATGGCATGGCCTTTCTCATGATCTACATTATTTCTTAGTGGGCCAACTTATGTAAGAGAAAAAGAGATTGTGGCGTGGTGGATTTTGATGGTATTCCTTACAGCAGAAGCAACTGTTACCTGATGGGATCCAAATCTCATCCCAAATTTTCCAGTGACACTGCAATATTTGGTACTTCCTCAAAACTGTACACTCTGAAGAGTAAATACACCACTATAGCAGCATGCAACTCATAACCATTTTTGCCCTTCAGTGAGCTTCTCAGGGTAAACCCCAGGTAGTCAAAAAACAAAACGTGCTCTGTGATTTTTTAATTCGATTCTTTCATCTTGTGCTTTTGAAGCAGTTTCACTAGATTGGCTTCTGCTTGCTGAAAGCAGCATTGCCAATCCTGAGTGGAGACTGCACTACATCTTCCTGAGAGGAAATGGATGTTTTTGCCTTGGGTGTGTTTTGGTAGGGATGGGAGATGGTGTGGGGCGAAATGTCCATCTGTGAGTGCGTCTGGTCCTGATGGACTTTTTAATGGAGCATGGAGCTCTTCAAGCAGAGGAGATGACCCTCTTTAAGGAGATATAAAAGAGTGCAGATCAGCAGCAGGGAGAGAGCAGGAAGCAGCCACTCTCCAGTGCTGCTAATTACCACAGGGAGGAAGGGAAAACGTAAATAATACTTTGCTTGGAGAGCGGCCATGAGGCACAACGGCTTTGAAACATTAACTTGTTGTTACCACTATTTTGGTAACCCATTAGACAGCACTGTCTGGTGGATCTGACCTGAGGGCCATGATCTCTTTGCCTCCATCAGAGGCTGAGGAATAAAACACCACCTCTGAACACTCTGCCAACCTGTACTGCCCTCTGAAGGTGAGCACATGCTGCTCAGATTTACTCCAGCACTGGAAAAGATCACACCTCGCCTAATTCCTCCAAATGCGTTTCAGAGGACCATCAGGATAAAAATACTAATCTAATTAATTAACCCCTTAATTCAGGCAACAAGAAAGTTCCAACCAAACAACAACAAAAAAGTGAATTGTGTTAAAAAGAAAAGCATGCAGATTTACATAAATGAAGCTTGCTGAAATACTTGTCTTTAGAACAAGACTTTGCTCAAAGCATTCAAAAACTAAACTTACTTGAGGTAGGAGAACATAGAAATGTTTAAAGAATTATGACTCAAACCCTCTAACAGTACACAATCATGCAAAAGGTTTAATTTCTGAAACACTTCAGTTAAACCATGATCTTTGGCTTGAGTCCTTCATCATGCAGAACTTCATATGAAGGGAGTCTCACAACGAAATTAATCTCCAATGCAATTCACAAAGTTTTGGAGGTCATATATCCAAAATTTTTGATTAAGGCCAAGGGTCAGCAATCTGTCCTGAGAATTAAGATTAATAAGCAGATCTCATTTGGCTTCTGGACTTGGCACTGCATCCTCAGCCCAGAGACCTCCTGGCTTGTGAACATTGCTCTGAATGAACTCCAGATGTGGCAGCCCCTCTGATCTAAGCCCCACACAGCACCAAATACTTCTGCTGTCAAGGAATACCCACCTGCAACTGGTGTGTTCCAGACAGCTGACCCGCAGGTGGCTGGGTCACATCACAGCTGGAGAGAGGCGAAAAGAGCTCGGTATCACTCCAGTGGCCATTTTCATGACTATTTGACTTACAAAATGAATTAAAGTTGCTCTGGAAAGTAGGGATAATAAAATTAAAGAGCTATCAAACTTTCCAAACCACACTGCTGTCACAGGAATATTTAAACAAATGCATAGACACTATTTTTAACAGCTTTATTGGTTTAATAACTGTTGTACAAAATTGGTCTCTCAAACATCTTAAGAGCAAAAATTACTCTGTAATTATATTTTGTTTACTGTATTTTAGCAGAGGAGGTATAATTTACCATTTTTCTTGAAAATAACATTCTCAAAATCTGAAACAGACATTGATTTTAAAAAGCAGCACAACAATACTTCTTGTCTCACAGCAAGAGCCAGAAATAGAAGTCTCTAGTTTTTTCTCCATTTCACATGAACCAGTGACAGCATTAAATGGATAAAACTTATTTTTGCATTTCTACACTGCCTAACTGCAATTCTTTACAAAATACCTTCAGAACAACAGCAGTAAAGCAGAAGGATAAAAAAAATCTGGAAGCCTCAGTGCCTTAATCCTTTCAGCCACAGTAACAGGCAGCTGACACTGTAATGGGAATTTCTATCCCAGTTGAAATGTACAAGTCATAAAATCAAACCCATTCTGAGCACGGTGGTCATGATTTTCGCTCCTTGAAGAAGTCTATTCCTTTCAACTCTTCTGGTAGGTAGTCCTGCTCCACAGGTTCCTTGTACATGGGGTTGTATTTGTAGCCTTTTCCATAGCCCAAGTTCTTCATGAGCCTTGTTGGGGCATTTCTCAGGTGCAGAGGAACAGGGGGCAGTGGTCCTGTGTGCATCCTCAGGCATTCCTTGACGTTGCCATATGCCCTGTACACCTCTATAGACTTTGGGGCTCTGGCAAAGTACACTACACACTGTGCTAGAATCACCTGCAAATAAGCAGAGGGAAAATGTTAAATGAGTTCTTTTAAGCTCTTTGGGAAAGGGTCTGCTAACCAGGTTGTTTGAACAGCATGGCAGGGATTATGTTCTCAAACTGCCTGTTACTATAATATGAATACTATTATTTAACAACACCACAGCTTCATGACTTTCACCACTAGAAAATAATAGCTACGTTGGAACATCAGATTATTTTATTTATATCAGAGAGCAAAAATGGACAGAGCAAAACGATATACATTCACGTATCACATTTTAGCAGTAAGCACACAGTGACTTTTATTTTAAACTACAGCACCTATTTTAAGAGCTACAATGTTCTCCTGTCAAAGATGGGGCATGCAGAATGAACAAGTAACAAAGTCTGCCCTGTCCTTGCAATCTGCTTCTTTTTATAGTTACAGATACGTTTTACAGATTGCAGAACTTTCAAATCAGTGAATTAATGAAGCCTTTACCTCACATTCTGGCATTCCAATGAAGTGACAGCCTTGATAAGCAGCAACTGCTTGTGTTAAAGCCAGAGGATCTGCCAGTCCTACAGAAAGGGATCAGATAAAAACAGGCTAAAGTCAATTTACTTCACTTAATGTTTCTCTTTTATTTTCTTTTAAATTTTATTTTTTCCTCTCCTGTAAGGTATCCATGCACATTTCAGAGTTGCTTTCTCAGATACTGGAATTTCTGGTACAATACCACACCATACATAAGATACACCCCCTCCATCCACAAGCTTTCCTTCTTCTGCACCCCTCCTCCCCAGAAAATAAAGTCTAAGTCGTGGGTATGATTTACAGACTGAATCTGCTGCCACACAGTGGCAGCCTGAGCAGTAGCTGACCACATATGATTCTCCTACTTTTTGAAATTGATAAAGAAATGGGGAAATACTGCTATACAGACATAGCTTCCCCAGATCTCCTAACACTTCATCAATCACATATGAGCTAAAAGCATTGCTGGATCTGCTGCTTTGGGTAAGTCAATCCAGATGCCTTACAACTAGGGAGCCAGCTATCAAACCTGAGGTTTGCAGGTCAGGGTAGAAATTCATGTGCCAGACACATTAGAAAAATCAGACATCCCTGAAATACACACTCTCTGTGGCACAAGTTTACTGGTGACTTAACAACCAGCAGGGTTGAAAAGAATCGATATTAATACACACCAAACCAGACCTCAAAAACATTTGTCTCTCCCGTGACAGGTAATCATCACAATGACGACACATGTAGGTCTCTGCCTGCATATACAAAGTTTTTGTTGCATGTGGAGCATTTCAGTATTTTGTACCTACTTTGCATATTACTGCTTTGGGTTTGTTTCTTTTTTCAAAAGCCAAATTTTAGAAAACCAGAGAAGCCTGGAAGATCTCCATTCAACGTGATATTCCAATGCTAAATACTGCCAATACTGACCTATGTCTTCACTTGCAAACCTCACCAGCCTCCTTGCCACATAGAGTGGATCCTCACCGCCCTCAAGCATTCGAGCAAGCCAGTAAAGGGAGGCGTTTTCATCTGAGCCTCTCATAGACTTGTGCAGGGCAGAGATGCAGTTGTAATGTTCTTCTCCTATTTAGGATGGGGGAGAAGCGATAAAGCTGTTAGGAGCAAATTAAGTGAAATGCATTAAAGGGAACAGAATGTATTTCACTAGATCACATCAGTAAAAATAAGCAGCTTTTCCAAGTTCTTATTATGTATACATGGTTGCAGCATTCATTAATGTTTTCAGTGCCTTCATGGTTTCCTATGTGAATCATTCCCTAACTACATAAGGAAAACAGAGCCACTGCTGATGAAAAAGAAGTTAGGGTTTTTTTTAAAACATTGCAAGGCAAACAATTTGGGTTTTGTACCCTAATGGCCTTGCCTTCAAAAGAAAAAAACAAAGAAAAACCCAGATATTTTAAGCAGTTGGGAAGAAAACTCTGCATAAATAGCTCCTAATTGCCAAGGGATAAAGTACGAGCACATACAAACAACTGATCATCGCTTTTGGACACACACAGAGCTCTGAGAAGACAACACAAGAACCAGAGAAATCCAGTGCTCTACAGTAGTGATATTTTAGAAAAAAGAAATTTCACATCATCTAAAACTTGAAAATAAAGTGTGCAGTAAAACATGAGTTTGATGTGCTACATAGGGGTGAGAAAAAAGGAAATGTGGATATACAATGATGGAACATTATACAATTTGGAGAAAACAGAACTGCAGTGCACAACCCTGGCAAACCCCTAAGAAATGCTGAGTTCAACTGTGGATACATGCACTACTACAACACTTGAAATGCCAGAGTACTAAATTAAAAGTGGGAAGACTGAAAGAATTACAAGGACATTTTTTTTAATATTAAAGTTTAATATATGATTTGATATGGACTCCAAGGAGAAACAAAGCTATTCCACAGATCTTCTAGGGCTACACTTAAAACATCGAATGAGACCCTTCCTTGCTTACAATTTTCCTCTGTGCAGCTGGTTTTGATTGTTATGCATATCTTTTAATCACACTTGTACGAGTATTTTGCTGCAATATTGTTGTTAAACTTCCCATGTTATCTCCCTTTTTTATTTTTTCAAGTGCCTGGCATTCCTTGGCTCACAGCTAAGTATGTATTTTAAAGGCAACTGGCTGCATGCACAGCCAGCTGTTAATATTCCTCTTCTTCCTAAGGCTAAAAGGATTTACAGCCTGAGGGCCATATCAGAACACACCCGTCACTTGTAGGCCCTGAAAAATAGAAGGGCTGCACGTTTGAGTTTGAGAACCAAAATCGCCACGCTGCTGCAGTTGCTCATTTCGTAGCCAGCAAGACCGCCACCTCCCAGGTCCATTCCCCCCATCTCTGCTCCTGCTGGAGTGTGATTCTGTGGGGAATTCAACAGGCTGCCGGTGAGCACAGGCAGTCAGACAGCTATTTTTGCTAGGACTCCACACAAAGAGCCCGGGTATGCAGCCCTCACTCGAGCCAACACAAACAGCATGTCCGAGCTCCATCATAACACTTGAGTCAGTAGCAATAAACCCAAGCAGCTGAACTCGCATCATCCTCTTGCAGAAGGCGTCTCTTGGTCTCTTAAAAGTAAGGAAGATGGCCTTAAAATATCTCCAGAGGTTGCACTCACCCAGATTTTTCTGCTGGAGGCTTTTATATGCTGTTTGGATTACTGTTAAGTGTCATACATGGGGATACCAGCTGGAGAGGCAGAAGGAATCCAGCAGATAGGCTGGGTCTAGATATATATACCTGCAGGGAACTTCAGACTTCAGGCTGAGGAGGGAATTAACTTTCTCCTTTTACTTCCTTCCTTACAAAGTTGATGTTGGTGACAGTGAGAATACTTATACACCAAACTTGCAGTTTCAATTAAAAGCAAAATACAGGGATGTGCATTGGAGAGAGGTCTTACATTTCTGTCTAAAAAATACAGTTCATAGATAGCCTGAGATACCAGAAGCAGTTTAAAAGAAAATTAGAACTTTTAGTAGACCTTTATTTATTAGCTCTCTCACGCTAATTAGCCAACATATCGATTTTGGCCTCACCAATTCAGTTGAGAGACAGACACACCAGCTTATCTATCTCTGCTGTTCTGTATCACAGATGCCTCTTGAAACCAAAACTACGAAGAGCTTTTGGAATCAAAACACATTTTCTCTATGCAGTTCCCACAAAGGCAAATACCTTTCTGAAACAAGATACTACACAAGAGGCTTCATGGAAGAGAGGGTTTTCTTGTGTCTGACACATACAGATGCATAAATCTTGTTGATATATGACCATAGATTGCTTTATGTGCTCATGAGGAGTTTTCAGGCTAGTTTAAGATGTTGATTTATCTATCTAAAGTCATATTGGTAGAAGGTAGGGAAAAGGCCTCGTTCACTAACCATAATTAGTATTTGGGCTTCTTAAACAATCCCTGTTCACAAGGTAGCGAGCAAAAGTAAAATCACAGTCCCCATCTCACATTATTTTTTCTCTTAGCCAAAAGTAAACATCAACTGCTCATTGATAAAGGACAGAAGAAAGCCTTGGAAGTAAAACTAGAGCAACAGCATGGCTAAAAAGACTTTTCGTTCTGATCCACCAGAACAAAATTGAGCTGGAAAAAAACATTATGGTGTGAATGTGGTAGTTTAACAGCTGGGAACTCAACTCCAAATCAGCCACTCCCCTACCCCAGCAGTGATGTGCATGGTATGGAATAGCAACTTAGCCCTGCCCATGTGGCTCTAAGCTCTGCCCCAAGAGCAAGCCCTGGACAGTGAGACACCTTCTCTTTTCTTCTCCAGAGAAGGGAAAGGAAAAACTGTGTTCCAGATTGCAGAATAAATTAAATTCAGCTCAACATATTCCCAGTCTTTATCATAGCTGATGTTACCAAACAGACAGTGAAACTACCAACATTCATCTTATTAAATCAGTGTTAGCAGAGATACAATATGTAAAAAGAAGGGGCAACAATACAACTCTATTTAAAAGATCTAGTCACAGCCCATCTGCAGGTAAACTTTAATGACTTTGGTTGCTACATCATTTTCTAAAAGGATCAAAATTTTAACAACCGCAATTAAAAGCTAAAATATGACTAACTAGTTTTTGTTTCCTCTCACACTGCAAGGGCTGCAGATGGCTGCTGGCAGTGAAATTTGATTAAAGTTGTTTCTTTGTCCTTCCAGCTAAAATGCATAAACTATCTGCACAAAGACCTTTTCTTTACATGTCTGCACATAGATCAGAACAGCAGCCTAACAACTGGATGACGAATGATTTCTTTCCTAGATTACTTGATGAAAGTAGAGAATGCCCAGCTACATCTATTTGGCAAATTTTGCAGAAGGGAACAAAAAAAATTATGTATAATAAGAATTTCATATTTACACAGCTCTGAACTAATCAATTATTTGGTGCTTTTTACATGAACATGCTACACTCAAATGTATGTTGCTGCTACCATGATTAGACCCTCTGCTTTATAAGGCCGAAGCATTTTATTTTAGAGGATTGTAGATCTCACCACCACAGCTGTGATTCAAAACGTTTTAGCCAGAACATGCTACCAAAAAACCAAATCTTTGTATATACAGTAGCTGCTATCTGGAAGTCCTTTGTAATGAAAAGGACAAACATCTATCTCTGCTATGGACAAAAGGAGTCAACAGTCAGTGGTCAACACAGACTATTCCACAGCAGAGAGAAATTCTGTAAAGGCACATACTCGGGCAACCTGCTACTGTGACAATATCTGTGTCAGGCTCTTTGGCATTTATACAATCCAGAAAAACACCTTTTTCACTGCTCTCACCACTCTGAAAATCTCCAACCAAAAACCCCACAATAAACCACAACAAGGATTTCTGCAACAGAGAAGGGCCTGACACACACTACCCAGGCTTGAAGCAAGCTGCAGGAAGAGGCAGTCTGTGCCATCTCTATCAGAGCAAGAAGGTGTAAGAGGGCTGGGAGCAATGGACACAGCCAAGAGTTCTGTGTGACAGTGGCCACAAGGCGACAGCAAACACACAAGGGACCTACACGGCGCAAGAGACTCGCACCAGCGAACCAGTCACATTTTCCGCTTCCTTCTAATCACGACCTCTTCCTGCCACAGACCCCATAAAATTTTTCTTCTCCCTCCCCCTGCCTACCCTCGACTTCTCAGCTGCCACTAGATCAGTATCTGCCCAGCTGCCTTTATCCTGACAGTGAGTCATCATTACTCCTTTGTAACAAGAAGGCTGCAAGCGGGCATATGTTACAACCAACCTCAGGAAACCTCTCATCACAGGTTTCGAACAGTGGCAGTTAATGGAGCATATCAGAAACAGCGACCAAAAAAAAAAAAAGAAAAGAAATCAGTTCTCCAAATACTGCTTGGCATAATCATTTCATACTATTCTGCACAGTCATTCAAGTATTGCTGAAGAACCAGCATATGCCTTCAAGGGGATTCACCTAATCTCTGATACTCACTGATTTTTAACCCTCTAACATAAAATGGTTTAGTGGCCAACTACTGTGATGCCTAAGACTGCCAAGTCACAAATTTAGCAAGAGTGGTTATCACACTAGGAAGCCGTAAGTGCAATTAGATTTACGTGGCCTGCCCTAAGCAAGCTACAGAATTCATTACCTTAAAAAGCAACTCTAAAAATAAAGCAAACTGCTCAGGTTTTGACATAACATATTGCTGTGAATGTGAGCACTTCCAAGACTTCCAAAGGAGTAGAAGTGCAATGGAAGATATCCAACCCTCCAAGAAAAACATCCTCATCAAATTCTTCTGCTTCTTTACACCGAAACCCTCATAGAAGACAATATAACCTTAAATAACAAGTAATTTCACCATGCAACTGTTTTCAGGGCAGCAAACAGGTCTTTCAGCTAATCTACACTTCCTAGTTGCTAGGAGGAAACACTGTTCAGAAGGAATTTCTGGCTGAACTACATCGTAGAGGAAAAGTAACTTTTAGGACAAACTTCAGTACAACCACTGTTTCAGTAGAGCAGCTGGTAGGAAAAAGGGAGAAAGGGAGAAGGAAGAGAAATTAGAGAGGCTATCACATCTTGAGAACGCTGCATCTCAGAAAATGCATCAGGTACTCACCTGCTCGGTCATACAGGATGTGAGATCGCTGGAGCCCCTCCTTTACGTGCTCTTCTGTTACCAGAATGCCATCTGCAGCACCACCTTTGGTAGTGCTCAAAGGAGTGGTCCTTCCTGCAGCTACTCTGGCCTGAACTGCCAGCTGGAGCCCGTTGAGCCCCGTCCTGGCATCCCCGTCGCAAAGATACGCGAGTGTGCTCAGAGCTTTCTCCTCTATGTACACCGGGAATCTGCAACGGAATAACCACACACCCTTAGCCCCCATCACACTCCTCTCCTTGCCTTTTGTGCTGGAGATGACGTTTCTTTACAAAGTTTCTTGAGACACAGCTGGGTTTAAATTTGTCTTAACTCATCCTGCAGAGCCAGGGGCTGACCCTCTTCCTGCTGCTCCAAGCCTGCTAAATACAATTGCACGTGAAAAAGGCAGGGCAGGAGCTCTCATCTATTTAAGCTCCTTATCTTTCCTCACCTCATTAAATTCAGCAAAAACTAGGGTTAGGTTTTTGCCAGAGACCAATTCTGACACAGCCAGCTGAACTTTACAAGGTTTTACTCCATCAGCATTTCACTGCTAGTACTTCAAATTCCTTGATGGAAGAACAGTGGAAAGGTAGGAAGCTATCCAAATGCAGGTGAGAGAATATAGTAAGTTATAAAGTAATTAGCATAAGTTTTTGAACTAACTTCTAACTACAGAAAGAGGTGCTATCAGCTGTTCTTTAGAAAGCAACAACAGGAAGGATTGTTTACAATGTAAAACATACAGGTCCTACTTTGTTTGGTATTACAACTTAGTCACTGGTGTACAAAAAAAAATCTTACTAGAAAGAAACTGCATCCCAATACATGCCTATCACTCTTCTTGCCATCTACTGCCCTCTGTGTGCCAGAACTATACAAACACATGAAAAAGGCCAGATTCCAGAGAACTCACAGTCTAAATGAACAAGTGACTGAGATTAGCTCACTTGCTTGGAGCATGGTGCTGATAACATCAAGGCTCTGGGTTCGATCTCTCTATGGGCCATTCACTTAAGAGTTAGACTCTATGATCCTTGTGGGTCCCTTCCAGCTCAGAATATTCAGCAATTCTGTGAAGATGGGAAGACCTGAGAAATGCAGCAGCAGGATCCCCTCAGATCTTCTAGTGGGTCCATGAAAAATCTGTGAGAACAACGAAGTCCTCAAGTTTTGTCTGTAGGTTTTCACCTGCTGGACTGCAGTCCCCACTGTTGAGGCCCATCCAAACCAGTTCACCTCTGCAGGTTTCACAGGAAACCTGTTGAGGATTTAACCCTCAAAACTTAGTTATGTAGACAAGGTAACATCTAAGGTGTTGCCAGGCAGAAGGTGTAACTGATCTGATTTGGAGACAGCAGCTAATGGAGTTAAAACATGGCACTAAGTAATGGCCCTAACTGAGCCACTTCTGCTAGCTGGACTGTAAATCAAGAGTGACAGGTATCAGTAGGGATTAGCACATAGAGCTTGGTGTGAGAGGCCATTTCTTGTGAAGCTCTTGTGTGACAAATAATTAAGGCTTCACAACAGCCCTGCACTTCAATTACCAAAAGGTATGTTACTATTACTACTAGTGATGTACAAAAAGGCAGCGTCAGGGCTCCCAGACACACCTGTCCACTGATTTTCATTACTTGCCTTCTCTTCCTCCTTGCAAACCCACTTTGCACTTGTCACACAAAAGGAAAAGACTGTAGGTTCTGGAAAAAATTCAGCAGTTAACATTTGAGTCCTCTCATGGCCATATGTAAAAAGGAAAAACTAGTAGAGCCGCAATCTTAATTAACCACTGCAAAGTGAAAGCTGACAAATGTCTTCGAGGACCAAAACCCATGCTACAGAGAGTAGACAGTAGGAAAAGAACTAATCTCTATACACATGCATCTTGTCATGACTTTTTTCCATCTCCTTATTTCTCATGTATTGGATAAATCTAGAAAAAGCAATTAACACACACATACAGTGGCACTTTTGCCAGGGTGTTTCAAACACCATCGTCGAACAAGGAAGCAGAACAATACAACTGCACAGGGACTTATTCAGTCAGTTGTCTCAAGCATCAAATTCCTTGAAAATCAGGAAGCAACATTCACCCCTCAGCACTACAGATGGGCACCAGATTTTTCATAAGCAATTAAAAAAGCCAGCAAGGAAAGCAAAAGCTCTTTTTAAAAACCCAGCAGGCACTACACACAGACATCCTGCTGCTAATACCTCCTTCAACAGCAACAACCCCAAATATACAGCACACTGAGCAAACACTTCTCATACACCAGCAGGACATGCTGAAGAGAAGGTTTCACCCGCAAGGACTAAGCTCTTTGCCTGCTGTTTGCAGAGAAGAACACCCCGTGCTTGAGGCCTCCTCACACTGCTACCACAACTGCAGGCAGTGACTGCAAGTGGGGGGGAAGCACTGAGAGCACTAAAAGGAAGGTACTACCTCGGAAGAAGCTAAGTACAGTCTGTCCCAAAAAAAGTTGAGGCCTCAGAGAACTTCTGCCATTTATCTGCTAATTTAAAGCTGAGTTGTATTCCTGTCTCTTCAGTTTCACTATAGGACTCTAAGCGCCCTGTTGGCTCAACATAAGCAACTTATATTACAGAAACTGAAACAAATTTTCACAGGAAAGTACGAAAAATCTGGTTACAAGCAAAGGCCTTGTCCATTTCCATGGTGAAATTTCAGCTGCAACATAACCATAACGGCAACTCCAACCCAAATAATGCATTATGTACTGGGCTGATCCAGTCCATGCATACAATAGCATGACATGCAGGACGTGATCAAGAATAAATGGAGAAAATTTTCACACACAAGCTTTTTGCACAGCACACTGATGAGAATCACTGATTGGAAATAACATAATGCTTCCCTGTTGCATAATCTCAGCTCCATGCACACTCCCTATTTCAAAATAATAAAATGTTATACTCACAATAACTGAATTAAGTTTTTTTTTTCTGAGCAATTAAAACCTTAAATTCCATTTTCTGATGATTTAACTTTCCTAGGCAGGAGTCTAATTTCAAAATCAGGATGGCAATTATTTCAATATCTTGGCTTCGAAAAACCACTTGCTCTATTTTACATTTTTAATCCCATCCTGTCTTCACAAGCCCAAGTGCCCTACTCCCTCTCCCACTTTACCCAACTTCTGCACTCATCAGAACTGCAAGGCAGAATAACTTCCACGCTTCTGACTTCTTTCCAAGCTCCTGATACTCTCGCAGATGGGCAATCCCATATTTTATTCAACTTCCAAAATTAACACTGAACACACACTGGATGCCAATGGTCAATGCTGGTACCTTGTAACCTATGATACTTGGAGACAAAAACATAAACAAGCCAAGAGGGACGTGCTGGGATCCATCACTCACTGGGCTGAAGGTGATATACTAGCTCAAGGAATGGAAAACTACCACTACAGGATAATAAATCCTTCTTCCAGTTCCTCTTTATCTCCATAGCCTTGAGACTGTTTGTGCCAAGAACCAACATGAAATGTATGATGAACTACCCATTAATCCCACAGAGCACTGCAGCAACTGAGCCAATGACAAGGGAGCACAAATAATATCAGGGAGTAAATAGAAGAAAGCCCAAGCAAGGAGAACCTATATGATCAAAGATTTAAAAAATAAGTGAGCAAAACATGAGATAAAGTACCCACTGCTTCTTTCCCATATAAATCAGTACTTTCTTACTTTCTTAGTGCAATTATTCTCACTAGATTCTCTCCTTGGCAGATTGCAACACTTTTACAGGCAAACACAGTTCTTCAACTGAACTACTGCAATGTGATATGCACTGCTCACTGCCTTACAGCATTGTCTTCCAGTGCTGCCTCTCACCTCAGCAACCCATTTCCTGCAAGGAAATTGAACGGATGTTCCAATTAAGGAATAATTTTCAAAAAAGTATTGAACACCGAAGATCCAAAGGAATTCCATCTTCAGTGTTGTGATTTATGAACCAGCGAATTCAAAACGCGCCAGAACTTGTAATACAGCCAGTAACAAGCTGAACTGCATGATGTCTGGGCTTGCCAACAGGAAACTGGGGTTCCTTCCATTTCCCTCAGCTGTGTGCCTTCTGTGCTATCTAACTTCAAACACATTAATCAACCATCCAGTTTACTGTCTGACTTCAATTAGAGATACCACTCTGAGGGCAGCACTTCAATGACAAAAATAAAAAGCCAAGAGAAGAATTTGGTTTCTTCCACCACTGACACAGTACAGGTGCAATGTATCAGCGCACACCTGGAACAGCTTGTGCTATTACTGACACAGCATAAACTGCAGAAAGCACAAGCAGTTCCAGCAATAAAAAACATCTTTAACATTGACTTCTTACTTTATTCATCATGAGTATGTTTCTTCCTTTCCTGTTTCTCCATTTTTCAGCTTGATTTACTGCAGACTTTAGAGGCACAGTTTGATGGCAGTAATGCTGATGAAAATATAACAAAAAGCACATCGTATCCTAAAGAAATCCAGTAATTAACATAAAAACTGTCAAAGAACCTTTATGAGCCATGATGACATAACAAATAAAAAGATATCAAAGTAGGTAACACCCCCTGCTAGTTGTTTCAGCTTTAGAGCAAGAAAAGGCCACAGTAGAGTGAAAGAGACATCATGTGATCTAACCTTATCAGAAACCTGCAGCAATGGTGGAAGCAAGATAAGAAAAAGCCACTAAGAAAATTTAAGGAAACAGATTTGGGTAGAGCACGCTTTCCTTGTGGAGTGCATATGATGAAATCCACTGAATCACTTGGGGATGCCTGTAAAGACTAAGGAAGATTCACCCTCACCTTATTCCTCAAGGTAATAGGAGAGACCACAAAGAACCATCCTCTCCTTCAAAATCTCTTTTAGGTAAGCCATCCTGTCAGACAAGCGATGTGATACTAAAACCATCTGATTCTGAGGCTGAGCAGCACATGCATTATTTCATACTACACTGCTGTGGCTTGGAAAGGGAGACTCATATTGGAAACGAATCCAAAATTCAATGTACCCATCCCTTATGCCTTCTTGCTAGATCTCTGCAGCATTTTCAAAGTGGATATACCACGAAGTTTGGGGTCGTGCTGCCTTACAGCTCCTTTTATCACTCTGGAATAAAGATGAGCACCATTAACAACCAAATCAATTGTAATTGGTGATTTCCATTTACTCCTCAGGACAGCATAAACAGTTACCTCCCTGCATCTAACGACAGTCCTGTTTCGTAGATGCAAGGGGGTAAAAAGATGAGACAGCTGTTCTTGCAGAGCAGTGGAGAGGAAATGAAGAAGCAGAAATGGTATGGACACTGAAGCAAGAAGCAGGAATTAATGAGGAAGCCAAAATAGAACCACAGTAAGGGACAAGATGGCTTATAAAAATCCAAACTTATCAGCAACAGAATGTAGGAACTGCGGCCCAGAACCAGATCACATCCTGAAAGACAAGAAAGACCTGACACACAACTGCAACAAACCTTCCTCAACTCAAAATCCCATTTTTATTTTTAAATGCTTGGCTCCCATGACTGCCTTTGGAGTGTGGCCCTGTCTCCCCATGGAGAGATTTCTGAAACAGTGTTAGTCTGACAGTCTGCCTGCCAGACTTCTTTCAGTTTGATGAAGCACCGCGCTGTTTAAATCATCCACAGCTATCGGACGGTTACAGACATGGAGAGTCTAGCGAAACCCAAACCCAAACAACTGCAGCTGAAACTATGCCTTGTACTTTAATCCTGTACAGAAAGAAAAGTCTCCAAACCCCAGTTAGGGTGTAGTCACAACCACAGCTGTGCCTTTATATTAATGCTGACAAGCAGTACTGCCTTATCTTCTAAAATTCACATTACTACAACACATAAAAGCTACAAATGAGTAAACCATGAGGCAGGGTAACCTAAAAATAAAAACGGGATACCTTTCCTTACCTGCCCTGACCTCAGCATGCATGTTGGCAATTCTTTGTGCTTACATTCTGTGATAAAGTTCAAGTGGATTCCCCCTCATTTATTTCATACAGTCTGTCAATCACCACCATGTCAATGCACTGTAAATTACCAGGAGTGCAGCCAAGAACCAACACGAAGGAAGTGTAATAGCTTGCATGTGAGTACCACAGTACCACGTATTACTCTTATTTGACAGCCTCCTGTTTCAGAAGGCAGATAACATCTCTTGTAGACAAATCTGGATGTTGTTTTCTCCAAAACTTTCTCAAGTGTTTGATGCGAATTTATCTGTCTGGACATCAAGGAGCAGAGAAAAACAAAGTCTCTCTTAAAACAATCTATTAATGCCTCACAGCAACAGCCTCCTCTCCTCACAGGATATCCTAAAACATAGCACAGGACTTATCCTGCAACTAAAGAACAGAAGCAGCAGCATCCTCCCTGATCTTATTAAAAAAAAATTCTCAGAAAACAACAAACTTCTGTCAGGCACTTCCAAATTAAGAGGGGATACCCCATGCACCACTTAACGGTAATGTGATACTTTTACAACCGGTAGCAAGAAGTAACACACAACAGGACATGACAAAGACCCAGTTACAGGCTTCCACAGCAAATCCTCAGCAGCAGAACAGATTTAAATACCCTGAGAGGGTGAGTCAGGAGTTACGGATCCAAGTATAAAATTCTCTCCTAATCCAGACGGTGAGATTATGTTTTGGATGGAGAGAGCCAATGCTTTGAATTCTCTCTCTCCTGTCACCCCCGCCCCTGCCATATGCTGCCACTTCTTTTCTTTACTATCAGAAGTGGCTAGGGTTTCTCTTCCCACCCCCCAACTGCCTCATTCTCTCCCTGGCAGGCAGTCAGCTCCTCGGGCTGTGCACATTAACACCCTGCAGCCCATAAAGTACTCACTCCGAGCTCTTGCTGCTGCTGCCAGTCGCAGGGGTGCCGTGCTGGTCGCCCTGGCCCAAAACCTGGAGCCCTAAGGACCTGACAGCCCTCATCAGAATTGCCTCCATCGCTTCGACCGAGAGCTTCTCCAGGACAATCACCCGGCACCGGCTCAGGAGAGCAGCGTTGACTTGGAAGGAAGGGTTTTCTGTGGTTGCTCCTATCAGGGTCACCGTCCCACACTCGACGTGAGGAAGAAAAGTGTCTTGAGCATGGGAGGAAAGCAGAAAAAGCTGATCTCGATCAATGACAACCTGAAACATCCCATGTGAGTAGGCTATGTTTTTTTTGTGTCTTGTGAGACTTTGGGTTCCCTGTTGATATGACAAATAACCACACTGACAAGGCAGTTCATCTGCACAGACAGGGAAATGATTTAATTTCATGCACCCAACACCTTAATAACAAATGATTGCACTGAGAATGACCCTACCAGCTGAAAAGAAACAGCGTAAAGAAATCTGCAAATTTTTAGTTTGTGTGACTTTGGTTTATTGTGTGGCAACATAAAAAAATCATGAAATTGCCTTATCAAGTATAACGAATAGTGAGGCTATTCCCAAATATGCTTTGAATCAACATTTAGGGCTACAATTCCCTACCTAATTCTGTAGGATAGTTCAGAAAACGACAGGAAGATTACAATATAGTTCAATTTAAAAACTGCAACCTGTAGTACAGAATTCAAGCTTTCCATGGCACAGCTGAAAAAAATCTTATACCTAGGAAAGGAAAAAGAAACAAAAGCCCCAAATGATGACTGCAGTGTTATCCTGAAGTACCATGCCACAACTTATTTTTTCTCACACAGAAGAGAGGACAACATTAAAATACCCACCTTAGGCACATTCACATTCCCGACCTTTGTAAAGGTAATACAGAATGCTACTCCTCAGATGGAGGCTGAAATGAAGATGGGTGCAGCAAACAATACTAACGTGACTTTGCAGAAATAGAATTTTATTAAAAAATCATGTAAAGACTGGCACATAAGGGAACTATAAGTGTAAGTCAGCCTTTTTAAAAATCTTTGAATCATAATAATTAAATGCTGGTTGGAAGTTAGCTAAGGAATTTAATTTCTATGTTTCTCCCAAATTCATCTACTAAAAGTATTAACATTGAAATCAAAAGCCCAAAGGAAGGTATCACCTTAAGGCAAAGTGGGAGATTTCCCAAAAGTGCTGACAAAGGCTGTTTTAAAAAAGCAGTGTAGTACAATACCTGCTGAGATTTACTGAAACGATGGATCTCATCAATAAAGAGGATAGTTTTTCTCTTGAAGAGTCTTTTTTCATTCTGGGCTTGGCTGATGACATCTCGAACATCATTTGTCTTGGCACTTGTGGCCGACAGTGTCACAAACCTCGTGCCATTCTTTTTGCTGCTGTTGGCTATGATGTGTGCCAGTGTGGTCTGAAACAGCAATAGGAGAAAGCTTTGTAAAAATCGTTTTGGACACAGAAAATACCACTTTGAAGGAAATATGTAAAGAACAAAGCTATATATTTTGGACATAGGGGCAGTGTTGACAGTTTACAGAGTACGGCATTTTAGCTCACGTTATTCTAGAGCACAGAAGACTTACAAACTTCCTGCTAGAGGTAGCTGCCAATTCCTCTGCTGCATTTCTAATGCCTGCACTTTTACGTACCAGACCCAGTGAGCCTCAATACTGAAAAGGACAGCACTGACAGCTGTCTCCTTTGTCACAGAAGAAGAACTCTCTGCCAAATACATTTCTGTCACAGAAGATGGGCTGACCGCAATTCCTTGTGCAGTTATTTTGTGGAGTATGTTAATGGATACAGAGCTGGACTACCCCAAGACACCTGCAGAGGAGTTTACAGGGCAAACGCATGTGAGAAATAAAAAGCTAAAATGTTATTAACTAAACCCTTTTATATTTCAAATACACATAAAAATGATCAGTAAAATGATCATAAAAATAATCAGACAGCAGTTTCTACAAAAGCATGAGAACATTAGTACTAAAAAATTACATGCGTACTTAAGAAAATGTAACTCTTGAATCTAAATAGTCAACAGTAATCAAATGCTGGCCCAGGGAAGTAAAAGGCAGCTGACTGAACAAAGTGGTTGTTTTTAGTGGGTAGCTATGTTGTTTTTCTGTCCTTATGAACAACCTCTTCAAACCTTAATTTATTTATAGATAATTTCACTTAGCCTACCAAAGCACAGAAGCAACTTCTACCAGTCTCCTGGGTAGATTTATTACACCTGAACATATCACAAACACGATTTTCAGACTTCCCTTCACAACCCTTAGTAAACTCATGTGTATGCCCCAAAGAGAGCGTATCTCTATTTGAAAGGACTGCTAGAGAAAACAGGTGATTCTTCCATCAAGCTCTTCTATTAGAGAAGGATCCAGAGGAGACTGAAGACAGGAGAGCCTCAGCAGATGAGGAGTGGGACAGGTGTCGACAAAACCACTTCAGAAGATATTCCAAGTGCTGAGGTTAAAGCAGCAGGTGGTGTCAACCTGATCCTCCTGCAGGGAGGCTGCAGAAGCAAGCACCTGCCACTTGGCTACCAGCGGTGTTGCAGTACCCAACTCTGTCCCTTTAATGGGTCTCCTTGTCCCTGAAACGGCAACCAGCCCAAGTTAGAAAATGGGAGGCTAAGGAGAAGAATGTATTGTTATTTGGTCTTGCTTTAGTTTTAGTAAGGGCTTCCAAGTTGCCTTCAGAAGTGGTGTCATTTCAGGTCCTGATACAAGACTCGTATCCCATGTCAGATCCTCCCTTGCTTCCTGGAGCTCAAACCACCAGCCCATCCCCAAGCTGTATCACTGCAGAGGACAAGACTGGAAAGACACTTAGAAAGCATTTGCAGCAAAGCCTACAGATATCTGGAAGATCTGAGAAAATAAACAAACAAGCAACTCTCCCCAAAAAACTAAAGAAAACTATCTTTTAAACTAAGCTACGAAATTAAAATCAAAATTTGTGTTTCCTAACAAAAGGCCCATGATTCAGAATGTACCTTCAGACGATGTACCCAAACTTTAAAATCTCTCAAAGCATAGAAACACCCAACACATCAAATTTGAGGATGAAAAAGGAAAACTGTACCTTTTCCTTCTCTAAAAGTGGCAGTGGTGAGAGAAAGAAGGAAAAAAAAAATAGAACAGCTATTCTTCTTGTAGCTCCACTTGGACTGGTAGCTCACATTGTACTATGACTGTTATTCAGACAGTTTTTTATTGACAAAAAAAGCAGTAAGAACTTTGTTTTAAACACGTGCACAGGAGTCCGTATTTCTAATTCTAATTTAGGAGAAAAAAAACCCGAAGAGATTTGTTTGAAAGTCACTGTTAGACCAATAATCTACTTGAAATCTGCTGCACAGATCTCAGCCAGCAGATACCTCTCCCTCTCTGCCAATTTCTGGGTCATCAAAGGTTGCAATAAGAATAACATACATTGCCTTTCAAATGCAATGCTTGACAAGGACCAGCATGTTCACAGCCTCTTCCTTCTGTTCTGCACAATCAATCACTCAGCAAGTCAAACTGCCTATCACACATACATCAAACTTTCCCTGGTCATCTGAAAGACTTATTTTCCATGAGTTCAGGTTTTTTATGCTGCTTTTCGTCCCACCATCTCAATCAAGTCAGTAACAAGCTAAAGTTTTCTCCCTCTTTGTTACTTCAGGTTACAACCTAAAGGAACACATAACCTAGTAGAGAATTCATGTAAGCAAAACCCCAGCAACGAAACAAAAAAAATAACCAAACAAGCTCCCTCTCAGCAACTATTGCTATCTGTTCTTCCAGCCTTTGATACAAGTTATGGATGAACGTCAAAGCATGCTTGGCCCCACACACCTCCCACTGTCAGAGCAGAGAAGTCAACCAGATTTGCTGTTTGGTTAGCTGGGTTTTTGTACTAGGAGACAAAATTCTGTATACCCACAAGTTTCCTTGACTGGGCAACACTCTAAGAATAAACTATTTCCCTCTTCTCTGCACTGCCACTAGTCAATGCTACCTCACACCCATGGCTGGAAGAAAACAGTAAAAAGCATATACAAGTTAAGCCAGTCTTTTTGATGCTGATGTTCAACGACTACACTACCTGCTTAGAAGTAAGGTGGTCTTTTTGATTTTTGCAGACCTGTACCAAGCCATTAAACTATGCCCATCACTTTAGCTCAACAAAGCGCATTACAGGAATGAAGAATGCTACTGCCTAGCTCACTTCAGAACGCGGAATTGAAAAAAAACTGGGAAGGGATTAGCACATATGGTTAGATCATATCAAGAATACTGTAAAACTAAGGTCCTTCCAACATACACGCTTCTCCTGGAGAATCTGGAAGGTTGTAGGCTCTGCCAGGCCATGTTTAGGTGACCAAAGCAGATCTGGCACAGACTGGGACCAGTGCAGTGCAGCATGGATTATTCCTGAGCACGGATAATGTAGCTGGCATGCAGGTTTCCCCAAGAAGTGACTTTGCTGGTTTGTTCCAGAGCAAACCACAGTGTGAATTATGTTTGTGGCAGGGATGACAAGAGACTGATAACCCTAGTGCAAAACACAACAGGCTAGTTACACCTACAGACTTGTAGGGTCTAAGCTACGTTATCAGAGTGCTGAACTAGCACCCTGATTGTCTTTGCTGCTGTTTGACCGTGACTTTCTGGCTATTTTTTGCTCTTCCTTTATTCTGGCCAGGATTTCCATATCTTTGTTTACATGGTGTTGCCATCAATGGCCTCCCCTCACCCTCAACCCTCCCTTTGCTGGCAGGAGGGCCATACTGTGGTTGCCAAGCAATCAGGGAAGGCCATGCCTTGAGGGAGACACCAACAGCATCCTTGGATGCCGCATAGGGCAGCAGTTCTCTGGGATGTAGCTCTGTGGATGTTCCCTGTACCACACTGCGTCACAGGAGATAAGTCAGGCCGTGTCTAAAGGAAATTGGCAGCATAGCAGACGAACATGGCCTGAGGACACTGTCTATACAGATAAACACAATCAAAGCAGCAGCAGTTGGCATTTATATAAGGGCAGATGCTATTCTTACCCATCTTGTTTGGTTCCTCACACCCCAAATAGCCCGCTGAGATACTACTGGAGGAGTAAGTGTCACTGAACAAGAGCCACAGCATGTGCTTTACAGCACTTCCAGAATCCAAGCCCAACCAAGCATAAACAGATGCAAGGTCATTCATTGCATAATGTTTGTTGAAATGGAGCTGTACCTCCATTTGCTATACCCAGATTTGCGTACTTATATTCCAACTGTTTTATGAACACAACTGTATTTTCTCTTAGAGCTTTCTCAAGAGCTACCCCAAGTTATTCCTGATTCAGACTGGCATAAGCAAAGCCAAGCATACTGTATTAGAACACTGCTCTCAGGCAACTGCGAAGACAAACCCATTCTTCAGAGCTGTCCCAGACTTTCAGTTCACACTACTGTAAAAGACATGATGTATTTTCAGTTAAAAATTTCATGCTAATCAATCAAAAGAACTCCTTACTTCAAATGGTTCAAATCAGGCCCCAAGCTGTATGAATAAGGGAAGATGAAATACACTCAAGCAATCAAACAGCCTGTTAGGTAACCACTTGAATTGGTAAAACAGAAAGCACTGGAGGGAAGGGATGATAAGTACATGGGCAGCAAAATAGGTCAGTTGAACTTGCTGTCTGTGTTTCAATGTGTCATCTATTGAATACAAACAAAGAAAAGAAGTACAAGGGAGTACTAGAAATAAAATATAATGTCAGAGAAGATTTGATAGAAACTTCCAAGACCACTTACTGGAGTTTTTTAATGTTTTGCATGCATATCAACATAGCGTATTTTATCTTATTAGTAATAAGAGTGCAGATGTGAACGTCAGAAAATCACGCATGAATGCTCTTTGTCTCATCTTCTGTAAGGAGCAGGTTCATGCCCCTTGCTACCTATTTTTTTCTTGTTAAACAGCAACAGAGGGAATGTTTACTGTATTTAAATACAGAATGTTCAGGTTTATAAGGCTTAAACTTTATCTGTGGCAGCAAAATTATTTGGTGCTCAAGTTACGCTCTGTACCACTGCTAACTCTTTACTAAAATTGGTGCCCCAATGGCAGACATGCAAAAATCTAAATCCCTGTATTAAGGTGCCATAAATCACAGTACAGCTTACTCACATTACACTCAGATTAATGCAGGCCTTTAAAAATTTGCATAGTCAGGATGAACAAGCTAACTGTTCCTAAGTTAATAACCACGGCATCTCTTTGAGGCAGTGTTTCTTCTGGCCCGAGTGTGGTCAGCTTCTTAAAAGCAGAAAATAGGCTCTTGTGTTCAACACTTAAGAGTGACAAAAGTGCAAACAAAAAGTCAAAGTCTTTTCACCCAGACCACCTTGGCTTCCTAACAAATTAGGATGACAAATTCAAAGTACAAAGATCATGTTCCATTAAAGTAAGAGGACTCAGTACAGATGGAAACTCAAAAGAAAAGAGGATCACAACAGAAGTATCCTAGTTTTGTCTTTTCGACTTTGAGGGTGCTTCCTTGAACATTCAGGTGCAGCTGAGGCCAAAATTGACTTGGGCAGAGCAGTTACATAGCATACATATTTTTACTCCAGCACATAGCTTTATTGTTCTCATGATAAAAATCCTCCAAAAAGACTCTCGACCTACAATATGGAATATTGCATTTATAGCACTTTAACAGGCAAGATTATTTTCTTCTTGCTTAGAAAAAGTCTGTTGAACTACTATTTCTCATAAAGTTCCAGACTGAAAAATAATACATAAATTCATTTGAAATTTGGCCCTGATGATTTATTCCATGCTCGGTTATTTTTTTTAACTTAGTCCTGCTCTACCCTTTTCAAAAGTATCAGTTAGCATGGCATTTGGCTGTAGAAATGGAAGAAGGCAGAGATGGGCTGCAATAACCAGATTCCATGGGCAGCAAGAGCACGAAGAGGTTTATGAAGTATACGACCATCTTACACAGCACTTCTGAATTTAGACCAACATATCTAATTATGCTCCTGTTTTAGCTCTTTGATGGGCAGAGCTTAGCATGTGGCCTTGTTACATATGAAGCTACATAACACAAAGTGATTTCTTAGTATTTTTCCTGCTGGAAAGGACTGTACTTAATGGAAGAAGTTTTTGCTGATCAGTCCAACCAGGTCCTGAGGCAGTGAGAATACTTAACTTCTTCTCGACAGGATCTTTCAAGTTTTCAAGCACTGAGTTGCTTTCCCGTGAAATGTTTTCTTAGACACATTATATACATAGAACCCAAACAGTAAGTGAATGGGATAGGCAGGCAAGCACAGATCTCCATTTCCATCTTTAGGCAGACAACTTTGCTCGCATGTCAAATCTGTTAGGAGCAGAATTGTATAAAAAAATATCCAAGAAAATGATAGAAATTTCAAATATTTAATTCAGACAGACAGTATGATTTATGGAGAAGAAGGCCTGAGATAAAAACTATACTCTAGCAAAATCCTAGAAATATTGATAAATATGGGTGAAGGGGCAAAGTTCAACTTTTTGCAGAAGGAATTTCTGCTTCAGCCAATAACGGATGTTTCATCAGGAGCCGGCTGAAAGCACATAGACTCAAAAACTCTTTGCTGAGAAGGAATAGCCTAGAAAGTAGATTAGTTACTCAATAGCTTAAGTACTTTGTGAGTAAAAATATAACAGATAAGTTGTCAAACTGTTCTTTGATGGGTCAAGAGGCACAGAAATGATGCAAGTCAGACAACTGAGGAGCAACAGAATTTAAACTCTGAAAAGCAAGCCGACAAAATGCAAGTCTGCATAAAGTATATGGGTGAGGAGGATAGGTCATATGTAAGGAGAGCAAAAGCTCTGATATTACAGGCATAAAACAGATCACCTGTTACTCAAAGACACTTTTAGTACCACAGAAGGTTCCTAAAGAAGACTTTGAACACAACTGTTAAGCTGTCACAAGCTCATGAAAAAGCATTTCCATGGTCAAAGCCAGGTGCATCCATCATATCCCAACCCAAAGACCACTGAAGTCAGTGCCAGTCTGCAGAGACTGTACTGCAGCCTTTGCTTTACTACCACTGTACTTGTACAGCTTTTCTTCCTAAGCAAAGAGGGCTTCAAGAAAGAGCAAGCACACCTGAGCAAGCTGTTGACAGAGATAACAAGAAACAAAAGGCAGGAGAGCACAAATACAGAAGCAAGCCCCTGAATGTGTTACTCATTCAGAAGGGAGAATTCCTATTTACTCAAGAACTGAATTCCACTTCTCTCTCTGGCCATCTTCAGTCAATCCACCCCGCCTTGAATCAGTTTTCAGAAACAGCCCTTCTTTACCCCATCTGTTCTGAGCTCTTGCTTTCTGCTATTACTTTGTTATTTCAAAGGAAGTGGCAATTAAAGTTCACTAGTTGGTTATTTTCAGGTGTATGTTATCTAGCCTAAACAACCTGCTGCATCATTGCTAATGGTATTCATCTAATTCTAATGCCTGCTCCTTACTTACTGTGATGGACTGGCATTATTATTCAAACACCATAGGTAATAAGTCTTTTTTTATTTTTAATTAAGTATGCTGAGAAGAGCAAGCTGCTGCTCTGTCCTTAACTTCTCTGCTAAGTATTAAATACTTCCCCTATCCCAGGTTTCTCAAACATACTCTCACGCAGCCAACACACCAAATTATATATATATGTGAAACTTAATGCTGTGAACACATTAGACTGACTGAGAAAACCGTATTTTGTTTGCCCTGCCTGCCACACCACAAATCTGAAATATGTGGAACAACAGGACAAAATTAAGGCGAGATCTTAAAGAGTGCTCGACCAAACCTGAGGAATTCCTTTGGTCCTTCCCTCACAACAACTGCGAATCCCTTCACTGCTGCGCTAGAGGGCCTTTTGGGATTCACGATGGCCCCTGGTATGTTAAAGGAGGCAGAACAAGAAGATGCACTGGTCAGATCCTGCAAAGACCCACTAGTCTAGAAGTATTTGAAGGTGGATGAGTGCCTGGCCATAAGGCTACCTCCCTTCCACACCAGTGCTGCCTTCTCTCAGGGACAAGAATTCATAGGCTAAAGCACACCCAGCGCTCGCAAACTGCGGCTGTATAAATCTGCCGGTATCTCACCTTGTTTCCTAGACATATTTACAGTCTCTGTGTTGTTCCTCAGCTTCTCAGCCATTAACTAAACCACGGCTTATGTTTTAGGTACGGACTTTGGAGTTACGAAATCTGAATTATCTGAAAGCGAGAGAGGCCTTGTGTAACCGAAGTGCAAACTGCATGGAGCGGGGCTGATGGGGGTGAACCAACTCTGTATTATTCATGAGGCAGGTTATGTTTTTTGTAATCTTAAGTGAAAACTACTGAACATCAGCCAACATAAGTACACTACAAATGAAATCACGAAGACAGAAGAGCGAGAAAAAGCGAGTCCGGAAATTACAGGTTTTAAGTTCACCGGCCTCAAGAGCCACGTGAAGCAGCGCCGGCCAGACCCCGCAGGCTGTGAGCCGGGGCCGGGCGCTCGCCGTCCGCACTCACCTTCCCGCAGCCCGGCGGCCCCCAGAGGATGAGCGAGGGGATTTCATGGGACTCCAGCAGGGACCGTAGCAGGGTCTGCGCCCCCAGCACTCGCTCCTGCCCCACGTAGTCCTCCAGCGTGTCCGGCCGCAGCCGCTCAGCCAGGGGCTTCCCCTCCAGCTTCTGCGCCAGGCTCTCCCCGCACAGCGCGGCCGAGCATCCATGGCCCGGCTGCACGGCGGCCTCGTCCCGCCTCGCGCCGCTCCTCCCGCCGGCGGCTGCCGGGCTCTGCCCGCCGCCGCGGCCTTTGTGGAAGAGGGAGAAGACGGGGGCCCCGGTGGCCGGGCGGGCCTCCTCCGGCTGCCCCTCGGCCTGGCTGTCCGGCGGGGCGGCGGCGAGGCGCGGCCGCTTGCTGGGGGGCTCGGCCTTGGCGCCGCCGGCCTGCAAGCAGCGGTCCAGGTGCGGGTTGATGTCGGCGCCCGGCAGCTCCCGCAGGCACACGGGGCACTGCACCAGCCGCTCCTCCTCGGCAGCCTCCGTCGGCTCCATGGGCTCCCGCGGCTGGGGCAGGAAGCGGGGCCGCCCGCAGCCCTTCGGGAGCTGTAGTCCGCCCGGGCCCGCTCCCCGCCCCGGCAGCGAGGTGTTCCTGCTCATCGGGGCCATGCTGAGCAACATCGCCAAGGTCTCTGGACTTGGGAGTGTGCCTGATCTTTCACTGAAATATGTGAAAACTTCATTCTCTGTGGAAAAACCATGAATAAATTGCTATTTTTTAAAAAGTAGATTAAAAAACCAACTCTTGTATTATGCAGAATGCAGGGCAGGTTGTATTTCAAAGATGGGCACAGTAAGCGGTACCAATTGCATCCTAATTTACGACCCGAACTTGACCCATTGGTAATTCTTTCCATATTACATCTTGTTTTCTTTCTTAAAGTATATGTTTAGGTTTAATTATACACCGTGACTTAATAGTTCCCAGCTTGTAAAATTCAGGTCAGTCTAATGTCAGCTGTATTAGGAGGTAAACAAGTCTGGCTACTGCCTAACAGTTCCCCCAGGCTTCAAATTTAAAAATGGCTGGTTAGAAAGTGACCAACAGGTCAGAAATAAAAATTTTATTTGAACTGATGATGGAGGCCAAAGGACTGAGTTTGAAGCAAAGTGCTTTACAGGCCATCATGTAAACCTAGTTCTGACTGAAGGAATTACAATCTAAACCCAGACGTTGAAAGTGAAATGGGTTGTTTGTGGGTTCTGCTTTTTGGCTAATACCTATTTGCCTACCCATTTCTATTCCAGATCAGTTTTATAAACATTTACTATATTGTTTATATTTTTATAATGCAAATATATTGATTTGCTGCTATAGGGCAGAAAAAGCAGCAGGACCATAGGTACGCACTGCCTGTGCTTACAGCTAGGCAGTGGTTTTATGACATGTGTGGTCTCCAAGTGTGTAAGTGAAGACGTGGTTCATGAAGCAAGATATTTCGCTTGAAGTGAGAGACTGGCTTTCTGAAGATGACCCAGAAGAAATTATCTCCCAGGCCAAAGCTGAGGAATGTAAATGACTGGGGGATCGTTTTCGCCCTCCTTTGGGGAAAATGGAGCTTCACACCATGTGAAGGTCAGAGTTTCCCATTGCTCAGTGGCACGTGACCAGGGTGAGATTTCTCCTCTGGGACTTTGGAGGAGGCACTTGCAAACAAATTTCACTTTCCATTATTCAGCTTTTTGTTTCAGGGATGTGTTAAGGTAATAATGGTGGAGAGGACAATCAAGTTTGGACTCAGTCCTAGTCTCTGCTTGGTAATAGAGCCCAGTAAGACATTTGAGCTTGCCATCCTACTAATATTTTCCCAGATAACTGACTCGGTGGTCAGCTTGAAGAAACATGTCCTTTAATTAGGACATGTCATTCTCATTAGATAGATGGCCACATTTGGTGATCAAAGCACAGAGGATGATGTGCTCTTTGAAAAGCTATGGAGAGCCTGAATCAGCTTTCCTTGGTTGCAGTCCTGTCAGGCCACAAGCAGTCTTCACAGCCAAGTCACTCTAAATCACTGTGGGATTTGAGTAGCTGCAGACATGGAGGTAGCAGGAGGGCATCTGGAAACATTTCCCGTTTTTTCTGACAGCTTTTGATTATATTGTATCATCCCTTGTCGTGGAGTAGACCAAACTATCTGTGGAATAATGGCATGAAGGTCAGACTGAGCCATTGGGTATTTCACCTGCAATTGCCAGAGCCTTTAAGAAAACCCACGAACCTGCTTTTGAGAAATGGGGGAAGAACACCTCATAAAGTGTTCTTTCAGCTGATGGCGATGGAAAGGGAGGGATGTCAGAGCTGTGAAAGCTGGTGAGAGGTGCAAGAAGCAGCAGACTGGACATTTTTACATACTGAGTGCACAACTTCTTCAGCAGATGAATGCCTTACAGTCCCGTGATGGTGTCCCTGCATCTCCCATATTAACAGCACAATCTAGGACTACAACAGCATGGTAGCAGGGATCTCTCTGGAAGGCTGTTTTGAAAACTGCAAGCTTGCATGGTTCCTTGCTGCCCATCATGGTTCCTTGCTGCCCATCATCTTAAATGTGACCACTATCCAACCATCTCCTGTGTCACACGGGATAGCATGTGGCATCTTTCACATCTGGGAAGTTTGGAGGGATAACTGTGGGCAGAGCAGTTAGTTTGTGTAGGTACGCACTTAATCTGCTGCATGTGCACAGATGTGGGGTCAAAACACTGAGGAACATTTTCTGTTGGAAGGTGTTTGGGTAAAAAACAACTGATTTAATTGGGGTCTTTGGTTGTACACTGAAAGCTGTTTCTCTGTGCTGCCAGTGACTGTAAAGTTGTATATAAGTTCTTAATTACACCATATAATTTATGATATTTATGGAAGTTAAATTGAAAATTATGAGTTGTGTAATGAGATTTAAGATTCAGCTTTTTAGACCTAAGGCATTAGCACTGTGCTTTTGTAGCTGCGTTTCCAGTACAGCGAAGGAAGGGTTGCAATAATAGCAATAGAAATGTTTTGTTCCTCTATTTCCTGGGTGTAGAAAGAGATGCTAAGTGAAATTTTAGAGTAGTTTCTCTTAGTCTTTTAAAAAAATTAGTTGTTCAGAAGGACATACATTCCAAGTGTAGCCAAGCGATTACTTGAGGTGGGAACCCACGGACTTGCTGTGGGATCAAAGCCTTCTACAGAGAGTAGAAAAGTCAGTGCTAACAGCTTGACTTGCAGCGGCCTTCCCATCCTACCATTAGACAAGCCTCGATGATCCTACATCCTGTATGTACCAGGCACATCGCGAGGGCCTGCAGTGAGGAATAACCCGGCTGAGGACTGTGCTCTTCTACAGCCTTCAGCAGAGGGCCGGAAATTGCCACCATTTTGGCAACAACTTATTTTTGTGGTACAGGATAGTGGGAAGAGAGAGGAAAGGACTGTGTTCATGCCTGTACTACTTTGTTTAGTATCTAAAATCTTTCTGGATTTAGTAGCAGGGTCCTTGAATATCAACTTGCTGTAACTGCAACAGAAAAGAAAATATGTTGAGCAACAGGCAACCATCGAGCTGGCTAAAATGTGAGGAATGCTAAATAAGCAAAGTCTTCAGCAACAGCAGTAGGTGTTGATTTCTTTGAGCTAAATAGTTTCTATGACCAAATTAAATTATATTGGTCCGGTAGCCTGCTTGAATTATCTGGTGTTCAATGTAGAATGGTCTCTGTGAATAGCTAGTGCTGTATACTCTGTGTATTGGTTCAGCAAGTGTAAGGAGAGAGAGTAGAAATATGAAGTGTCTCAACACAGTAATTGTCTAAGCCAAAATTCATGAATAACACTGAGATCTCTTATTTGTCTTTCTTTTGTACAGCCAAGAAAGAGGAGAAATCAGAAGTTACGAGTGTTCACTGGTTTATGAATCTAAGGTGGAGAGGAGAACAGACAGTAAATTAACTGGACATAGTATGAAGCTACTTAAGATTAACAGGCTGGAAGAGATAAATGCACGATTCAGCACAAGCAGACTAGAAAAAGCAGCCTTTTTTCAGAGTGTGGAGAAAATGAAGATGACTAGAAGCTTTCAGGAAGAAAAATTCAGTGAATCAGATTCTGGAACAGAAGATAAAAAGGTAACTAACTACATAATTAATTTTGTTTTCCCAAAGTGCTGCCTCTTTCTTTTTTCAGCTAGTTAAGGAGTTTACTATGTGTATTTCCCAGTAGACTTGAATTTTTCATTATCATCTGTGAAAATGTATTGCAGCTGTGAGAGACTGTGTTAAGACCTGATAATTGAGAGATGCCTCTGCCCAAATTAAGGTGCAAATGAGACCATAAAATAGTATGGATTTTATTTAATAATGAATTTGAGATAGAGAGATAGAAATGGAAAAGAGGAGGGGGAGAGAGAGAGATCAAGTAGAAGCTAGTCACCGCCTCTGAATCAAATGGCATCCCATTGGTCCTTTTTCACCCACAGCTTCTCAGTGGTGGATGTCCTGAGGTCATTCAACACTTTTCACTATTTATACATCTTAGCAAAGAAAGGAATTACGGTCTTTCAATGATGTTCATTGGCTACACCGTTCTCTTGGTTAAATGATTTCCTCACTTCTAATACTAAGTAGTGCACATGCTCAGTCTTTCTCTTCTTTTGGGTCGGTGGGTTTCTTGAGTCGTGGGTGGTTGCAATCTGCCCCTGCAGGAATTAATTTTTACCCAGTCAGAGCTGATTTCAGCACAGTTGCTGAGTTTGCTTTCCTTGTGGCCCATAAATTCTGCATTCCTTGTGTCCATTTTCAGTGATACATTCTTCTCCCCCAGCTCTGTTAACCTCCTCCTTGATCTGAGATAACACTCAGACAATACTAACATCTTTATCTTATTTCAAGTTCTTGGAAGTCACAGTGGCTTAACTGTTCGGGGGGAGGGCTTTGGTGGTGGCAGATGCCATCTCTCCCATAGCTTGGGGTGATCTTTGACTGGTGATATATGTACAAACAGTTGCTTCTTTACACAGTTTGCCACACTGGGATTTTTTGTCTGAATGAATTACCAAGTATGTGCTGACCAGATCTCACCTCGGCCAGGTCTGGAGTTAGCACCACACTGTTGCTTATCTCGTGGCAAAATCCTTCTGTGGCCCTAACAGTGTTTGGGGCAGGCAGCTGTGATCTTTAGGTTCTTACAGACTGGTCAGCATATTTTAATCTTTTGTGTTCATAGAAGCAAGCACATATGTTGTTATTCTGAGGTTTAATTACTACTGGACTTAATATTTGGAAACTGTAAAAGGGCTTTGTGGTTCTACCACTCTTCAAAATCAGGAGGTAAATATGGATGTTGTTGGATTCACGTTTTGAAAGCATTTGTCTTGTCTAACAGCTCTGGAGTTAGTGGAGACTGAATGAATCCTATAGAAAGAGCAGATTCCCTAAAGGAACTGAGGCAGGTTTGTCCTTTGCTCCCCACTGCCTGGCGAGCAGAGCATGGTTACACGCTGGGTGCCACATTGCAGGGCTGAATGTTGTCAGTGTGGCTGTGTTCTCCACCTGTCTCCAGTAAGACCACTGCTGGGCATCATGGTATGGGGTCTCTGGTAGGAAAATGGCTCTGTGATCAGCCAAAAGGTGTTTAGAAATAATAGCACATTTCCTTCTGTTATGAGTTTTTTCTATGTGGGAATCTAGAGGAAACAGTATTTTTATTGACTATTTCAATAAGAACTGAGAAAACGCATCTGCAGTAGGAGAATGAGAGATTAATTTTACCTACCAGTTTGTGAAAAGACTTGAAAAATTTGTGCTGTGGCTGTTTGTATGCTGATTGTGCTGATAACGTAGAGCAGTTTTTCAAGTATTCTTAATATTTTTGTGTTCAGATGATACCCTGGAGTATTGGTGTAAAGGAAATTTCATTAAGTTTTCATTTGTATTATCAACTCAAGAAGTTGAATTTTTGATACTTCTTAATCTGTTGAGTCACTTTTGTTCAAAATTATTCCAGTCTTCAGTAAGGTACTACAACTTTTACTTTGTAGACATAGAAAGAGAACTTTATATTGAAACAAACAAATCATATCTCATATAAGTAGGATGTGTTTATTTTAGAGAGTTTCATTTAGTGCTACAGTGAAAATGAGAATTAAAGAAACCCCCCACAACTGGGTAATTGGGGTTTGGAATTGGCTGTTATTGGCTCTTTTAAGAGAGTATACTTCCAGTGTGAAAATAACAAGTTGCACAAGCGAGACAGCAAAAACTGCTGTTTCTGCCTTGTAGCTCTTCCTGTGATCCTAAAGATCAGCAAATGACTGAGAGCTGCTTTGCCTGTGTTAATGTATCTTAGCTTGAAGCTGAATTGCAGATAGTAAGAGAAGGTGGTGGGATTTTTCACCAGTTGCAGAGTCTCTTAGGTCATTGTCTTGATGTTTGCTTCTTTAGTCTGATGGTTGGAACTGGCCCTTTCTTAAGAGTGCTGTAAGAAAGGATAGGGAGGTTTTGGTGGTGCAGTAGAGGAGAATGGAATACATTTAGAAGATGAACGGCTGGTGGCTACTTGCAAGCTGGAGAAATAGCTCTGTATTCCCATTTTAGCTCATTAGTCTCCTGGGAGCAAGGCTTCAAAGGTGAAAGACAATCTAACTGAACTCTGGTAATATACCTCAGCAGAGTGAGGTTTCCAGATACATGAACATTGGTTATATTTCTCCTAAGCTTTTAAAACTTGACTTTCACACAGCGTTTTGGTTTGGTTTTTTCTTTTTCTTTTAGGAATTTCTCAATGGGATAAAAAATTGGGCCCTTACTGTCTGTTAATATTGATAAAAGGAAAACCAAGACCTTCCCTTGAAAGTTCTTAGCTTGGTCTAATGGCCTGATGAGCAGTTTTATTACATTGATCATGAAAGGAAGGAAGGAAGAGGGTGTTGGCAGGAAATATAGTAAACCTTGCCCAGGTGTATGCACTTATGTATGTAATTTCTGTGGATGAAGGTGAAAGCAATGACAAAACATCTATTCACTTAAATGGAAATGTGTTGGAGCTCAAGGGACCATCTAGAGGACAGTGGTGAAAGTCCATACTTGCTGGAGGAAATAATTCTGTCTGAAACTACCTGATTATAATTAAAGAAGAAAATGATCCACTTCCTCAGAACAACTATTTTTCTAGATTTTTTTTTAATATAAAAGCAAACACATTTTTCATTTTGGTACAGTATATTTTTGTAAAAAAACACCCAATCCCAAACACAATGTAGTAGTAGTAGTAATCATCATCATCATCATCATCATCATCATTTCATAGCTATTAGAAGACGACTATGGAAAGCAACCCCCTCAGTCCTTGACCATCAGTTGTGAGTGATTGGTGCTGTCGAGAAGTTGTGCCGTCGGTGCCCCCTAGATGGCACCCTTTGCCACTCCAGCTCTCCATCGACCACTTCCCTCTTGGACAGGATGGCAGCTCGTGACGAAACTGTTTCTTACATGTTTTACGTGTGCTTTGTTCAGATTGCTCTCTCGTCCCCCACTTGTACTATTGGCAGCACGTGTCTTTGTGTCTTGGTTGAGTTCTGTCTTTAATGAACATGAAGTTTTGCCTCAGGTTATACGTTAGCAAATAAGAGACATTTTGTTTTCATGTGTGAGAACCAAATTAAAGAAGGCTAAAAATCCTGTCCTTGACCCATTGCACTTAACAGACACACGAAGGGGTCTGAAGGTGCTGGTCCGAGGAAGGGGGTGGCGCAGGGTAGGAACAAGCAGGGGTGAGAAGGTGAAATAATTGCTTTTGACAAAAGCACCAGCTTATGCAAATGTAAATTGGTTATGAAACTACCACACAATTGACCCAGCTGCATTAGGTCCCAATGAGCTCCATGTTTAACACCTAGACTGCTTTTGATGGCCCAGCCAAAGCTGCTCACTGTGTTGGTCATCACACCTGCTGTCTCTTCCCTCTGGTTGATATTTGGGGTCAGAATGCAGTTCAAATTATTTGATATTGAATTGCTATCTGCAAAAAGTGGTCATGAGATTATTAGCCAGTGTGGGTGAGTTAACTGGGTAAAGAGGAGCCTTGGAGCTGTTCTGAACATCGCTAATATAAAACAAGTTGCACACATGTGAATTGTGGAGCTGGGGTTTAAACCCAAGTCACTGACCCCGAAGAAGATAATTTTACAGCATTTTCTATGCAAAGCTGTCCTGTTGCTGATGTTCTGAAAACAGTTTAAGGACTAATTCATAAATATTTAGTTCAGCTAGAACTATTGGATACCCTCAGCATTTGGTGTTCAGTTGAGCTAGGCCTGGGGATGGCTAATTGTCCTCTAATTCCCTGTTTCCAGTCAGAATAAGAGTCTTGTCTCCTTTGAGCCTTCTTTCACCACCACCACCATTTCTCTAGCAGTTCCTTTCCTTGCAAGTTCTGTGCTGGAAATGACCGTGGTGGTAACGATACTTTTACAAGTGCCTTTTTCTGGGAGAGGCCAGAGTCATGGCAATATTTGTACAGAGAAAAAATGATCACTGTCTCACCATTGACTCCAAAGAACTGTCCTCTGCTCCCCAGCGCTGTTCAAGATATTGAGCTATATATTTTGACGGAAACCTATTTCTGGTTTTAGTCAAGTTTGGCTTCTACAGTTTTAGTCAAGAATGGCTTTTTAACAAAACCTTGTAAGGGACTCAGTACATTTGTACTAAAACTTCTTAACTAATGAAGAAGAGATCAAAACCCTCAAGGCTTTCTTCAGCCTTGGAATTGAAGCACCATGTCAAAAGTTTGCCTCAGTATGGTCAGGAAATTGGAAGTGGACTTCAGCCAAGTTTGGGCCCATTTTGTTTTACCAAGCGCCTTTTCAGCTTGCTTGGAATGCTGTCATGAGATTCCGCGCTGCCAACCTCAGCCTGGCGCAGCTTTACAGAATATCCTTTTTGTGGTGCCCTCTTCACGTCCCAAGTTCATGGCAGTCTCTTGTCACGTGGCAACGTGTGTGTGTGTGATTCCATGATTTCAGGTAGCTTCGTTTTACCTAATGCTCCCGGCTCCCATGCTTGTGAGAATATTTGTCCGTCTTTCTTATAAAGAAAGGAATATCAATGTTTCCTGACTGAAAAACCCCCATCACTAAACTGACCCTTTCCAATATAACAGCTACATACAAACTCAAAGGTGGCTGGAGAGCACTCTGGAGTCACAGAAGTCAGAAGCAGACTAAGGAAAAGACAACAGTCATTAAAACTTTTTAATCTCATTACTTTTTTTCCCAAAATGATGTAGTGATTTTTGCGAGTTGATTTGTGAATTTTTAGCACTTGAGATTTCTGCTACTTGTATTCTTTGCTTATTCACCTCTGATCAGGTAAATACCCAAGCAGAGAAGAAATGACAGCCAAATTGCTGTTTCTTCTTACTGCTTCGTCTTCTACAATGACTCTTAGTGCACTCTAATTATGGGCAGCTGTTGCATGGAAGATGTATAATCCTTATATATAAGGATTCCTTCCATAAATATAGACCTGAGACCTTATGTAATGGTTCTTCGCAATCCTTACATATATCCTTGTATCCTTATATACTGGACAATAAACCAGAACATGCTTTGTTCCTCAGATTTTTATTTTTTGATCCCAGAAATAATCTCCTGTGGCTTACAATGGAGCTGGTAGCAGGACTTCTTTTTTTTTTTTGTAAAGTTGCTTACCATTTCCAGTTTTAATACTTTGTTTTTAGTTGCTTATAAATTTCCCAGGTTTTGTCTGCTCAAGCAAATATTTTCCACACAGAATTTGCATCCCATTGAATTGCTTGGGAAAATTCAACTTAAGCATTCTATGTGCTTCTTGGAATTTTAGGGGAAAGAAGATACTTTTATGATAATATTGAGTGTTTCACATCCGTGTGGTTGAAATAATTTGGCACCTTCCATCCTTTGTATCAAGGAATTGATGGTTGGCAGGTGAACAGATGCTGGATATGACAAGGGGAGACATCTTGGACTCCCTTTCTGCGTAGTGTGGATTTGGATATTGGAGCAATGTGGATAGACTGCGAGCACAGGAACAGAAGGGACTGAAGACAGTAAAACTATGGCATTTCAAACTGACCTTGCACCATGACACGTTTTAGGTTATTGCCTTCAATTTTTTTTTCCTGCCTATTAAAAGGGAAAAAAAAAAGAGGATCAGTGGCCTGAACTGCTGACTGCAAAGGGATTGTGCTAACAGTTTGCTTTCACTGCAGAAGTTCTGGAATGTCAGAGTAATTGCCTTCAAGTGCATGCAATACACATCCTGTGTAGATCCCTGCACCTGTTTCATGCTTGTCAGTGATCCATCACTTCTTTTCCTTATAGGTTCAGGGAATGTGTTGAAGTGTGAGATGGGATCCTGCTGCGTGTCTGAGCCTTGTCTAGCTAGGTGGTACTTACAGAGCTGGGGAGGGTTTTGAGGGTGCCTGCCAAATTGCATCTGCTAGAGCAGGAGAACCAAGTGAATCAGATGATTAAAATTAAATGGATGGATCTAATCTTGCAAAGAAATGCTTCCTGGATTGTAGGTAATTTCTACCTTTTGGCTTCATACCTCTGGCAAACCTTGTGGACTGTGTTAAGCTGTGGAAGAAAGAAAGGGATCCCTGCACCTGGAAATGCACAGGTAGTAGATATACTTTTAATAGATTAGATATATTTCACTGCTCAGTATCAGTATTGTTTAACTGGATGAATGCTGCTTGTGTTGGGATGTAGCCAGTTAAACCTATTTGTTTTTTCCTGGAGCGGCATTTATTTCTCTCTTTCATACTGGCAGTATCTAGGTCTATCCCGCAGTAAATCCTAGGCAGATGATGTGCTTTTCAGGAAGGTGCATCTCTTCCCTTGCAGTTGGAAGGCTTACTCTTGCCATTAAAACATCCTCTAGTGACCTCTGCTGGGTGCAGTACAAGGGAGTGCCTCAAGGTTACCGTCCGTGGCCATAGTGGGAGCAAGGTTGCCAGCCCTTCTTGCTGTGGGACTCAGAGATCCCTAGTAAGCCCCTTATTTTCCTGTTGTTGTCAAGTGAATGTAGCGTTATCTCCCCAAAGAATTAGCATCACTAGTTATTACATCACGTTGCAAAGATAGTATGCATGTTTGCTGTGATTTCCCTGAAAGTAATGCAGAGATGACCCATCATGTGGTAGCTCAAGAATTTTTAGGACAATTCCTAACAGGAAACATTACTTAAACAAAAGAAATAGATAAGTTTAGAAAGGCAAAAAGGAAGACACCTTTTTCTAAATTATCTCCAAGGATGTAAATTGCCAAAATGCTTAATATTTTAATTAGTTTGCTACAAATGACATTTTTCTTTCTTTCTGTGAAGAGATCACCTGTAGAACCTCAAAAGTGTTTTCACGTTTAAGGTTTAAGGTCTGAAAAATGCAAAACCTCACACTTGTATATTCTTCTAGTGTTATCATCCAAAAAAGTCTATTGTGTGAATTTCCAGAAGAATTTTTCATGCATAATGTAAGGACCTCACAGGATAGCGATAAGGAGAATAACTGAAGTATTGCTACACATATCAGCACTCAAGATTAATAAGATTCAAAAGAAATCACCTGGCAAATTAAAAAAAAATCAAGTCTGTTGTTGGCAGTTCGCATTTTGTCTGAAACTGTTCCTGCACTTGCACATGAGCTTGAAAAAAGATCCACTCTTTTCTTTATGCCTAGCTCATTAAGATTTTGCGTTTTCTCTTGAGTGAATTGTAATTTGAAATGAAAAAGAAATTAATTTTATTCCAGTGTTCTCCCTGTTAATTTCCTTCCATTGTATTGCACTTTTACTGTTTCGCTACAGTCAATTTATTTTCCAGTTTTTAAAACTTCAGGCAAACATAATACAGGGTATTTGGTAGCAAGAGAATTATATTCGTTGCACTGTGAAGAAAACAGATTTTAAAATACTCTGTGTTAAGACAACCAGAGATTGTTTTCTAGTCCTTATCAGTATTGAAGTATTTTTTCCTGAATTTGGCATAAGTCAGTGGCTGACAGAGCTCTTTGCCAGTTTTGTTGCACATCAGGAACCCACTTTTGAAATTCAGAATGTCAGACTTTTTTTTTTTTAATTGCTCTGCATGTGTTGCATTTGTTCTTTTGAGTTAAAAGGTCCTTCATGAAGTGCAAGTTTCCCAGGCTTTCTCCTAAGCCCTCGTACATAGAAAGGTGGCATGGACTCACAGGTATTCCAAGGGCAGGGCAAGTGTCCTTTCCAGGAACTGTCAGTAGGGCTGTGCTCATGCAGGGACTCCTGGGTAACTGGAATCCTTAGCTTTGGGAGGAAATGAGCCAACAGCTGCCTGAAACCAAGATTGTTGTGTCATCTCAGGACCCCGTGGCATGTCCATTCCCGACTCATCCTTCCCTCTCCCTTTCTACAGAAGCATTGTTGTCAATTGCAATAAAACAGTTCCTAGAGCTCCCTTGTCCCTCTGCATGCTGATATGTGTCCTGTGGCTCTCAGACCTGGGGAGGTTTGGACTGCTGTGATGAGAAAGGCTGGTGATCTTTACCAGCATTCATATTTGAGAGTGGTTCTTCTTTGAACTCCCAAAGTGAGGAAGAGTGGGGATCAGATCAAAAGAGCTCTGTGGGTCTGGCTCATTTTTCTGTGGTTCTGGTGAAAATATGAGTTTGGCTTCCTAAGATAGTTTAAAGGAACAGTGCTACCCTTTGGTCATGATGCTCCTTCCCCAAAGAAGTGCTAACTGAGAAAGAAGGTTTAGAGTTATAACAAGTAAGTAGCAGTAAATCCATTTTGTTTGTGTGCGTGATACCACAGCAGAGCACTACTGCCAGTGGGAGGTAGCTGTACTTTTGGTAAGCCTGTGTTTGTTCAGCGGGTTGTAAAGGACCTTTGATAATAATTATGTGTGTTATTATGAGCAAGCAGAGTCCCTAACTGGGATTGTATGAGGCTTAGTACAGGTTGGGTCCACTCCACAGAATTCATTGTTTGAACAGTTGGAGAAGGGAGAAGTGAAATGAGAAACAGGTACGGAGATGGATGAAGACTGTGCTAAGGTCATGCTCTCAGTGAGTGACATCTGTGCAGAGACATCTGCAATGTGAAAATGAAATTGCTGACTCTCTGTCTGGCGTCCTCTTTACGTGGCTATATGCTGAGGGCTGAGGGGAGGCGTGCCTCTGAACCCTCAGCCTGCTGGATCCCAGCCATTTCATGAGAGCTGATTACTTCACAAAGCTCCTGCACACCATTTGGTCCAGGATCTAAAATTTCAAAAATCTGTAGCATCTTCCAGATGTCTTCTTTATTTTTCTGATGTTCATTTACATACAATTCACTTCTTCCTCACCCTGTTAATTCTCCTTGGTTTTTATTTAGATCCTATGAATACCGTGGTTAGAGGCTTATTGTAACCTTTGGAATACGTGACTGTTAAGACATCTGAAAATTAGATCAGTTTCAATGCAAAGGCATATATACTTATTTCTGTGTAAAAGATGTTGCATCTTGTCTATCTTCCCTTAAAAATTTCTTTTTGACCTTAGGTGCACAGCTTAGCAAAGAGTTCATTTGGCCATGATATTTCAGAGGTGTCTTGTTACAGATTACCCACCCAACCAATTTGTAATGTACACGGAGGTCCGGGGAGAGACATTCGGACTGTCCCTGTGACCTTTCTCTTCTGGCACCCTTGTGCAATGTCTTGTGGACACATTTAGCAGAAGTCACGGTGCAGTAAAAGTGACTTTCCAGCACTGAGTACGGCATGAGAGTTCCAAACAAGAGCACTTGCATGGGAGAGGTCACGTTTCTGTTACCTTGAACAGAAACCTCACATGTAAGAAGCATTTTGAGGGATTCATTATCTTCATTTTTCCTTTTATATGGACAGCCTGATGTAATTGCTGGTGTTTGGTTCTTCTGTGTTTGCTGAAAATGTTTTTTTTAACTCTCCCGAGTTAAAGAAATTGCTTAATTCCTTATATTAAAACATAAGTTTGGCATGCATTGTGTCATGTGTAATGGAGAATTTTATCAAGTTCTACGTAGGTAGGTACTTTTAAATGCTTATTTGACATTTACAAATGAGATTCTTGAGAGAAATTAAAATGGGGCTTTATAATATGACCTCGTGCTAAAGGAAATGCACGGGATGTGCTTATAATACACGTAAGTTAATTTGGTTTTGACAATAAAAAAAGAAGAGTATATTTTTCCATGGTTCCCTGTCTTCAAGGCTAACTAAGCAGACACACTGGTACACGAGATCTGTGGGCAGATAAGTTTAATTTCAGTTATGACCCTACCCAGTTATGTATCTATTTAGTTTACCTCATATCTTAAATAGTGACTGTAGCTGAAGATGATAGAGAAAATCACGGCCTATAAAATTAACTACTGTCAGGGAGACAACAGGATGTAGGATGATTTTCTCTTGACTTTTGGTGCATCTGTAGCCCTTACTATCATCACTACATTTTAAAGGACATGTTCACTAAGGGAATTAGTGCTTTTATCAGATCAAATGTATTTTGCTGTCTTTCTGAAACTCGTAGTAGACCCATGTTTGGTAATTCTAAATCTGGAGCAATTATTTAAAGCCTCTTGGTCCTGCATGTCTTAGACCATAATAGAGGCATCCTACATTCTCCTATTTATACCGACCCTGTGTATTTCTTCCAACTCATATCTTAGCAGGGCTTTATAATGTTTTCATAAGAAAACTATTCTGTAAGAATAGAAATATACAGTATGGAAATGTAACTTGATGGTGAGAGCATCCAAAGTGTTTGGAGGTCGAAGCATAACTTCATATAGTATTACTAAAATGGAAGAATGAACAAAATTCAGAAGGTTAGGACAAATGAATAGGACAAATGGACTAAAATGATTATTTTATGTTTCTATTTTAGTCACTTCTAATCCTTTAAGCTGTCCTTTTTTCAAGACAATATTCTAGCCCCCAAAATGCATCTTTCCAGCACTACATCCAAGACCTGTATCTTTAAACTCCCTTGTGTGCGCACTTCATTTTTAGTTGTAGAATAATTCACTGGCTGTTGAAATAGAGAAACATGGAAAGGCATGAATTTATCCAAAAACTTAAATTGGGCAGGTTTTTGGAAGCATTTTCCAACAACTATACTGATTCCACATGCAGCTACTGCCTCTCCTGTCACTGTTAGTTACTGGGCTTGTTAAACACAGTATTTACACCACTTTTCTTACTTAAGGAGAGCACTTTGTGCACTTAATGCTGCATAAAAATTGCACTACAATTTTTTGGTCAGGCAGCTGCTCCAGAGAATAGGCATGAAAATTTTTAGCTTGGTATTCTAGCTGCCACCGATTGCCAACATATTGATTCAAAATGTTTGTGGGCCAGCATGGAACTTTTTAAGAAGGCTTGTGCGATGCACTATTCCTGGCTCACACTGTGCTTTACAAGGTCCCCCTGCTTCATTAGCAGTAATTTCATGGATGGTTAGATATTTCAGGACCCAGCCCAGGATGAGAATTTGCTCCTTATATCCCCAGACAATACAAAGTTTCAAAGTATAAGAGATTATTTATGGACACTGTGAGGACAGTTGTCACATCAGAGACATGACAGTCTAAGTAGACAGGCTGTTATGAAACTGAGTGGAGAAGCAAGGGCTTAGAAGGATGGAAAGAAGCATCCAAGGTCGCCCAGCAGATCTGTTACAGAAGCAGGGCTGGAAGTCAGACTTTCTGACTTCCAGACTGGGGTCTGAGTTATGCTGCTAGTGCAGCAGGACCCCCTTGCAATGAAAGAAGTGCCTTGGTTATCACACCTGTTTCTTGTATTCTCTGAGACACATTGTATGAAAGCCTTCATGTTATCAGCTAGCATTTGCCACGTATGTGGGAGATACTTTTTTCCCTCCAGGAATTCTTCAGTCATCTCCATTTCAGCATCATATGACTGCAGCAGAGAATACTGGCTTCTTAGCTATCTTTGGGTTCCAAAATCATTGGAATGCATAATTGAAAGAATATGGGTCGGCAATAATGATTTAAGATCTCTTTCCATGTCTGCCAATCTTCCTATAGTTCCCAGGATTGTCCTGCATCTGGAATCATACTCTTAATGTATGCAGTGTCTGGAACTATGAATTTTCCAAAATGTTCAGCAGACACCAAAGAAAAAATTAGACTCTTAAAAATAACCTCCCCTTGGCATTATCTTTTAATAACATTTGACTTTAGAAACTGCATTTTGTCTTTTACCTTGGAGATAGTAATAATTTATAAAGACCCATCAATGCAAGGGAAGTCAGGAAGAAGAGTAGTGCAAGTCTGTAGTGTTACAAACAACTTTTATCAGCATGAATTTTGAATGAGAATTAATTTGTCAAGGGAAACACTGAAGTTTATGCCAAATAAATGTTTTCTGGAAAAAAAAAAAACAACAACAAAAAACCATTGCTTTGGAGCATCTGTTTATCCATTGTTCAATATCTGTCCTGGTTTATTTTTTTTCTCAGCTTGTAAAAGCATGCTTTGTTTGGTCTTTATGGTACGCCATGTAGCTCAAAAGATTCATTCAATATTAGAAAGAACTAACTGAAACTAAAGCATAGCTTTCTGAACTATGTAAGACATTTAGTGTCCTGCTCTCTGATTGTTAACTATAATTGCAAACAAGCAAGTACTGTTTGTTCCACTGGAAAGATGGGATTTTCTACCTTCCAGTAAGTCAAAATGACATGCTAAAGGATATGGCCAGAGATGCTTCACCATGTGGGTGGTCTCAGATTGCACATTATTTACGGTAAGTCTCTTCACATACTTCAAGTTAAGCATGTGCTGAAATGCTTTGTTAAATCAGGGTTGTTGGGTGTCATGTATTCATTTACATTGAGGTTGTCTGAGCATACATCCCGTGGAAAGACAATTGCATTTTCAAGGAGCTCATATTGTATGTGTAAATGTAAACAAAAGCAGAATGACACAACAAAGCAATAACATTATTGTTCAGTGAATTTGTTTTTGTAGCTAGCCTTTGCTTGACAAGGGTAATGCTTTAATCACATCAGAGGATTTTTTTCAACTTCATTCGGCAGGGTTTGGTCGTTGTTAGGATTCTTCTGTACCATGGATTGTGTGATAAGCCTTCAGTTGCTGATTCCTTGAAATAGGTTAAACTGCATAAGAATGAAGAGAAAAGTAAAAGATAAATCTGAGGAGCGAAGAAAAGATGGTCCCTTTTAAATGTCTTTCCATTTTTCAGACACTTTGATTATTTGTCTTTTACAGAAGTTCTCAATTTAGATCAAACCAGGCCAAACTCCTTTGGTGTTATTGTGGTTGATACAAGCCTAGAATTGGTGTGCTGTGTTTCATTGAGCAGAAAATACAGAAACCTGCATTGGGATGATTCCCCTTCCATATTGAAAAACATAACATCAGTATATAAAATGGTGTATTTCAGGTAAAACTTGCCCAGCTGTCACTGATTCATTGTCAGAATTGTGCTCAAGTGGGAGTTTCAGATATGTACTTGAAATGTAAATTCTTTGTTTATGAAGCTGCTTATTTTTTTAATACACTGGGAATTAGCTGAGCTCATTTATCTTTATTCTGTTCCGGTGCTTTCATACTTTTTTCCCCTGAAAGTGGCCCAGCACCTCTGTTTTGTGAGCGTTGGCTGTTCCTTCTGATATTCATATCAGTAGGACTCCTACAGTATGAGAGACAGAAATTCTGACTAACCTCCCTCCACTGTCTGAGCATCAGTTTGAAATCAGCAATGTATACAGTATGTATGCGCTGCTGTCTGATTGAATGTGTTGGGCTAGAAAATGTTTGAAAGATTTTTCCCAGTAATGGTTATCTGAATGCAATGAAATGAGAGAAGAAAATTGCATTCAGATGAGCTGTGATCTATGGATTACATGGAGTATAAACCTTCAAACCTAGAGGCTTTTGTTTTTATTAGGAACTGTTGCCAAACATTTGTCTTTTTTTAGAGAAGCTAATGCTAATGCAGGTAATCCTACCCTTGTTTTCTAAAAAAAACCCTGGGATCTTCATGAGTTGCAGTATGAGGTCTCCCACTGTGTCCCCATCACCGTAGCTGTTGTTAGCTTGCCGGTGTTCGGGGAGAGTGTCTGCAAGACCAGTAGGAGAGGGAAGCTGACATGCAAAATGAGGCTCTTATGCATAGGCAGGCACATGTCTCAACTCTCAGCAATCTGCCAGTTGCTCTGCTTGGAATGAGTTGGAACAAGACTAAGTTTGTCTCCAGCAAAGACAAGTCCTCACCAATTAGCTACGGGGGTTTTTCAAATTCTCTGCAAGTGGTATTTCAGTTCTGGCTTACCTCAGATCCTGCATCCTAAATAGCTTGCCTGCAATGGTTTTTTTTCTTTGCTTTTGAGAGGCTGATAAAGAGCAACTGCAGTTTACAGTGACCTCCAGTGGTGAAAACCCTCTTTTGGAAGAAGGACAGAGCTAATACCCAATTTTGTCTGAAAGTCATTCTTCAGAGAGTTTAGGTGATGCAGCTTTACTTCTATAAAGCATTATGCATTCTGATTTATCAGGTTTTGTGCTGTCTTTCTGTTGCTGCTTTTTAAAAAATAACCTTGGATTTTTCTTCTTTCTCCTCTTTCTCCTCTCAGAATCTTCTTACTTTTTGGATTGACAATAGTTGACAATAGTCCTACTGGAACCATGTTGTATATGAGTTGTATGAAGCTTTGCTTGGTTAGGTGTCTCCTGCTATAATGGCATGGGATCAGTTCTGCTGTTCTTTCCCTCAGAAATCTTGATTTTTTTAATAGTCTGCTTGATGCTCATAATTTCTTTCAAGCTTCTTCTACATCTTTCTTTCTGTCTTTCCCATATATTTACATATGTTGTTCACTGACGACTTTTTCCATTTCACTTAAGCAGGTTTCTTTAGTGGTCTGTGTTGAGAGTTGATTCTGCAAGGGTTTACCCATCTGGCTAGCCTAGACCCCACAAATAGTATGAAAGAGTAGATTTTTGGAATTGATAGTGCTGCAATGTGCCACTGGGAGTGAAGGGAAAATATTTCCATATGCTTCAAGGCAGAATATACCTTTATGCTTTGGAGTCCCTCATAGCAATTTTAATAGAGGAATATTTGTCCTTGCCTATGCTAGCTTCTCCACTATGGGCAGCACAGAGTAACCTGCATTCTTTACTTCCATTTCTCAGCATTACTGACCTTTCCCTGTAGAAAATAGACAGCTATCTTCAGGAATGAAAATGGAGCTGGATTCTACAAAGAGCAGTCAAGATGTCAGGTCATTTGTGGCTTTATAGGGGTGGGGAGGAAATTTTTTGGGGGTTAATATGACACAGGAGCCACTGTCCTTTCCCAGATGATTTCCATTCTTTTGCACTTCATATACCAAGTAAATGTGCTCTGTGGTAGACATGCAAGGGATCAGAAATCAGCAGACTTCAGACAGCTGCTGTGAATGTAAATTCACATGTGCATTACTTGAGTGGACATATTCTGAGTTGCCAATATGGTTAGACTGGGAGTTGTGTATTCGTGGGAATATCTAGGTAAACAGAATAAAAACCAAACAGGCATGAAGATCAGGTTTCAGAATTTGCACAAAGTCTTGTTTGCTGATTTTCTGAACTATGTTTTGCTGATTGTAATGGATCTTTCATTGTCATGGAATTTCTTTGGACCACTGAGTTGGTATTTGAGAGGTTGTTGGAGTGCCTTTTCTTCCTTGGGATAGGCTAGAATTTGGAAAACAAACTAAACAGTCAAACAACACAGCAGAGCAGCCCACTGAAAGATAAAGCACAAAATGTTTTACTACAAGTTGTGCTTGGGCTGGCTCTTCTCTAAATCCTTCCCAAACAGATCAGCTGGGTGCTGTTGTATTTCCTTTACAGAGGTTTTCTGTACCTTTGCCACAGCCCCAGTGACTGATAGTGAAAGATCCTGTTGTCATTGTAAAAGGATGTGTTGACCACATTTCTGCATTCCTTACTCTGGGCTGCAAGGGGCCATCTATGCTTGTAAATGGGAATATTCAAATCCGATAGGGAGGGAGGTTGGATGTCATGCAGCCAAGATGCCAGCTAGCTTCCTGGGAATCTCCCTGTAGCCTGCTCCTTGTGAACCCTGTAAATGCCTAGAATTTGAATGCATATTTCTCATGGCTGGGGAGTAAATGTGTACAAAAATAGTCCATTCATCTGATTTTCCGGGCCAGCAAAAAAGCAAGGCTCAGATTGGAGTTGAAGTGAAGAACTGGTGACAGACATAACCATGGATGGTCCTGCTGTGGCAGGCATGTGCTGCTCTCCCTGTAAAGTTTCACTGGTAATCTCTGGGCAGTGGAACACAGACATCAGGTTTCATGCCTTTCTGAGAGACCATGGACCTGTGAAGAGATGATGATGGTGTCAGAGCAGCTTGAAAAGTTAGAAGACTAGTTGTCAGCAGAACAGCAGGTGTTGTAATGACAAAGGTTCAGACCTGTGACATGAAATGTTGTGGTGCAATGGCTGTAGCTGGCTCTGCTCTTCTGGCTTATAAATCATTTACATCAAAGCTAACTGGGAACTGAAGTACCTGCAGATGATGAGACCTGTGGGCTTATGAGACTTTCTAATAGTGGTGTTCAGTGATATGAATGTTAACTGTAATGAGTCCACCTCTCCCCAATTGTTTCTGCTCCTTAAATGGCTCCAGTCATATTTCTTTGTCCCTGCTAATAATAGATGGGATTTACAGATGGCCCATATGCCAAGGACTTAATACCGAGCACTATCAAAACGTGTCATAGCTTCAAACCATAGTTTTGGATATTCTCCATGAACCTACTTGTGCCAGTACTTTCCAGAAGTGCTTCCTGAGGACAATGGTGTTTCTTTTTTGGTTCAGCAGTGGTATGCACCTTGACAGTGAATTGCTTTCTGAGTGATTCTTGAGAATCGCAAGGTAATCTTTAGGAACTAATGCAAACTAATTAGAATACACGATTATAAAGTGCCCATCCTATCCTAAAATCTACAGATCAGTGGCTTTGTGTATTGGTTTAAGAAAAAAGATAAAACTGCTTGCATCCACCAACCTTACTTCCCAGCTCAAGATGAAGCAGGGCAGAAGCAAGATTTGTGCTGCCAGATGATCATTGTCTAGATAAGGAGTGAGTGATATCACTGTAAACAGAACTTCTGATGTTCTCCTTAGAAACTTGTATCTAACTCACCTTGGATGAGAGAAAGCTGGGATGCAAGCCACTGAAGCTCTTTGCAATATAAAGGTATTTGCAGGGTTTCATGTTTCAAATGACAATTATATTTACCCATAGTTTGGGGAGGCAAGGTGGGGAGAGAGGAAAGAGGGAATAGATTAATTTCTTTTTTCATTTTTTTTTCATTTTACCTGTCTTTCTTCCTTGTACGTTGTTGCCACAGAGTCTTCTGTTAAGTATTGAAAAAGACAAATGAAATTTTAAAACAATTGTACTCCAATAGTCTGTCCTGAGCTTCAGCAGACTGACTTACAGTGCTGTGAGAGGGAATGCAGCACTAATGAAGCATCTGAAACTTTTACTTTGCTATCAGGTTTAACTCTGTCTCTGCAATTTCTAATGAGTCCTGAAACCCTGAGAAACAAATTGCATTGTTTATTCATATTAAAGCCTATTCATATTCATATCTAAGTCTCTATTTTGTAAATTGTTGTGCCTCACGGTGGAGTAGGGTATTCAAAGTTCATATAAATTGTCTCTTGCTTGTAATGCTCCCTCAGTGCCCTTGCCTGGTGAAATTTTTCCTTGATTTGGATTAGTCTGTTCAGGTGGGTGAACATGTGTCAGTGCACTGAAATACTGTGGATTTAGATCCTGGACCAGGATCTCCCTGCTTAACCTTCACATACTCAGTATTAGCAGATGGATTAAGTCAATGATTCTTTGAATGTTTCTTCATTCTTTGAGAGCCTAAGGGTTGCTGTGCATGGAGTGAGTGCGAGGCAGGGATCATGCTGCCGCTGGGTGTTCTGTCAGGTCCAAACACCCAGGTTACAAGATTCAACAGATTTGCACAAAATGCTTCTGAACAGGGACATGAGCACAGTGATAATGTGTTTGAGAGGTGCAGATGGCTGACTGGTCCTTGATATTCAAGTTAGAATCATGTCTTGAGGTTTCAAAGCATCATGTCTCTTTTGCTGTTACTCATGGCTTTGTGTCCATAGCAGAAAGCAATCATATGAGCACTTCTTCAGAAAGTGGAAAGGTTAAAATAGATTGCTTACTTTAACTATCATTACTCAAAAGAGGTATAATTTTTCTTTCTGTTTGTGTGATACATATCCACTCCACTCCAGCTCTGATTATGTCTATGACAGTGAAAGTTACTCCTGTGGAGAGCTTTCAGAATAAGTCTTTACATTTTCATGGCCTGATGCTTGCTTCCAATCTCAGAGCTCCTCTGAATGATATTTCTGTATTATTATCCCTGTTTGAAAAAAAGGAGAAACTGAATCAGAAAGGTATTGCACAACTTTCTTAGGGGGATGCACAGCAAATAAGTACTGACTGACTTTAGTTTCATGTTATTTTCCCTTGATCTCAGAAATCTGAACCTGAAACAAGATACAAATGAGAGAAAATATTTCAATTTTTTTAATATTTAAAAAGTCCTAGTTTTTTTTCTTCCTATTCTTCTTTACTTCATGTTCTACTGTAGTTTTGGCTAAGTCTTAAAGCACTGGCCATACTGATAATATGTTCAAGAGGAGTAGAAGGCACTGACAGGTCCTTGAGATTCAAATTGGGCCTTTTCAAGAAATCATGCCTCTTCAGCTCCCTTCAGGAGCACTGCCATGCAAGTTTGGGATGTTCCCTTGTCATTACATGCATTCAGGGTGTATTCCTTAAGAAAACATACAAGTATTTACCTATTGAGCAGCAAGCCAAAGGCACGACTAGCAGTGTCTGGAAAGATTAACACAGAATTGCAGGTGCTGCCTGCCCAGAGACACACCTGCATGACCAAATCAATGTTTGGCAAGGAAGCACTGGGTTCCCCTAGGAGGATAAACATTTAGCCTCTTTTGCCTTTGCTGCATTAGTCCTGGAAGCCCAGTGGTGAAGCTATGGAGACACGGCCTCCCCGCTGAGGTCTGGGGTGGGATCCGCTCCCTGCTCTGCCACACGTGACCCTTCGTTCCTGGCGGTTACAGCCCTGATCCCTGACACTTGACTCTGGACGGTGGCAGTGCAGACATCTGAGCCTTCGTGCTTGATCTCTGACACTGGATCTCTATTAGGAAAATTACTGGTACCCAATCTGCCTGATTACAGCTACTTGATATATGGTGATGTTCCCCATTGTGGCATGTTTACCACTGAAAGCAAACTGAAACAGCTAGTACAGCAGAACCAAAGAACTGAAGAATTTTGCTGTGCTCTGCAGGTACTGTGGATGAAACTTGATTTTAAGAAACACCGTATTTTAAGGAAAACAGCAGGAAGTAATGACGCATGGTTAAAAGGAGAAAAGAAAGAGGAAATATTGAAAAAATCAGTCCAGATCCCAGCACTTCTACCTGTTGTCAGAGCTTCATGCTCTGCCTTAACTCTGTGTGCTGTGTTCAACACAGACTAGCATCTAAAACCAAAATTAGCTTCCTTCAGCTTCATGTAAAATTGTCCTTTTATGTCAAGTTTAGTTGATTCTATTTCACAGTAAGTACATTTCAGTTCAGTCAGTGGATTTCCAGAAGACAGAAAAAGCCTTTGGCTAAGCAAGCTGGTTGAAATTAGTTCTCAAAGAAATTTATAATCTGGCTCATTTCATGAGGTTTTGAATTTCATTGTAATAATTTCACACCCTTGAAGAGAGGGCTGCAAAAGAAAAACTGCACTGAAATGAAAAATAGACATGCTTCATTCAGGATTACAAGTATTGTTCTGCCTTCTTCCCTAGTTAATTTTACTTGGAAGAGCACATCATGTGTTGATCAGTCTTCTGTTTTCATGAGCCATCATTTTCCAACACATTCCAGTGTTTTGTTTCAAAACTCTTTGGTTAGCTCCAGTGACAACTATTTTTAATTCTCATGGTGGATCATATGAATTGGTCAGGGAATAGAGGCTTGCACTCTGGGTAATCACAGATCATTTTCCATAGTGTCAGATGAAAAATTTAGGTAAAAAAAAAATGCAGCAGTCATGAAATTGAATCCCAGAGGCAGAAAGGTGAGTGAGGTCATGGCAAGGCTTCCAAATGTTTCCAGGTGCAAGCACTATGTTCTAGTGGCAGAAAGAAAGGCTTACAAGCAATAAAGAAGGGGTTTTCATGTGAATATTTTTGAATTAGAGGTTGGCCAGCTTCCCAGCTGCAAGTGACTAGTAGCAGTATCTAAAATTGGGGAACATAAGATGATATTCTTACCCAGGGAGACCTTCTGAGCTTCAATCAGATAGCAGCCCATGACCAGAAGTTAATCTCTGGTATTGCCTCTAATGCAGCTGTCATTAATAATTTTGTCCAATGCCTTTTTATCTGCCCTTACTCCTCCACCTCATCAATATCCTGTGGCAATAAGCTGCTCCACAACTAATTAGGGTGAGAATCTGATTTGAAACTGATGTGCAATACTTGTTTTGAGTGTCTGTATCCTCTTGCACTGGGAGAAGTGGCAGTCAGTCATTCCCTATTAATCTTGTCATAATGATCATGATTGTCTGGAGCCATGACACTATTTACAGGTGAATGTGTGACTCTTCAGTGAATACTGAGATTAAGGCATAAGAATTAGTTAGAAACAGTGTATTTCTTTACTTGTTACTTGTATCTGTGATCCCCCCCAAAAAAAGGAAAAAAAAAGAGAAAAGAAGAGAGCAAGTGATAGGGAGAGGAATTAACTATTTTATGAAACCATTAGACCAGCTAAGCAGACTAATAAGAAACTGAACAACATTGCCTAATTGCAAAGTGAGATCGCTCTGTGAAATTGCCCCACCTTTCCAAAGACTGTGGATTTTTTCCAGGTGTAAAAATTGCCTTTCCAAAGAGTGGAAATCAGATATTTTGAGAAGAATAATCCCTTTTGCAGCACTCATCTGTGTTGTGTAGGCAGAGTGATGAAATAATTTGTGATTTCTGATCACTTCTCCTATATTTAAACCCTTAGGACAAGATTGAATCCATGATTCCTGCCGATGCCATTTTTCCAAGCAACATTCATGAGAGTTACATGATAGAAATAATGGTGAAAATACCATCTGCCATATCTTCTCACAAAATCAAGCCCCACTATTTGATGTTCTGAGATGAGAATAGGCTGTTTCATTGTGCTCTCTCATTACAGCCTAACATGATAGTGCAGTAGAAGGAAAGTTACAAGGCTGGCTCTTGCCCAGGATAGGGACAGATAGAACTTAAACAATGCTGAAAGCCGTGATTCAAGTTTCTGTGATGACAGACTGTTTTCTAAGCTTTGTTGTAGTGAGGGCAAAAGGTGAGATTAGTCTTCTCTGCCCCTAGTCCTTGAAACAGTAACAGGTCTCTTCCTTTAGTCAGGAAGGAGAGCAATACCACCTCAGATATTTATTTCCATTTGTCCTCCATCATAACCTGGGGATGAACTGTCCTGTAGACATTGCTCACTTTTTCTCTCCCTTGACTATAGAGAATGCCTACCTTAGGCTAAACATCTTTTAGATGACTAGAGTTATATTATGGGGTGTAGAGGTTCTGTGACTTCATTTTCCTTGTGTTTATATTCAGCTTTAACAGGCATCATAGCTGGCTGTCCTGCTGAGGAGAAGAGGAAAGCCAGACAGGGGTATCAGTAGGGCTTGATCTATCTTTGCTTTTTCTACAAACAGGAGAGAGGAAAAGGATGTTACTTGTATCTGTGATCCCAAAAATATTACAGATTTTAAAAAGTAAAAAGGCCTATAACATAGGGTTTCATCAGTTGCATGAAGTGAGAAGGGACCATTTTTATCTTTCAGTCTGCCCTTCCATGGTGTAGAGGCCATGGAAATCGGCCAGGGGGTTTCTGTATGGAACCCAAAAACTTGTGATCAAATTAGAGTGTGTAACGTTAATGGAGTTCTGTAAATAGAAGCAGGGAACAGATGAGGATAGGTCAGGGGAAGAGAGAAAAGTGACTTTGAGGTAAGAGGAGAGTTTGTTTCATAACGTGAGTGCTCTTCTCGTGTTTCCCTGTCCCAGAAGCAGTCACTAGACACTCAGGAATCCAGATCTGATCTTTCATTAACATAAATACAACAAACCTATTCTAAGCAATGTTATGTTTCCTTTTTTCAATACAAAAAGTACATAACAATTTAGCCTGAAAACACTTCAGTAAAGGCAAAAGGTCTGGCTCCCAGGAAATGTTAGTTTTCTTACATTGCATAGGTATAATGTTTCTTACTCCTGCTGTATTTTCAGGTCAGAGTTTCCTATTTATGAGGTTTATTAAATATTATACTTCTGCATAACACATTATGTTCACTGTGGTCAGCTGTGCAATGCAGCAAGAGCCCTAACATTTCTGGTTGCTGTTTCTTTGCATTTTAACCATTCAAAGTTAGAGAGCCTCTAGCCCCTCTTGTGCATAAGTGGGGAAGTTACAGCAAGTAAAACCACGCTGTCTAAACATCATCACTCCCTTTTCTGTTCTCAGATAGGATAAGAAATCTAGATAGTGATTGGGCCAACTACATGGAGCAAGTGGGAAAAGTAAGGTTACAAACTCTTCACCTGTCTTTCTTTTTGCTGGACAAGTTTCTAGGAGAGCACTGCTCCAAGCACCTGCTTCACTAAGGAGCTAGGCCTACTTGCCAGTGCGCATAGCTGGTGTCCTGCATGAATTGTTCAGAACACTCTTTTCTTCAGCTTCTGAAGGCTTCCCACTCCTATCACACAGCAGCACAGTTGTTTTCACCTGAACACTCCAGAAGGCTTTAGAATTCAGAAGTTCATACAAGTACGTGTGAGCAGCAAGCAAAGATTCTCCCCAAAGGCTTTTCAAAAAGCAGTCAGAAATGCTTCTGGATGCAGCTGATGACATCAGATGGTGAAACACTCTGAATCATGACTACTGTCAGCAGAGGTTACCTTGCACCTGTTCTGGCCACCTGTGTGGATGGGCCCTCCTAAATGGTTCATACTTCAGTTCTGGTGTCTGTAGCTTAAAATCGTCATCATAAAACGAATGCTGAATCCCACAGCAAGGATCAAGCAAAGGCTTAAAGCCTCCACTTTGGTGGCCTGCAGGTGTGCGCTGTAACAGAGTTTTAATTTGGAACAGGTGACAACAGGAAAGCACAATGTGTGCATTTTGGCAAAGAATTGATACAACAGCTGAGCTTCAGTAGACAGACTGAGTCCATTGGTTTGGTTCCTCTGTATTCACTGAGAGAAAATATCTGGCCTTGGGCACTTGTGATCTAGCTGAAGCCATTCTGTTAACACAAGGCTTTCGTTTTGGACTCTAGTTTAATAACCCTGGCTACTGAGTTATTTAAAGTCTTTAAAGGCTGCATCAGACTCTCTAGAAGAAAAAAGAGAGAGAAAAGTCTGTTATTTGCATGAAATCAGAGATTTAAGAGGTAGGACTGCAAGCGTGTAAGTGATACAATGTGGTAGGAGGGTGACGCTTCTCGGCAGGCAGCATGGAACTAATAAAATATTTTTTCCTAAAAAGAAAAGAACAGTATTTCCTCAGTGTTTACAGGCTGAAACACATTAGTATTCAGGAATATTAATGAATCAGTAATACCAGCCTCTCTTTTATTTAGCCAACTTCTGTAACACTGGTGTACTTTATTATTTACTCAAACTGCAGACTTATCCAGTGTTACATGTTGATAAAATTTCTGTGAAAAGAAACTGCTGTCTGGGAAAAGCTACAGCTGGCCAAAAGAAGCGCTCTTTTTGCTTAGCTAGTTGGCCCAAAGGCCAAGCACTTTAAATCTTACATGATTTTCCTTAGCCTGCGCATTAAGGTGGGGAAATAGTGTTTCAGTTGTGGGCGCTGTGATCCAGCTCTGTGTCCTTTGGGTCATTGTGCTCACCAGATGCTCAAACTGACCTTTGAAAGCAGTTTTCCTGTAGCATCACCATGAAATAAAACCTCAGCTCTTCTTTTCTGAATGACACAGCTGTTATTTTATTCCTGGCCTGCCTTAAGGAACAGTGCTTGCCAAGAAAAGCACTCGAAGTTGAAAACTGCAAATGTGCAGCCTCAGAGTTTCTCCCCAGTTCTTATGGACTGTCTTAACATCTGGATGCATACTACTTTTTTAGGACCTTCCTGGATGGTAGACAGAAGCCTGTTTACAACAGCTTGACTTTCAGAACTTTTGTTTCTTCTTCTTTAGTGCATCCTTCCTCATGATGCTCACTCTGCTGCATTTAAACAGGTTCTTTACTTACTCTAGAATGCCTGAGGGGTGTCGTAGAGAGAAGTGAATGCATGGGAGGAAAAGACATCACTGTTCAGGGATGCATTTGCCAGTGTCACTGTGGGTTCTTGAAAGTGAAAGAAGCATCTGCAAGGTAAATCCTGCTCAAACTCCCTGCATCTGCTAAGAAAGTCCTCCTCCGTCAGCAAAGGCAAATACTTGACAGCAAGAGTTCTCTCCCCAGATTTTGTGTAAATGGTCATAAGAATATATTTAGTACACAAAAACCCGTCTTTTTAAACTTTGGTTTTTCTTGGAAATAATTTAATTTGAAAGTTCTCACAACAATAAGGCCAAGATTTATGCTCATCTTTGGAAGTTTTCAAGCTGAACAAAACCTGGCAAATTAAAACAGAAAAGCTTTATTCTAGAAGATAATTGGTGAATCTCAACTAATTTGGTGTATCAGTGTCCTACCAGCTACAATAGAACATTTTAGTACTCACCAGGTAATTCAAATTGAAGAAGTGACACGCTGAGTCTCTGTAACAGCTGTTGATATTCTTCATTTGTTGAATGTCTTTGGCTGGGCACTGAATGTGGCTAATATCTGCAGCCAGGTGGCTAGGCATCTGGAATGATCATTTAGTTGAAGTATGTGGGGTTTAGAGGAGACAAAAATAGGTGATGATTGTGATGGCTTTCAAAGTTCAGCTATAAGGCTGGGAACTTGCCGTGTTTCATTTTGGAATGAACACTTTAGGGGTGAAAATAGCTGAAAAAGAAGATATGTAGCTAAAAGGCATTTCTGTTGCTGAAAATATCCACTAGTGCAAAATGGTATTATCATGTGCACCCTGGGCAGAACAGGAAGACAAGGAAAAAGATTTCTGTGACCTTTATTTACCTCATGTCCATTCATTCTGTCATGAAACTGAGTAGAATGGGCAATTTGTATTGGTATAAAGCAAATACATCAAAGGGGAGAAATACTTTAATACTTAGCTTCCTGGATTTTAGGGCTTTTTAATATAGCCCAGAAGTTAAATTTTAGGTAACACCCTTCCTTTGAATTCTTCATCCCTAAAGCATAAGGTAATGCTATGGAAACTTGCCAGGCTCAGGTTACAATCTGTTAAAATATCGACATTCACCAGAATGAGCCAACCCTACAGATAAAATAAGGTCAAGTTTCCCCTTTCCTAAAAACACTGGTTGCCACTATATGCATCTCATGGTGCTTTTTCTTTTTTCTTCTACACTGTCCTGGATTCTGACATCTATGCTTAATATGAATGTGCCATTTATTTCACTTCTTCTGATTCTAGGTTTTCAAGAGATGAGTCAAGGCATTTTCTGCATGCAGCTTTTTGTGCCAATTTACTTCATTAAAGTCTGTTTAATTCCACCTCTGGTTGCAGTCATACTGGTAAAAAAATGTTTGCTTCAGCAGAGTCTGCCTGGATAAATAACCAGTGCCCTGGCTTGCTTACAGAATGAGTGAGTTCCTGTTTTTTGGTGCAGTAAGTGTATGATACAGAATTGGGCTAAAAGTAGTTGTGGGTAGTGTTTACTGTTATTCTAAAGAAACAAGCAAGCAAAAATCCACAAAATTTCCTTCCTGCTTCTGCACTGCTGTAGCTGGTCTCACAGCAGAAGGCAGCAGGGAACAAACCACCACAAGTGGAAACAACTCAGTAGTCGTTCATCAGAACACTCTGTTTCCCTCTTTGCCACACTGGGATCTTCACTAGCCTGGTGGTGTTATCTTTGGAGTGTTCTTGTAGCAGAGAATATGGGTTAACTCAGAGGGAATTGGAAGATAATTGCTTTTGCATTGTAAGGGTTGGTTTGTAAAGCCAGCTGATCACAGAGTGACAGCCTGAGGCACACGTGGGGTCTTGACTGCTCTGCCTGCTGAGTGGGCAGTCACCACCATGTCCACTCTTTCTGACCAGGGCTCTGATATTGTGTGCTGGACAGCAGGTAAGTTTTGCAGCTTGAAGAAAGCTGAGCTATCAATGTGTTTCTTCTGGAGAGGACAATGCATACTTTGTAAAACTTCTACCTCCCAACAGGACAGGCAGCTCTGGGGTTCTTCTCCATAGCTCTTTTAAAGATCTTCTAATCAGCACAGTTTCCCTTTCTCACTGAAATTTCATTTACTGTATTTTTAGTATGTTCTGACGGAGCAAAAGGTGTTACTTACATCCAATTTTCCATATAACCACTTCTGATGACTGTCCCTTTCAAGTCTTTTCAGCCTATCCATCCTGAATTAACTTTTTTGTAAGAAAAGGCCTTTTGTGGTTTATAAATTTTAATACAGGATGCTAGCTGCCAGAAAGTTTTGGATTGCAACCAAAGTTTTTAACCAGTCTACCCAGCAGATGAAATGAGGTACAGCTCCTGCTGCACCTGGAGACAGTACTTCTTTCATTGCTCTGTTTCAGAGTTATGACACCTCTGCTTTAGCCTCAGAAAGTCAGGAATTTTCCTTTAAACAGGCTTCCTGGAAATAGAGTTTTAGGCTATTAATGGGTAATTTATCACACAGTATTTTTCAGCCTTAAGAAACTCTGGGTTTTGAGGTTTGTTTTGTTTTTAGTATAGTTAATTGTGGACAGCTAAGCAAAAGTGAGACTCTTGATGTGATATCTTGACAGCAGGAGATGATCTGCACTTTGATGATGAAGTGCTTTGAGCTTCGGCTTTTAAGCAGACAGATGCTGATTTTGGTGGCTTTTTAAATGTACTATGCAGTTCTTATTCATCCAAAGAAACCCATTAACACTGGGATGTAATGTATGAGTTAGTTGTTGGATAAATGTTGGATAAATGTTGCATGCTGCACCATGCAACCTGCAGTTGCACTACTTTTCCTGTGCAAATTCTTTTCCGCATGAAAGAGGCCTGCAGAGTTCCAGAGTACAAGAGATTTCACCCCCAGAATATGGATTTTCCCTTCTGTTATAATTTTCATCTTCAAAGATATTTTCTACAGAAGGATATACAGGTCAATTAACATTTATTTTTCTGCAAAAGGTGGTCACATAAACACTTACAGAGAGGCTCAAAATTTGAAGGTGATCGTATATTTAAAAGACCAGCACCAGACATCTGCAGATTGATCACTGAACTGTAATAGGATCTCTCTGTAGTTTGTTTCAGGGACTTGCTCTCATCATTTATCACTAGGATATTCCAGGGTACTTAGTTACCAGTCACTACGGTAAAGGAAGTCAGAATTCATAATTAATTAACAGGTCGTAGAGTAGTTGTGTGCAGAGACCCCTGTGGAGCAGTAAATTCCCTAGTCCTACCTCATGAAGTTCAGTGCCAGACTTTTCTTGCTGTATGCTCCTGCACTGTGTGAAGCTGTTTCCTTTTCTGACCCTAAGCAGAGTTGCAGACAAGTGTTTTGGGCAGACCCCAGAGGAGCCATAAAGGTGTATCACTTATGATACAGTATGTCACTTAATCTTAGGCATACAGTTATTTCAGCCCCCACGGTGAAGGAGTCCAACATGACTGCTGACTGTAGAAATACATCATTTTGGATAAATTTTCTCATTTATCTTGGTGGATCTTTTTTGATTGGGAAGGGTGGGAGGAACAAGAGCAGGGGGAAGAGAATGGTTTTTCTGTTCTACCATCAGGGACATCTGTGAATTTTCAGTAAACAGCATGACTTTCTGTGTCTGGTTCATAGCTTTCCTGCTTGCTTTCTAATCTGTTTCAGAGATGAGCAGCTGTAAGCTTAAACTGTGTCTCAGGGAGCTGTTTTTGTGTACTAGAGAAAGAGCAGAGGTGCTTTAGCTCTTGCGTGCACTACTGTGTGTGCTCTCTGCTTTGTGACTAGCACATAGAAATCTCTGAGTATTTTGGATAGTGGCTTTCCTGTTCCCCAGAGTCTCAAGCTGTTCCTTCTTTGAGGCTTATTGAGGTATGGATCTTACTGAGACTTCTACAGAAATATTCTGTGCATGATAGAAGAGTCTTCTTCAAAACACCTTATCTACAAATTATTAAAGGAGACAGACTTGTTTGCTAGGGATGTCTACAATTTATAACCACTATCACAACAGGGAAAAATACAAAGATGTGATTTATCTCCAAAACACAATTGGTGATTCAGATATAAAAGATACTATTGAAACTCCTCTGCTATGTGCTATAGCCAGTCCAGCCACAAAATATGCATTTCTGTGGAAAATCTGAGAACAAAATCTGCATTTCTCTTGATCAGAGTTTCAGAAAAAGGAGTGGTTTGTTGGTTGTGTTTGGTTTTGTTTTTTTTTTTTAATTTGTAGAAGATAGAGCATTAGAATAGTTAATTTGAACTAGAACTTCATGGAAGAAGGGTGACAAATATTCCCTGACTTTTCTTAATTTATGACTGATTTTTCATTAAGTGACTGCAGATCAACCATAGGATAAATGCTGAAGACAAAACAGTGGTCAGGATGGCAGGAGATAATTAATTTTAGGGAAGGAAGAAGAATATGGAAGTTCCAGATATATAGGGCAGGGATATATAAGGCATGAACTGGACATTAAAAAGATTAAAAATAAATGAGAAGTCAGCGGAAAAGTAAGATAATTGTAGATAATCTTACAAAGGTCTTATTTTAACTCATTGAAATATAAAACAATGGATAGTAATTTTGTAATGTGGGCTTCTGAAAAGCTGACTCATGCTGTATGTTTGTGAAGTTTTTTTTTCTCTGTCCTGAGGTTTTATTTTAAAGATTTAAGCAAAACTTTTTAATAGAAAAGAAGATCCATAGGTTCAAAGAAAAGCCAAATCTTACATTGTTTTCTGGGAGATACAGCATAACATGTTAGCTTTTACCATTTTCAAAAATGAATTTATTAAAAATCCACAAACACAGAATATCTTTGATTTCTTTTCATCTGGAAAAGCAACTTCTCCAGAAAAATATTCAAGAAAAAAATCTCCCTGTTTTTCTCAAAACTGATCATTTCTAGGACATGGTAATATGTTTTTGTGTGCAAAGTAACTGTGTTTTTGAGAGAATACTGAGAGGCAGATGTTATAATAAACTTCAAATACATTAAATGCATTTGCAAAAGAGAAGAGAACAAATTATTCTAGTCATCCATGGATGGCACAGGAAGAAATCAATTGCACCAAGGTAAATTTAGATAGTGTTTTAGGAAAACTCAGAAAGTCAGAGCTAATTGTTCACATACCCGCAGCCCACTCCCTTTAATATATTGCCTAGGTATACCCAATCCTTGCCAGGACATAGGTACAGAAATGTCAGGAGAACATATGCTGCTTACACATATGAGTGAGGAATGGGTGGGATGTGGAGGGTGCATCACACACATGCTGCAAACTCATGCCTGGCAGGTGGCCCCGTGTTATTTCTGAGAGAAAAACACCCCAATCCTCCATAGCAGTAAAATATTAAACTGGACATGGGAGTTTTGGAGATACCTTATCTAGAACAACTCAAGGTTGATGAATATGTACCATGTTCTCCAGATAAAGTTCAGCAGTAGCTGAACTTCCACAAAATATGGCATATCTTGATACATGGCTTACAGCCCAAAAAAGTTGGAATAGGACTCTACAGCTCAAACATTTCCATTTGTGTTCTTGTTTATAATGTTTGATGCCAGCAGACGTAAATTGATGAGGTGCACTGTCTGGACTTTTAATTGTTAGGAAAAATGAAGAACAGAACTGGACTAAACTGAAAAGACTCAGTCTAAGTAAGCAGGGAGGGAGAGGGTAACTCCTGGTAACACAGGAGGTAAGGCAGGGTAGTTAACAGCTCAGCTGTATGACCAGAGGACCAAGACAGAAAGCAGGCTTTCTTTGGACTGATAAGCTGTCATGTGAGATTAAAAGAACCACAAATATTAGTTATTTTCACTGATTAGAAACTGTTTGGATGTTTTGTGCTATGACATTTTTTTCAAATTTTTTTTCTCTAACACCTATGAAACTGAGATCCAAACACTGTGGAACTGAGGTCCTTCTGCCTTTTACAGGCTTTGGGGCAGAATGTGCTAAAAGCTTGGTCTGGGCATCTCTGAACTGGAGGATCACTTTCAGAAGCAGACAGCTAATAGAGCTAGGGAGCAAATAGATGTGCTGGGATAATTTCCTAATGCTAGCCAGCTTTCCATATTTGTGTGTGCAGAGAAAAAAGCACTGGCTACAATTTGAGTTCAAGAGAGGAATCAGAATTTCCAGCCTGTCCAATCTTCACCTATAGCCCATTTAACTATGTCTATATAAGGTACAGAGTTTTATGACATCTCTTACAGTCTCACTGTACCATGTCTGCAGATACGTTAAAAATGTGAAAGTCACAGTAGGAGCGATGTATCCATTAGTGTTTCATTGCTATTTCTTCCAAATTTTCAATGCCACTACACTTGGAAAACTATATACACTGCTTTAAGGCCTTTTCCAACTGACCTTGAAATAATAGAGATCTGCAGGTTAATTTTCTTTCATGTAAAAGCTGCTCAAAAGAATTAATCATCAACAGGGCAGCAACTGTATGGATGAAATTAGGCTGTATGGCAGATTATCAAATACCATGCGTTTTCTCAGTTGATTAGCAAGTGTTGGTTACACCTGTGTGCAAAAATTCCCAGGGTTCAATGTCAGCCTTTGGTGCAGTGGCCTAGTGTTAATATTCTGAATTGTATTATGCAATGTTGGGAATATGCGGAATCATGTAATCTTTAAAACTAGTGGAATTGCTTTCTCTCTTATGTATTTCAGTTATTTGCATTTCTTTGTTTTCAATTCATGAAAAGTAACCATTGCTGCAGCTCATACCATTGATTTCCAACAGACTTTTAAGCAGTTTTGGTGCTGTGCAGATCCAGTTATCAGTCATCACTAAAGTTTGTGAGATGAAAATAAGAATGCTGTTATGTGGGCTTATTTCATGCATTTATGATAGGTAGAGGTGTTAAGAGATTACTTTAGTTACTAGGCAAACTACGTTCAGCTATTTGGTTATTATAAATGGCTCAAATTATTTATGTATAATATTATTGAATTTCAAAGTATAGCAGTAATAATTCATAGCACTAAGAAGAAAATGTTCAAATACTTTAAGTTATACTATTTTTTACAGATCACTTTCCCTTAAGTAATTAATTCTCACCGAACTCCTGAAAAGTATCTGGATATGTAAGGTTATTTCAATTTTACAGTCCAAGTGGCAGGGATCACAGATTCCCAGCTGTGAAGAAGTTACTGGCAAGAGCTTTCTGAGCCTAGAAAGCAAGCTGATGTTAGTTTTCTTTCATTTATTCCTATTTTCAAGCTCCTACACAGCAGTTCGCTCCTTCAGTTCACTTTAGCTTCAGACAGAACTGCTAACATACTGACAAGCTTTTAATGAAGCATTTTTATAGTTTGCTTTCTACCTTTCAGTGTCTGGCATTTTTGTATGTCATGGTAAAATATTAAATCAGTAGGGCTTTACAGATGATACTTGATAATAGGATCTTACCTCACAGAGCTTAAAATTTTTATTAGTGTTTATAGTACTGGTTTGAGGTATTTCACATAGCATTTCCCTGGGCAACTGTTAGGAGAGATTTAAATTTTTAACATATGTGGCTATGCACAGTAATATAACATGTTTTTACCACTGCTATCTGTGTGTCCCTTTTTCTTTTAATAATTTCTTGCTTTAACAAAATGTTCCTTTTGGAGAGGATCCTTGTTCCTAACAGTCTTTGCCTATGAAATTCTCCAGACCAGGAGTCCTAGCTGGATGGGTGGCAAGGTCTAATAAACCTCTTATCTATTTTTTTTTGTGTGTAGGGAGGACAGGGGACAGGGGAAAGCTGACCGTGAAGTCCTGCAGGGATGTTTCATCCAAGATGAATGGCTTTTCAAACCTGGCCAGTTTACAGACATGCAAACACCTCTTCTGGAAGTTTGTGTCCAACAGAGGCTTCTGCAGATATGAAACTGTCAGGAGAGTTTAGTTCATGTTTCTAGCAGAGATGAACAGAAGAAGAAAAAGGGCTTCAAACTTAACTACTCTGCTGGAACTGATGTGATGTTCTTTGCTTTGTTATTACTTCCTCTTTTTTAACTGCTGTCCTGTATATTAATCTTTTCATGAAACAGAGATCTTTAAACTGTTTGGGGTTTTTTAAAATCCTGTTTCCTATTTTAAAAATATTTAACCTTCTCAGTCTGCACAGTGAATATGCTGTGCACAGTAACACACGATGGCCACCTCTTGGTAATATCTGTTATTTAAAGAAGAGATTTCAATCCATGTTTTAGGGTCATGCATGAACACAGTTCACTTTCACTTGCAGTAACATGCTGATCCCAGAAGGTGACAAATATACTTATGAACCTGCAGTAACCAGAGAATAAGCTCCTGAATTAGCTTAGCCTTATCAACACTGACTACATGTTGAGTCACAAATGATTGCGGAAAAATGCTTTTGGAAGCTTTTGAAAACTTGAGCTGTGATTGACTCTAGAAGACACATTTGGCACCTAAAACCGAAGAGAAGACCATGCAATTTTGAAAGACTATTTAGTGTGTTAGGTATTCAGAATTCACTATGTCCCTTACCTAATTATCCCTCATGCTCCCCCCTTAAAGGATGGAGAAACTGAGGTTGTCAGAAGAAATAGTTCACAGGGATCACAAAAGAAGCTCTTGATCCTTTGAGCAGAGCAACAGTCTGGCTGTTTTTCAACCAGCTGGCCAACTTTATGTGTTTATTTCTATAAAAGGTGTGGCAACAGTGCAGACTGATCTATGTGTGGTCAGTCTGTGACAGTCATTTGTCCAAGGTAGACGTTTCTTTGTGTTTCAGAGGCAGCCTCTCTCCATCAAGCTGATCCATACTGATTTACTTCTTGCTCCTGTGGAGTATAGCTGACTTGAGATGAGAAATGCTGGTTTTATTCTTTCTTTCAAATTCTGTTTTTATTTTTCTAACCAGCATGAAAGATGTTCAACAATTTAGACCTACCCTTAGGGGAATCCTGTTCCTAGTAATGAAATTTCTTTTTTGTCCAGTGTTGTCTTTCTGAAAGAAAAAAAAGTCTTTTGCAAAAGCAAAACTTAAATAAACTGTTTGAGTTAGGAATACTAATCACTGGTCACGAGACATTTACTGTCAGGCAAACAAAGAGACGAGCTGACTCTCTATCAAATGTTCTATTTTGGTATTTGTATGACCAGATCACAGTAAAACAAAAGCCTTTTCATTTGTGGCAAATTAGAACAGTCTTGATAAATACAGAACTAAATTAAGATATTAGCTATTAGTTAATTACTTGTGCATAAAGAGCTAGCTATGTGGTAGCTGAGACATTAGGATAGATAAAAAGGCTCTGATTTTTTTTTCCCCAAATATTTGCATTCCAGCATCTCCTTCTTGTTTTACTTTCTTTAATGTATTTGTTTTTTAACCACTCAATTGACTTCCTGCCTGGCATAACAGGATTTTCAAGGAACAGAAGTTTTCATCTGAAAAGTTTACCTTAAAACAGCAATTTCAAGCAGCCACATTTAAGTTCCGTGTAAGGACCCTTATTCTCTTCAGAGCAGGGGTCATATTACATACTAGGCTTTTGAAAAGCAGCAACGCCACTGCCAAAGTCTCTCTACCCTTAATGACTTCTCGTGTATCACGTAGCCTTTTTGCTGTCAAATGCCATTGGAGTGCAAATAGTTCGAACCTTTCTAGGGCTGATATCACTGAGCTGAGTGCATTTAGGATATGCATCTCCATATTCACTTAATTTGGAAACAGGTATATATGTAAAGAAAAGAATGGATGACAGGCATTTTTCTCCTAAATAATTTGACTGTCTCTTTTCTCTGTTTTAGTCAAATATATGAGAGTAGTTTATAAATTAGTTGAGCTGGAGTTGGCAAACTTGGCTGTATATCTGAGCAGCTTGGATGGAAAGCCTTTGCAACTGATATTGTCCTCAAGCAGCTGATCATCAGAGCATTTCCTTCCCATACCCAAACCAGCAAAATGACCACATCCAGCAGGCAGAGCTCTTCTACGTCTATGGTCAACAACTTGGCCAAAATATTCGATCCAAACACCTTGCAAAACCAAGGGCCAGGTAATGGAATGGAACCTCCTCAAATTCTTCATGTTGCGAGAAGAGACGTCAGCACATCTGAAAGTTTCAACATCACGGATGTGAAGTTTGCCTCTCTTGAAGAGAAAATAGATAAATTGTTGACTCTGCAAGACAGTGTCCTCAAGAAGCTTAACAGTGTTTCCCAAGAAATCTGTTGCATTGAAAAAGACATTGAGATGGTAAAGGTGGAAACATCTGAACCTGGATCAAGGATAGAAAGAAACAAAAACCTGAAAAATAATGAAATGAAGAAACTTTGCCTTAAAATGAAAAAATCCCTTTCTGATATAAACAGGAAAGCAGAGCAGCAGGTTAAAAGGCTAGATGGACTTGAACAAAGTGTTTCTGGACTACAGAAACTTGTAGGACCTCTGGTAGAGAAAGTGAAAACATTAATAATTCATAATTCAAGTGTAAAACATCATGTTAAGAAACGTAAAGTTTGCAAGGCAGGAGCTGGACATCCCTTTAGGATGCACATTTTCTCGGAGACAACAGCTGGTGACCTGCTCAAGAAGAAAAATGAAAAGGTGAGCCCAGGTTTGTGTTTCATCTTGGCAGGAATCATTGCAAGCTACGGATATGTTCTGCTATATGCTCAGCTTTTTCGTTTTGTTGACATTTAAGAAAGAACAACCAATGTGTTCTGGAAGTGAAAAGTATAAGGACAAGCTGAGCAAGTTTCAGTGGAAAAGATATAGAAAAATCTACTTGTTATAGAGACCTTCATTTTTTTCTAATTATTACTTTGCAGCTGTGAAACATAACAACAAAGAACATAACAAAGATTGACAGACTTCAGGAGTCTTGGGTCCTGGCAATGAATTTTACAATGATCTCTTCTGGATTTATAATTATCTGGGGGAATCAAGTTGCAGCAGTCGTATTATGAGCACCAGGGTCTAGAGATTAGTGGAACTGGTAAAAAGCCTCCTTGGGTCAGGGCATGTACATATGTTTGTCCTCTATTTCAAAGAACATCTTAAGTGTTCCAATCTGGTATTTCTCTCCATTGGTGAGGACTAGGGGACTTCTAAACTGGGATCAGAGGTAGGGTTACTGTAACTGGAGCTGTGGCTTGTGTAAACTTCCCTGGGTAAAAAATGCCTGTGTTACCATAATGAGAGTTTCATCATGTTCTTTAAAGTTCAGATTAAAAGACACCAAAAATCTCTTGAAAGACTCTATTGACTCTAATAAGTTCTTGTAAGGTCGTTGAGTACTCTTTTTTTGGTAAAGAAAATTAAGAAATTTCTTCTGACAAAGTATGTTGGTACTTAACCACAGTGAACAAAAAAGGTTGCCTTTTATACTTTGTTCTGATTTGCTTCATTTTTTTTCTCCCAAAAAGTCACATGCAGGCTTTACTCTTTGGTTCATTTAAATAATAGTCCTTGAGTTTGTTTTTCTGAAGTTTTTGAGCAGGAGAAACATCATGTGAAGGTATTAATAGAAGCAGCATTCCTTGAAAAAAAGAAGCACTGCACCCAGTATTACTCAGAATGGCCTGGTCAGCAAACCGTGTGCTTTTCAGCTTGGTTACCCTAAGGCAACCCTGCTTCTTAGATAGACAAGAAGCATTTGAGCCTTCAAAGGAAACTATAAAAATATCAGTCAGTGCTGAGTAGCAACAGAGGAACATCTTGTAAAGCTCTGTTAGCTGAACTGACCAATCTGTTGCTATGTAAGGATATAAATTGTGCATCCTTGTTTCCACAGCATCATTAACTGAAGAGAAAAATAGCTTCCCTGCCAAAGAAGTCTGACAACAAAAATCGTTGTTACAGGCCCTTCTTGAACGTCAGGCTGGACTGGTTTAAAAAAAGGAGTTTCAACAAGAGAGAAGTTTTCTTGTTTTATACAATTACTTTGATAAGAAAATATTATTAATTTTGAGCATCAGAGTTTAGGGCTTCTTTTCAAAACATCAATGAAAACATCTGTTGTAAAAACCCCATTGGAATGAGACCCACAGGTCATCTCTGTAATGCTGCCATCTCTGCAGTTTGTGGTAGAGATCTACCTGTCTCGGTGAAAGTACATATTCATCTAAACTATTTATAAATGTAAACTGAATCAGGCCTGGCATGTTAATGAGCTGGCAGCTCCTGGAGACCAGAGTAGGTGCAAGGCTCTCTGCAACAGAAACACAGAGCTGGAGAAAGGAGAGGACCTTGGAGGCTTTGCTTAGTGAGTTCGTGGTAACCAACAGGTGTAGCAGAACAGGAGGAGCTTGTGCTCCTGGCAGGTCAGAGAGGAGCCAGGATGGCACAGATGCAGGTGCCCCATGGAGAGTTCAGTGCTATGAAAGACCTGGAAGTGGAGGAAAGGGGCCTTGAACATGATGGAAACAGAGGTAGCCTACTGGCAAGGACCCAGTAAAGAGAGGAGCGAGTGGAGTATCTGTCTTTTTCCAACAGCAGCTACATTTGTAATCCCCTCACTGATTCATTTTTGTTTAGGCAGACTCTTGGCGATGTTAAGTGGACTTGGTAGGAACTTGTCTAGCATGTGGGCTTAGGAAAGGCAGCATGAGCATGTCTGGAATCATGCTGATGATACTATTATGTTGTTTATATTTTGTTTGTTTTATGAGATAGCATACATATGTTAGCTTGTCATTACCTTCTCTCTGTGTGTTTGATTTATTAGAAAAGGACCATCATAAAATTACCAAGCTATCCTGTGAACAACAGCTGGCTTTGGTAAACACTTAGTCATCTTAGGTTTAAGTAAAAAAAGACTTGAAGTCAGCCCTGCATTAGGAGTAACAGAACATGGAATGATATCCTTCAGCAGAGACTGCTGAGCTTGGCTGTCAGCTTAGTGGGAGACAGAGCGTACCAGCATTTAGGGCAAGCAGACTCTCCTCTGGGTGAGGTGGTAAGAATGGGATCTCTGAGCAAGTTAGTCAAAATACTGGTCCATGAGACACTGCGAAGTTGGTTGCTCATGCCTCTGTATTTGAACTTGATCTCCGTATTTTTCTATATGTTTTATATAGTTGTGATTGAAGTTAAAAGAAGGGCAAAAGAATAGGAAAATAGGGGATCTCACCCTTTTACGCCGAGTTTTACGCCTGAAATACACCACTTATATGTCACCACTGCTGGTGACATAGCAATGAACAAGTTTACCCAAATGTGCAGATACCAATCCTTGCTTCTCTTAACAGAATCCTCGTTCTTGTCTCTAGTTCCACCTGATGATCATTTTGAACAGTGCTGACCCCGTAGAAGTGCAAGCTGCCAGGCAGTAAGAACAACATCTCTTGTATCCTGGGTGGACTTTGTGTGGCAACACTGAGCAACCCTTCAATCCCTTTAGACATGCACAGTCCTATTCTGTTTCTGTACAGCCACGAACAAGGCAATCCATTCACTACAGTCAGTTCAGAAGGACAGTACCCACTTCTATGCACTACTGGAGACCATCAGATGTTTTGGATGATGTTCCTATTTGTCATCCACCCTGCTCCAGCTATGAGTAAATGCCATCTCTTAGTTCTCACAGCTGAGCTGTCTGAAAAATGGTTGTCTGTCCCCAGTCTGCTTCTGCAAAATAATCCAGTCATAATTTATGAATGAATTACTAGTAGGTGGTGCAGTAGGTGGCCATGGGTACAACTGGATAAGGCAGTTGACTAGTCTTTACATCCTGCTCACCAGTTTTTCCATCCTTCTTTCTCTAGAGAGGTGCTGCTCTTTGCTTAATGTAGTACTGTTTTTTAATTTTTCCTAACTCTCTCTTTTTACAGAACCATATTACGTAGAGAGCTGTGAAAGAGGCAGAACAGAGAGGGAAGAGGGGGAATGAGAGAGAGGTAAGGAAGGGGTATAAGCAGCTGGGGTGTGTAACCTCTCTCCCGGCATCAGCAGCAGCTGGAACAATTTCCTAATCACAGGCTCCACAGGCATATTTTGTGTTCCTGCAAAATATAGGGATTGCTCTCTTCTGAAGCAAATTTCTGTTTTCCTGCCTTTTACTGCCATCCTGAAATACCTCCACTGCCTCATACAGGAGTTTAGTTTATTTCTGCTTCTGGTTGAAGTTGTAATATGGTGTAGCTTGGAGACACTTCATGCTTTGTCAATGCTGCCAAATGTTTCCCAGCCGTTTTCCACTGAGTGCAGCATGACCTTATCACCACATGTCTGAGAGGAGTAACGTGTATTAGTTGTCGTTTAAGTTATTTTGTCACTATTGCCACTCAGGGAAATCAGCAGTTCTACAGTAAGCGTCTTTAAAAGCCTTGAGGTTTTCCTCAAATTCACCTTTTTAAGCAGTCTGTGATAATCCTATTGCAAAATATTCCTGTCTATAACTCTGTTTTCAGTCTTACTTCTTCCACTTATAAAGAAAGAGGGTAAAATAATACTTCACTTGTTTCCTCCAAATTAAAGAGTTTAGAGATTCTATACTATTAACCTGCAAATACTCATCTGGAGAGTCAGAAAGTCCATTTTGTTGCCATCGTAAAGTAGTGTTGAACTTCCTGCAGTTGCCTGCAGGTGTCTGTAACTTTGGTTTCCTGACATTTCTACAGGCTTTGCTTTAGGAATAACAACTGCTAGCAGTTTGGGGCTGTTTCCCACACCAAAGACACGCCAGCGGTGGGAGCTGTGTTTTCTGCTTGAACCCTCTGTACCTCCTGTGCAGGTATCACACGGCAATTGCAGGTCACTGGCTGCTTTAGTAGGAGCCCACAATGAAACTGCTGTTTGCCACATGTGTTTTAAGATCCATTCAGCCTCAGTCTGTAACTGCTCTTATTCCTTCATTTTGCCTACAAATGCTAACAGGCCCCTTATGTATTATTTAAATTCTCTCCAAATTGGCCATGTTCCGTGTATTTTTCATCTTTCAGCCAAATAGGTGGGAATTGTTTCTTTTTTTTTTTTNTATCTGTTTCCAAGAGTTTCTGCTGTGGTCAGTGGTTTCAAGAGTAGAGATTTCTGCAGAGTCTCAACAGATGGGTTGTGTGTTGCTTGGGCAGTGCAGCTGGTCAGCACCCTGAGGTGCCATTATACTCAGGAATGCTCTTCTTTCCCTCAGGACTGATGCCTTTACTTAAGTATATTCTTGGTAGAAGAATTTCAGGTTTTGAGTGAGCTGTAGTATATCAGAGTTAAAATTCTCTCTCTGACTGTCTATAAAACTGGTATGTTTTCTCAGGACAATGTTTTCATCTTGTTTTGCCCTGTTCTCTCCCTTACTGACGGCCATAGGAGTTGTTTCATGCCTTTTCAATTCATAATGCTGTTTAACTTTGTTTCCATTTACCCTCAGAACTTGCTTTCTGCTGTACAATGTTCCTTGCATAGGATCCCTTCCTGAACACTGTTGGGACTTTGCTGTCTCTACAAGTCTGAAAATGTGTGAAATCAAAGTAGACACAGCTAATTCCTAAACACCTTCATGCCACATTTGGATGGCTTTTGGGCATGACATGAATGCCTATGTGTTAGGGTGACCATTGTAGGAATCCATTACAATTCCTTTGCAAAACTAGGGACACCTCATGATGAAGATAAAGAGAGAACTGGTAAGTGCAGGAAAGCAAAGCAAGGCAGCTCATCAGAGAGCAGCCCTGTAAAAGCAGAAGGTTCCTCAAAGAGGTGAGAGAGCAGTAGGAGGGATTTGCTCGGGGAAGAAGTCTTTGTCCGCTGCAGCCATCTAAAATTCACCTTTTATCATCAGATATGCTAGACATTTAGGCAGTTTTCTGGTAATGACTTCTCTCAACCTCACATCAGAAAGTGTAGGGGTACCATGCTTGACTATTTCCTCTGGCAGGAGAGTGCCATTGCAACCAAATGTGGGGTCTCCGCCACACTGAGTTTTAATGACACGGGTGGCTGCTCTGAAACACAACTAATTTGGTGTCATCCTGGCAGCACCCTGGGTTTTGCATACACATTAAGCAGTGAAAAGCAGCAATGATGGGTGGCTGGGCAGCAGCCCCAACAGAGCCCGGAATGAGCCCCACCACATTCCGTTCACTGGGTTCTGCATGGTGAGGTGCCACAGGACCACAGTCTTTCTATAAAGGGAAAATAAGAAAACCACACAAACAGGTCTTTCCCCTCAACCCAAACTCCCTTGTTAAATGAATTGTTAGGAAACCTGCATTTTTGGAGTACAATTCAAAGTGAGTCTTCAAAGCTGTAGGAGATGATTTCTTAAGTTTATAACCCTTTGGATGGAAATCTCACAACTGTGTGATTTTGGAGAAAAGCTTAGGAAGGGCAGTTCATGAAGTCTGAAGATATTTGCCCTCCATACCATTACCTGCTTAGCTCAGCTGAGTTAGTTAAGAAATGCTCTCTTAATAGTGAGGCTACTTAACTGATACTGTAGTAAAAAAATTGCCTTAGCAGTTTGACAAGTGAGTGGTTTAGCCCCACAGTTAAAAAGATCTGCCAGTGCTTTGGCTTTCAAGATGGATATTTTTTCTCCTTTCTCACACTGTGACAATAGTGGAACCCACTTAGGAGGATGACCCATTTAAAAGTAATGGCAAAAATGTGAAGAGTAGCACCTGGAAAATTTTGGGGTTATGGCACAGGTGCATATGAGGCACACATGCACTCTGTCAGTCATCACACATGTAAGGACATTGAGCAGTATAGAAAAGGGATAGATGTGAGGTTGTCCAGTGAGTTGGTAAGAAAAGCAGCTGAATGCTTCAGTGCTTGTGCTTGCCTGACATTGCCCCTGATTTGTTCAGATGAGAAACTCAAAAACGATAGTGACTGGTTGATTTGATTTCCCAGATCAGTGAAAGGATGTGTCAAAGCCAGGTAATGATGAGTGCTCGGGTCCTAGTGGGTGTCTCGGTAGCCTCAGATTTGTTGGTGATTATTAAAGGCCTCTGTGTATTCCAGAGACGTTAAAAGTAAACCAGTCAATTGGAGTTAAAAGATCTACCTCCAAAGCCCTTCTTATGCCTGATAATGACTCTGTTAAATGACAGTGACCAGACCTCAAGACAAAAGTGGAGGTTTAGAACCAACCTGTCACTGTTAGTGCAACCTGTTGCACCTTCACTGAGGCATGGGCTTTTTCAGGAGCCTGGTTGCATGGAAGCCTTTTCTACTCTTCTGCGTAAGATTCCCTGTTTTGAGAAGAATGGCCTGGCAGGAGGAATCATCCATTTGAAACAGGACAACCACTGCTTCTCCAGCACAGTGGGTGGGAAGTCAGCAAACTTTCGTGGGGAATGGACAACACTTTGGCTTCACTGATTTTCTGCTTCTTCCCTAGGATGATGTTGCTCTGAGGGATTTTTCACATGCAGAAGTTGTTACCTCATTACCTATGTATTTGCAAAGCAGCAGGTCACATAGAACTTCTCTTGTATTTTGTATTGGAGGAATCACGATTCTCATGGTTCAGAGCTTATTTTTTTGTGTGATTAGAAGATATTTGTGGATTGAGTTTGGATTTTACAAAGGAATGATTTCTTCATCTAGTTCAAGGAGCTCTATAAAAATCATGCAAGAGTCAAAATCTTTGCCTGAAGGTGTCAGCAGTTTCTATAGTGTACCAAAAAAATAATGACATGGAAGCAGATGCACCACCTGCCAATAAAAGCAGAATTCCCATGTGTACGGTTTTTAGCATTAATAGTTTGTATCAAAAATACTCCCACTGAATATTTTACACTGTTGGGGGTGGGGAGGAAGAAAAGGATATGTATTGAAGAGGAACACGAAAAGGCAGGAGGGGATGGATTCCAGCTTTGATGGATGGCACAGGAGACATCACCGTGCCTGCGGTTGCCCCGAGGTCTCTGTCGTATGTTCTGCACTCTCCTGGGAACTGATGAGGAGATACTGGGAGCATCCTCAGTACAGTGCTCAGGTGACAAAGCCCATGGCTGAGTTCTGGCTGTTAGGGAAACTCATTAATTGCAAAACTCAAGTAACTTAATAATTTTGATAAATGAACGGTGGTCAGATCTTATACAAAACCAGGTTATCTTGCCATAATACAGCTCTGCAAACTATCAAGAACATGAGAAAGTGACACAGAGTTAAAATGTGGTTTAGGCATATGCAAAGGTTTATGTCTTGGTATTAGCAGATGGAAGCTGAGGATAATGTCTTGGTATCCAATGAAATGTGATGGGGTGATAAAGGACCTCTAACTGAATGGCTGGGGCTTCTTCATGAGGCCATTCATGACAAAAATTTTTTCAGTAGGAAAAAAGAATCAAAGAGTTTTATTAGGTGAAAAAAACTTCTGGAAGTTAACTAAAATGCATTCCAAGGGTAGGACTGCTTCAGTATAAAGAAGGAATTTAACTATGTACTGGTCATTAAAAAGGAGTCAGATGTCTATAAAAGACATTAATTTCTCGCTCCATTTGAAATTTCTATTAGAATATATTACATTTATATATATTACTGCTTTTTGCTTAATTTCTACAGGTCTCTAAAGTCAATTTAAATAATTTCCAATTTTTTTTTCCATTGGTCTTTACTGAAGTTTCAGCCTTTGCACTATCTTGCATTATTCTGTGTCATCACCTGGGCTTTTATTCTGTCTCTCTTGCTTAGAGTCTGGCAATATTCTTTGAAAGAATATGTTTAAGTCTAGAAAATGTATTTTTGAAGGCACAATACAAAATTGTGTAGATACAGATACCTTTTTGCTGTGGTAAACTTTACAGGGTCACAACACAGATTTTCATATTTAGCCTTTTGTGAAATGAAAATGTAAAATTCATTGGAAGCTTTTGGCTTGTATGACTAGGAAAAAGTACTATAGTGCCATTTACCTAATTTTACATATTCAAGTCATTACAGAAAGGGGAAAAAGTGTTTTCTACTAAGAAATATTGGTTACTGTAATTTTAGAAAATACTGACTGTAGAAAGTCATGTTACCTAAGTTTGGGAAGAATAATACATAAATAAATAAAATATTATTAGGGATTAAGTTAAAAAGACCCTTAAGAAAGCTCTAACAGACTGGGGGAAGAGGGGTGGTATGAGGAGTAATTAGGTGGGATAGATACCTTTAGAAACCTCCACACCTTGCAGATGAGATTTTCAAAGAGTGTTACAGGTTTTGGGAGTTGTGGGCTCTCAGAGCAGCTGCTCAGCTGCCTGGGGCTGGACGTCACGCATGCCCCTGACAAACTACAAGGAGGTCTTTGTACTGCCTGTGGCTGGGATGGGAAGGATGCATTGACTTCTGTCAGCTCCAGAGAACTTGGTGAACCCCCACCCTTTAGAGGGGAGAAATAAAGAGCAAAAGTTCTTGCTTTTATTGCCAGGTCAAGATTTGACAAGTTGAAGTCACATGTTGCTACAAACAGCGAAATGTGGAGAAAACTGGGTTGTTCATGTATCGACTGCTCATGTATTTGCAAGTATTTCAATATCTAGCCCTTATATTTGTGTTTCTCACTCTAGTGCACTCTTGACCTTATATTTATTGCAAATTGATTCTGAAGGATATCAGTAAATATTTCATTTGCATTTTTTTTCATTTAAATTAGTATGAACTCCTCATCTGCTGGTAAAATGTCAGAGATCAGAAATGGTGCTTGAATAAACACAGTAGTAATTTATGTAATGCCTTGGCAGTCTCAGGTATTCAACACTGTCCAGTGTTCCTTCCACTAGACAGATTTTCAAAAGCTGGCTTCTGTATTTCACACCTGCAAACTACAGCAATATTTAGTTGGAAGTGCCGTGTGTCTGCAATTAATTCTGAATGCAGAAGTGAAATCTGGCCTCATGCATCAAAGAGCTTGGAGGCCATTTCTCTGGTTATTTGCTCAGCTGACTCTGTTTGATCAGAGCTGATGTCCTCAGCAGTACAGAGAGGCTGAGATACTTACAGGAATCTGAGTGCATTACTAATTGCCGACACAGTGCACAATAAATAAGTCTGCAGCTTTTCCCTATTTTTTTAAAATTTTTTTTTAGTGCTTTTTAGAGCATTGGTTGATTCCCTGTGTTCCATCTGCCAACATTACATTTATATTTAAGTTCTGTGGGAACAAGGCTCTGATTTATATTTCAAGGGTATTTACCTGGTTGTATTGTGGCCTTTTTCATTTTGTGGTCTGCCCCTTCCTGGGACAAACTGCATCCCAAATAATTGTCAGTCTCAGGTCTTATGCTTATATTACAGTTTCCTTGTCCCTTTCAGATCAAGATTTTCTGAACAAGTCCTGTTGAAATTGCTCCATGCAGTTACATTCAGTTTGTCTCAACTCTTTTGGCTTCTCATGGAATTTCTTTTCCCTTGAACTCTGTTTATAACGGGTACACATTGCTTTGATTTCATGCCTATTTTCTATATAGCCTGATGAAATTAAAATAAAAAAAATAAAGCATAAAAAAGTGCAGAGGGCTTACCAGAACAAATGTTTAGTAATAGGATTGGTGGGTGCCCAGAGCTGTGGGACTGATCACATGGTTAAGACTCTCAAAATTAAGTGCTTGAACCTGTATATTTTTTGGGATATGTACAATACTGCTTTAGCTGGTAGTCCCTCTGGAAAGTACTTGGAAGTATCTGCACTTTTCACGCTGTGTGGATCTAATAATAATAATGACAGTGCCAGTTTCATAGCACTGTGAGAGGAAGAAGGCAGGTGAAAAAAGGAGCACCGAGCAACAGCAGGTAGCATTTTGTACTGTGGTCACTATACTACTAACAAGTCTAGGAGGGACGAGGAAAAAATCCACACTGAGCACACAGGCTAGAAACAGGAGTTAATATCCCCAAAGGTAACAGTGATTGCAGAGGTTTTATGAGGACCTGGACTAGTATGAAGCACCTCTAGATGTCACTGCAACATTGTAAAATGTAGGTAAGAGAAGGGTACAAAGCTGAAGTTACGGGTTTATACGCTCCAGTTCCTGGTTACTGTCTTAGTCAGACCTTAATAAATCATTGCATCATTAAAAGAGTCATTACCAACGGTTGATTAAACAGCAAGAAAATTTTTGATATGTGTCAGTAAGATTGTTACTGAACATTTTACTAGAATATTAAATATTCCGAGATTTGGTTTAACCTAGTTTTTTACAGCAAAAGCTAGTGCAGGGCAGCGGCTGATTCCTGGATGCTTCTGAGGTTCAGTCCTAATCTCTTCTAGGCTGTTTTTATGCCAACACTGATGCTGATTACAACCAAGATAATTTCTCTTGCTTTGCACTGGCATCAATTCAATCGGCTTGAAGTGATTAAAATAAGGACCATCATTTACAGGAAATGTGTGAGTTATAACACAGACTATTTGCATTTGACCAAAAAAAAAATCAGGCTGTGATTTCATGAGGACCAATAATACAACATGTACACTATATAAACTGACTAATATGTCAATTGCCTTCCCACAGGTCATCAAAGAAAAGTCACATTTGAATGAAACAGAAACGAAAGAAAAGAAGCCACCAGATTCAACAGGTTAGACTATTTTTTTCTCAGATCAACTTCTAGTTCCTAAGAAATAGCATAGAAATAGCCACAGCTTTCCTGAGCAGCTCTGGTGAAGTTGCTTGGGTTGCATGTGCATTCATCAGCATGAGTGAGCACTGGGTATCCAGCTGTTCAGCAAGATGCCTTGCATGAGGAGTTTATTAACTTTGACTTGGCTGACAATAACTTTGCATGAGAAAAACATTTTCTAGTGCTGTGTCTCAAAGAAAGCATTTGTGACCCATGAAATCCCAGTTTTAAATAAGTAGTCTTCTCTTGCTTAGGAGAAACTTGTACTGACCTTGAAAGTGGGAGAGGAAAGCAAATGCCTAGTTCAAAATTTGACAGAAGTTATGCTAAGTGCACAGCCCTACTCTAATGCTGTTACTGACTATCAGGAAACCACTGACAGATTCCTTTGTAATCTCTTTACTTATAGATGGGCGCATCCAGCAGAGTGAGTCCTGCCCTCAGGAAGAAGTTGATAAGCTCAACAGGGAAAATGCCAAGAGGGAAAGTTCCGTTCTGCTTGAAGTGGATACTCCCAAATTTGATACCGAAGAGTCAGAGGAGAAAGAAGAAAGTTTGTCTTTAGAAAGCCATTACGAATATAGGAGAAAATCTTTTCAGGAATCCTTCACTCCAGAAAAGCAGCGGGAAGAAGATGCTGTTGATGATGCTTGTCAAAAACTAAGTGTGCAGGAGACAGAGAGTGAGTCCCCAGCAGATGAGGAGAAGAAGGAGGAACAAGTGCCTGAAGATGCATTTGAAGAGCAGCAACAGGAGAAAGAGAATGAAGGGGAAGGAAATGCTGATAAGAGTGAAAAAGGTGCTGAGGAACCACCAGCTCCTTCCCAAAAGGAAGATGAGGCAGAACAAAGTCGTGATGAAGAGATATCAGAGGGAAGGTAAGGTCTGAAACTCCAACTACACATTCTGAAGAGACCCTTGCTTCAAAAAAATGTGTAGTTCAAATTTCAAGTCAACGTGGCTGATTTATGTAGGTATTGGTGAAAATTTAGCCCAGTACAAAAGTAAAAAATATGTTTATGGCTCTGATCTAAGTGTAATTATACTCTTAAAAAAGACAGGCAAACAGTCCAGCACAAATGGTATTAGCAGTGTGTTATGGTTGTTTACTTGGGAAATACATTATGAACATGGGAATTATGTTATGCTATTCTTTGTCTCTGAGGAGAAGTCTCCCATAGTTACGTTTATATACTGCAATGTCATATAACATCAGCAAAACAGATGAGGCCATCTGCCAACTGGGAATTAACTTACTGCAAAATGTAGTAACTTAAAGGACAACGTAAAAATGTGATAATTTGCCCAGGCAACTGACCTTATAAATTTGTTTACTGCAATTCTTTCTTTGCTGGATTTGATAGATAGCCTTTCAGGGATAAACAGGTTTAAGCTCTCAGGAACCTGTATGAACAAAGTGGAATTCCAATGCTTACCCCTTGCTTTAAAGGCAAGATTGATAGCCTAATGTAAAGTTTAGAAGAACTCAGGTGAGGTTTTCTGTAACTGAGAAACATTTTGCTGCCATGATTAATTTAAGAGCCATTTTTATTTCTCAAGGTTAATATTAAACCAATTAATTTTACACCATGAAACAAAATAGCTTAATGTTATTTGAATGCAGTATCTGTGTAGGCATTTTTCACCTATGTTTCTAAAGTTGCTCTGCTTTAAGTGTACTCTGCACTAATACCATGTTTTGTCCTTGCAGGTGTAAAAGCTGCGAAAAAGGTACAGGAAATTCTAGTTCAATCCCTGGGCAGACCTGCCAATTTGAGCATAGTGGTAGCAATCAGCATCGAGTGCATGATGAAGGCCTGTCAAAGATGACAACAAAAAGAGCAGACTAGCTGCAGGAAGCACTGATGGCATATGTAAAACTATAAAAAGCAAGGAAGTATCCTAAAGGCAAAGCATTTGATTCCATGGGTATTGCAGTGACAAGCAGAGAGCAGTATCTGTAGAAGTGAATGATTTTGTGATTGCAATTAGTAGCCGAAAAAGGTGTGCATGGTACCTCTGATAGGAAACAATTGTTCATGGACCACATCTTAAACTGATGAGAAGTAACATGATTCTGCTTGCTTCCATCTTAGAGGCTTCTGTTCTGTCAGAAATTGTTCACAATTAATCTGCTTCTGCCACAGCTACTCCACTAATACTACCCTCTCTCCCTTTTCTTTTAACAAAAGAGCTGAAACCCCTAAGTATAGAGTGGAGGGAGAAATTATATCAGGTGCAGCAAACTTGGTCAACCTGTGGAAGTGTTGAGAATGTGTGTTAACAGGAGAATCTGCAATGCTGTGGACATAGCCTGAAAAATCAGCTTGCTCATATTCGTACCACTGTAATCTGAAGTGAGAACAACTGCAGTCTACAAAGTAAAGAAATACAGACTTTTGTGTGGAAGCCTGAGTGATGCTGTTGAACAGTCAGAAAAATGGTGCTCAGGCACTGAACTCTGAAGCAGTGCTCACCATAGTGAGGCAGAGATTTCTAATATTAGACCTCCAGTTTGAGAATTTCAGTGCCTGTTCCTGTATATGAAGTTATGGCGCGTGAGGAGGTGAAAGACTTGAAGCTATATGCGTGTGCATGTGCATACACAGGGCTCAGGATGAATTTATCTGCTTTGGGAATGGGGGGAGAGTGTGGGAGGGAAACATTTATTACAGGTTTATGCTAGGTTTTTGTAGCAGAAAGCAGGAGATAGCCCAATAAAACTTTAAAATCCATAAACTGTTGTGAGCCCCGGTAGATTGTTAGGGATGACGTTAGAGTGTCTCTGTTGGAGCATCTTTGATCTGTAATAGGAAGTTGTTCCTGAAGAGGGAGAAATCCCCTCTGGTTTGCAGGAAAAGAAGAATAGAGAGTCTGTCACAAGGAACGTCTTGAAGGCAAAAACTTAAACATAGTTTTGAAAAGCAGTCAGGCGTCTGTAAGAGAATATTTCCTTGCCCAAAGTTTGGTAATGTTTCGAGCTGAGCTATCAGAAAGACATTTTCTTCTGCACTTAACATGCTGGTGCTGATGGAGTTTGTATTGTTAGGGTCAAATTTTGCCTTAGGTTAGAGGTTTTCCTGGCATTTTGTGGGTCTTGGTAACATGCAAAGACCCGTACTTACAGTCTTGCAATTCAAACTCTGCAGAATTCCAAGTAGGTGGCAAACTTCCAGAAGCCCCAGCTTTTCACAATTCCTTGACCATGAACTAACTTCCTGACCATGTAAGTTATTAACACTGTCAAAAAAAAATCTAGGTACACAGCTGGTGTCCTGGAAAAATGGACATTCACTGTGAATAAGGACAATCTACGGCTACATTAATGACCAAAGCATTCCTGCCAGCTACATGCTGTCATGGGGTTTCTTGTTTGTGTTTTTGATCATTTTCACTGGAGTAATGAATGGTTTTAAAATTGCTCAACAAGCCTCATACAAAAAGGAGCTGGCATTCCAAACCAGAGAGCTCATGTTGAAACACTGGGGCTGTAGCCCTCCCCAATGGTTGAAGAAGTATTTGTCACCTTGGTCAGCCAAAGGTCATGCTCAGGAGTATCAATCAAATGATAAACAACGTGGGTATGAAACTGAAGTCACAACAGCCTGCAAAAAGTCCAAATTAGGCATGGAGGGCTGGTCTCCAGCAGGGATTTTGACATCAGGATGGCAGAAAGGTCCAGCATGTGGAGGTCCAGAAAGTAACTCTAGAGACCTGCCAAAACTCTGTAGCTGCTGCAGTGCAATGTTGGGAACCAACCCTTTTCTCTGCCCCTCTTTACCTTTTATCTGCCATCTTTTTTTAAGGACAGAAATTCTTCAGAGCAGCATATGAGTTACCGTGTGTCCTGAGCCATACTGGAAACCCCAAGTGCTGTCCGCCAGGGTGAAACTCCCTCATGTGCACAAGCTCTAAATGTGATCTTTAAAGGTGATGACCACACTGTGGAGAAGGACAAGTTTTGTCAATCAGTTGAGAAGGGGATTCTTCACTGTGAACACAGAAAGCTGGGAAATAGCCTCTCTTAGCTGGGCCTGCAGGAGAGTTGTTTCTCTCCCTACCCCACTGGAGAGTTACAGTACATACTCACCTATTAACAGTCCCTGAGGAGGAAAAAAATATTTTAAAAAAATCAGAGATTACGTTGAATTGCAGAGGCCCCTTGTGAGTATGAAGCTACATTGTATAGTCTAGTGGTCTTCACTTTGCCTCTCCCTACTGTTGTATGGAAGATGATAACTTAATAAAGGAGTCCTTGTCTTGGTAGTGTAGCTCCCCAACAACAAGCTCTTTTTCTGAGCCAGAACTTCTGAAATAAAACCCTTCTTCAATAACAGAGAAGGACCTATCTATGAAGCTTACAGTAAGTGTATTCGGTTCTTAAATGAACTTATCTGGGGAAAAGAGGAACTAAAATATGAGATAGACAAGCCATGTGTGTGACCACTCATATGCTCTCTGTGTATTTTGTCTTTTCTAGATGATGTTCCTACTTCACCAGCACCATTTGATCACCGGATTGTCTCAGCCAAAAGGGTGGGGATCAGCAATTATTATAATGTCAACCAGGATGAAATTCTGGGAGGGTAAGTCAGGTGAAGTAAATTGACTTGGAAAGCAAGGCACAAGTTTACAGCCAAGCATCCTGGGAGGTGAATGGAGGCAACATGAGAGCCGAAGTTATGAAAGTATAAGCTCTTACAGTGCTTTATAGAGGGATGAAAAGAGGAGGCTGGTTTTACAGTGTGAGTGAATTTTGGCTTACTATTTGGCACCAGCAGACTTGGCCTGTGTTTGGCATTGTTCTAGGTCAGCCAGATGCCCTCAGGCTTTATGACAGGGCTCCTTGGATGTTGTAATACTTTACCTCAAATTACGGCCAGCGGTATGTAGAGACATGTTGTAGTCTTCTTCCTCTCAGCGAGTCTCACCCCTGAAAACACATGCATGTTTTCAGATAGATTAGCAGGCTGATCTGACAGGCCATGCAGTTACTTATGTCTCATGCTGACATTATTTAGGAGAGTGGGAGATTGCAATTTTTCATGGCAGTGTACTCTTGGGTAAGGCTTTGTTTCATCATGAAATCACAACCCTCCCATGGAGGAGAACGATGCGATGGAGAGGGGCAGATAGTGCACATAAGTGAGTCATTAACCTTATGGTATATCCTTGACTTCCCTGGGATTAGTCATTGCATGTTATGAGGTGAGTATGATGCCATGATGATTTTTTTTTGCCTTTTCTTTTATACCCCTTTTTTATAGTCTCTTATATAGCTTTTATGTATTCTTAGTGCTTTTAGCCTACATAGTTATAATTCTTTAAGTTTGATAACTTCCCTTAGACCCAATATTCTGTTAAGCTAAGAGACCAAACATTCTGGAAACCCCAGACACCAAGGTGCTCTCCAGAACACATTCTATAAACAAAGATAGGCCCATCCAGGGGGAGGGTTCCTCAGACGAGAGGTCTCACTGGATTCTCTCATTGGGGAATCTTTGATAGATATGCTAATTTTTTGCAAGGCATATAATTGTATACACATTACATCATGTGTGGCCATTTTTGTTGGGCATTTCGGGGCACATTTCAATGTGCATTTCGGCACACCTGAGGATCTTTAAATAAATACCCAGGTAAAACCCTTTTTCCCTCTTAACTATGTTTAGCTCTTAATTTTAAGACCAGGGAAAGGCGTCAGGTATAGTGCATTGTGCAAGTGAGGTAGTACCCAATAGAGCAGTGTGTGATGTTGGTGTGCCTAAATGAGTAGTAGCAAGTACAATCTACACAATAAAATAGAAAGAACAGAGCAATTGAAATGAAAGCCTGTAGGGAGAGGATAATTTGTGGTTGTTTATAGTGTAGTTTACATTCAGAGTTGACACCTGTATCACTGGATGGTGCTTTTTTCTCCTCTTTTCTAGAGGGCGATTTGGGCAAGTGCACAAATGTGAAGAGAAAGCAACAGGTCTCAAGCTGGCTGCCAAAATTATAAAAGCACATGGTCCAAAACAGAAGGTTGGTAGAGCATGATACTAGTCTGTTGTTCCCCAGTGGATCACACACTGTTCTTCATCACACTCATAGGACCTGCTGGATTACCATTAATTCTAGTTCTATTTCCCTTCTCCTCCAAAACTTCTAGTAGCTCATCAAAGTACTCTTTTTAGGGCGTTTTCTGTTTCTTTTAAATCTTATAGTCTTTTTTTTTTTTCTTTCTGCTGCTAATTCTATTAGTGTTTTCTTCTTCCCTGGCAGCCTACCACTTGTCCATGTGGGCTGGGCTCTCCTCTTCCTTTTCCAGCAAATAGCCTATTACTAAAACACCCCACTCAAGCTCTGAGTTCAGTCTATTAGTTCCTATAGCCTTGACATCTACCACTGCAGGAGCCCTGAGTTTGGTTGCCACAAGTGAAAACATGAAGATAATGTAGATTTGCTTCAAACATAGCTTTCTTGTGAAAAAAGGCATCTGAAGCAATGCTCATGGCTCTTTACAGGATGAAGTAAAAAATGAAATCAATGTCATGAACCAGCTGAATCACGTGAACCTCATCCAGCTATATGATGCCTTTGAATCTAAAAATGACATTGTACTCGTCATGGAATAGTAAGTGTGTTCTTTTCTTTTCCTTTCTGTGTTTACTACTTTTGCTAGAATTGTCAATTTCCTTCTTGCTCTCTCCTGAAATTAGAAATGGAGCTTCTCACAGGTGGAAAACACATAGGAAATATGTTCTCATGAACAACAGAAGAAAAAAAGGGAATTTTAGAGGAAAGTTTTCCCATGCAACCAGTAGTGTGCTATATTCCTGGTGCTGTAAAGCAACTCCTCCAATTGAAGATAGAGCTGTGTTACATAACTTATCTGTAATTTAAGACTTTAATTTTTGTCAGCTAAGAAACAAACCTCTCAGAATATCTCCTATTCTGTGAGGCAAACAAGAAAACATCTTGACACCAAAGAGGAGCCAGATGTGGGTGTTGTGCCTAATCCTTATACTGGGTGCCTGAAAGGATAAACCTGCTTTTTTATGCTGAGTTATCAGGCTAATTAGGCACTAAAGTCCTGCCTTAAGGTCAAGTTAAGCAGACATTGTCTTAAGGAAGGCAAAAAGGCCAAAACTAGAACATTGAAATGTGTGGCAGAGGGTTCAAAGTTAGGTGAGTTTGACTATTCTGGACATTCTCAGATAGTCCCCTGAATTTGGTCTACACAATTAACATATCACAAAAGAAAAGTATCCGTGTACCTATGAACAGATAAGCTAGAGGCATACTGAAATGTGAAGAGAAATTAAGTAATTTTTGTTGACTTTAGGTAGTTTGAGATTGACATTTTGGATCCTGTCCCTCTTAAACTCAGTGGGAAGAGACCGCAGATTTAAATACAGATTCTCCATCACGTTGTCTTCATTTTCCATGGTACTTCATTAATTTCAGTGGTACAAAATGATGACTCAAGACAGCATAAAATTCAAATTTCAAGACTTTTGTGGTTTTCAGTGGATAGGAGACTGGACTCTCAGGCCTTGAAGATGTTCAGGCTAGTATGCATCAGAGCTCAGGTTTTAGAAAGTTCGGGTCAGAGTACAAGCTCATCTTACTGAACTTGAATGTGAATGATAAAAATAGTCTATAGCATAATTTCTGTATTAGTTGTACTGTATGGGACTGGATTTGAACTTTGTCACTGCTTTGTTGTCTTTTTCTCCTCAGTGTGGAAGGAGGAGAGTTATTTGACCGAATTATTGACGAAAACTACAATTTGACAGAGATGGATACTATCTCATTCATAAAACAGATCTGCAAGGGAATTCAATACATGCACCAAATGTACATTCTTCATTTGGATCTCAAGGTAGAGTTTTGAGATGTATGTTTTGTGCAATGACAGATGTGGAAATTCCTATTCTTAATGGTAGGCCATAAAACTTAGCAGATTCCTGTGGCAGAAACAACAAAGAGCCTTATTCTGCTTTCCTTATTTCAATGCATACTTACTTTAACCGCATTGAGATCAGTTAAATTACTACAGGACTAAGTAAATTAGATGAAAATTGTGGTCATATGTCATCAAGCTTCACAGTGCTTAAATTTTCCACAGACCGATTTTACAGAAAGGCAGCAGCTGACTACAAATACGTTGCTATTTTTAATTTCAATATTTAGATCTCAAGATATTGCACAAATATTATTTAATTCAACTGCACAAGATACGTGTTTACACATCGGCCATGAGGTGGTAATTATCCCTGTTTTTTACTATGCAGAAAGGCATGAGTGAGTGGAACTAAATTCAAGGGTCATTCAGGATCAGTGTAAGCCCACACAACTTTCTGAGGACTACACTAAACTGCTGTTGTCATGAAAAGACATCAATAGATAGCCAGATTAAGGGAAAGCACATTATAAAGTACTTTCTAAAATGAAAGGAATAAAAATAGTCAGTGGCTAATGTAGCGAATACAGTGCGTCTGTGTTGGATTAGACGATAACTGATTAGTGTAGCTGAAAGCCCAGAGAAAGGTGGCAGATTCTCTACCATGTACTTACACATGTAAAAGTACTCTAGCATGGACTTGCATATTCTTACTCTGGTCAACTGCAAATGGTCAACTGCCACCCCTTAGAAAATATTTGTTATTGTTTTACATTAAACTGTACACTTGAGCTGGCTCTTTTTCCCTTAGCCCAAGTTTTTATTAGATAATGAACTTGTTTCTTACCTCTGTTTAGGGCAGGAATAAAATGGGATGATGTCTTTAGTTTTATGACTGGCTAGAAAGCTTCCTAGTGATCCCTGAGCTTTACAACACAGTAAAAAGAAACAAGTGCACAAGATGGTTTTCTCTTTGGTGAGATTTTTATAACGGCTGCTGTTTTTGGCTTGTAATAACTGAGTTAATATAGTACATCTTTAATGTTGTTAGCATATATATTATTGCAGTGGTTAAGGAAATGAGCATATGCTTGTTGGGACCTGCTTCAGTAGCCGATCAATGACCAGACTTTTCTCTTTCTCTGTAAACATCCAGTTACCTAGAAACCTGTCAAACAGAAGTTCACACAGTTCTTTGGGACACATTAATTATGATCTTGAGATGGCACACTTTTAATATGAGGTCAAACTGCTGACAAAAAGATACATATACAATCCAAGAAATTAATCCCAGAGATCTCTTTTCACGTGCTTGCCAGCTACGGCTTCTCCCTTCTGTTTTGCTTGTTCATAGATTGCTGTCAGTAACAAATGAGTTTGGGAAAGAAAGCTTGAAATTGAAAGAAAATCATCTTGACCATAATCATCCAGGACCTCAGAAACTATGGACATATGGTGTTTAAAAGTCCTACTTGTAAAATGAATTAGTAATGGTGACAAAGGTTAACTAATGTTTTAAGTGTTGAGGGCTGTTTTGTTTCAAAGAGGACTCACTGAGCAGTGAGACAGAGTAGCTATAAAAGTGCTGGCAGTGAATAAGGGACTGTGTTTTAGGTATTTACATTTCAAAGACAATTGGCCAAATCCTTCTCTCAGTTCCTTCTGTAAGAATTTGAAGTAATTCTTGGAAGTTAATGGATTCCTGCCAGGAAAGTGAAGAGTAGCATTTGGCCCTGTGAAAATCCAGAGGGATTTAACCTGTGAATCCTATCTTTTGCTAAAATACCTGAGAAAAACATAAAGTTGATGTGTGTGGTTTAATATATTAATGTTCAGTCTGACAGAACATTTGAGAACTCAGAAATGTAAAGCTGTAAGACAAAATTCAAAGCCCAAAAAATTTATTTTTTGAAAAAAAATCAGTGTGAGCTTATTAAGGTCTGTAAAATCACAGTGACAGCATCCTGAAACCCCTCTTTGGAAGTCTACATTCCCTGTCGCCCTCCCCCATATGAGTTCTTTATCTGAACTACTGCCTTATGCCAAATTGAAAAGCCATGGAGAAGAAAAAGCAGTTGGAAGGCACAAAATGCATGGCTCCGATTGCTGTGTGACAGCAAGGGGGGTATCCATGCAGAGAGATCTGACCAAGGAGGAAAGCAAAAGGTGCTTATGGGGTATTTGCACTGTTAGTGTTTTTCTCCCTACAGTTTACTAAAAGCCCAGTTTTTCATACTTGTTTCTCATTCAGGTGGTTTTTTTTCTCTTTTGTTTCTCTTGGCAGCCTGAGAATATCCTGTGCGTGAACCGAGAGGCAAATCAAATAAAAATTATTGATTTTGGATTGGCAAGAAGGTACATGCATGTATTCTCATGAATTAGGAAACAATGAACAAAGTATTGTATCCCTACAATGATGTATTTGATACGTAACGGTCTTCTACTGTTCCTAGGACAAATTTGTTTCTTTTAACCAGGGATATCTTTTAATATGGAATGTTTGGAGCTGAGTGAAAAAGATTTGTCCTGAAACCTTCTTTTCAGGTAGAAGGTTGAAAGAAGGCTGATTCTCACTAAGCATGCATATAAGTATCTCGGAACAGCTAAAGTGGACAAAACCAGTGGTACATCTTGTCTAGTCTCTTGTCTCCAATATTAAGGAGTTCTTCAAAAGAGAGTGTAATATACTGTCGAGGGCTCTTACAATATATCGCATGCTATATCACTTTCTAGTTTAATTAGGTGCTATAACCTCAGTGAAGGATTTACTGGTTAAAAATTTCATGCCTATGATATGGAGAAGTCCCAAAAGGATGGTAAGAGCTGTTCTGAGAAGTCCCTGAAATATGAATTTCTTCCTTTTTATAATAGTTGCATTTTGTCCTAGTATGATATACAGCTTGCAAACACTTTTCATTCTCTTTATGGGCATTTTTCTTTTGAGTTTGTACCTCTGTCTGTCCTTGTTTTCCTACTGAATTTTCTGTGTGCTTCTAGAATTCCTCTAAGTGCTAGACAATTGACGACGCAATTTTAATAAGAACTGTAATTTATGTCCTTTGTTAATGTTTCCACTTCCTAGATATAAACCCAGGGAAAAACTTCGAGTTAACTTTGGGACTCCAGAATTTCTTGCTCCTGAAATTGTGAATTATGAGTTTGTCTCTTTTCCTACAGACATGTGGAGTTTAGGAGTCATTGCTTATATGCTGTAAGTAGGATTCAGTATCTGCTTTGTAAGCTGTTTCCAGTTTGAACTGTGTCAGTCATCCAAGTTTGCTGTTATACTGGAAGAGTGAAAAAATGTGTACCCAAAATAGGAAATGTAGACTTCTTTCCAAGTTCCCTGTTGAGAAATCTCTCCTCTTTTCCAATTGCCATGAACGTTTTGTCTTTGTTTTTTCACACATCTCTCAGGAGTGTTTGAGCATCACACTTCCAGAATAATGTAAGCTGCTTGGTAAACTCCCAGTGGGTAGAGCAAGAGTGGTCAGAGGTCTAGAAAATATGACCTGCCATGAAAGACAGTAATGTTTGGTGTGTGAGAGAAGACGGGTGGTTATTTAAACTTGTAAATAGTTGAGAAAATGGGAATGGTCTGGAGGCCTTCTTAGACAGTAGTATTTTGTAAGATAGGCCAGAGTGACAGAACAATCTTAGCTGGCACATTGGAGACCATGCACAGGTGGAGGGAAAGACAGGAGGACTGAACATATTCTTTTTTACTTCAGCCTCACTGGACTGTCTCCTTTTTTGGGTGATGACGACAATGAGACCCTCAACAATATCCTGGCCTGTAACTGGGATTTTGAAGATGAGGAATTTCGAGATGTTTCTGATGAGGCCAAAGATTTCATATCAAAGCTTCTCATAAAGGAAAAATGGTATATAATCCTGTATCTTTGAAATGTGTGTTCCATGCCATCATGACACAGTTGTGTCACTTGTGCTGCTCCATTGCAGCATTTGCAGCATATTGCAGCAGATAATATGACTTATCTAAGTTTTTTTATGTCCACATAGAGTGCTATAATGACACTTCATTGATGTTGTTCATTGTATCCGTGAAATGCTCTGAAATGACCTGAATACATTTTTGCTGTGAAACAAAACTTAATTCATCTGCCATCTGTCAAACTGTTCTGAAATGACAGCATTGCATGATGGCAGAACACATGACATGTAGCAGATAATTGCCGAATTGTAAGATTCTGGGAAAAACTCTTAATGGCATTCTGGTTTTCCTCTAGCTGGAGATTAAGTGCAACTGCTGCCTTAAAACACCCATGGTTAACAGACCACAAGCTCCACTACAGACTCCAGGTCCCTACATTTAAATATCTTTGTGCATCTGCTATTTCCCCCTTGTGTTGCCACGTCACTTTGCTTTGACATTTTTCTTAACTTCATTTGAGTCTTTGTTGCTGGTTCATTTCTTGCCATTGTGAGCCTCGTGTCCCACTGGGTTTTTAGCTGTTACAATTTGCATGCTCACACTTGCTCATCAGTTCTTGCATGTCTCTGAGGAAATATAAGATCCTGCAATGCTGTGTGTTGCTGAGTGGATCAATTAGCAAAATGAAAGTATTTGCAAAATGAGCACTGAATTACCACATGAGAAGGATTTTCCAGCTGGGGATGATTCTTGTTCCTGCTTTGAAAATCCTTTCAGGCTTTACTTGAAGTCTCCCATGAGTGCTGTTAGATTTCATCCTACCTCTTCCAAAAAGATACCTTTCCCAACAGAACTATGAACTTCACCTAGTGCATATCTTTGTACTTAAGCCCCTTCTTGCCCTTTGATGGTAACCAGCTTAGTCGTGGCCAACACAAAAGGAGAAGCTGTTTGCTCAAGCAAACAACTCAGTTGGGGTGAGCTGGAGAAGCAACAAGATTTTAAATCACTTTGGTTATTCCAGTGTCAGTAATTTTTGGAGATTCCTGCTGGTGGTGACACTGCTGTTGACTGAGTCCACTCTGTGATTCAGTGGTTCACAAGGGGATAATTTTAAGCAGGTTTCAGAATTTTTACAGCATTTGAAGTGCAATATTCACTTCTTCCTTTGCAGGCAAAGCACTTCTGTGTTAAATAAAATGACTACTGCATTGCCTAGGATGAATATGTCATGGTGCATCTTGATATACAGCCATCATTAAGAATTAATACAGCCATCATTAAGAATTAATAGACCATCTTATTAATTAACAAAGTAATGTTATTAAAATAAGAGCAAAGATTATGATGATAATCAAGCAGAGGTAGCTCTGCTGATGAGGGGGTGGGATGGACTGAATAGTGTCTTGACAGCTCTGTCCTTGCAAGATATTCCTGTTACAGAGTATGAATAACCAGAATTATTATAAAATAGGATATAAAAATCAAATAATTTTTTCTAATTTTCACTTAAATTTAGTTTTTGTTGTAATCTCCCAGAACAGCAATGCCCATGAAATTATTAGAAGGTTTGTAAGTGTGTGTGCACAGTAAAAACAGGAGAGTTTATAATGGTTAATATATCTTCAGAGGTTTTCATAGGATACAATTTGACTCCTTTAGTTGGGCTCCAGTTTCGGAAGCTCTGACTTCTTCAGTCTGAGGAACAGACAGTCTTTTCCAAATGCTTCAAGAACACAAACTGCTCTCCTTCTTCCTATCACCAGTTTTTTCTCAGGAAACCCTACCCTAATGCAAACCTTACAGCTCATGTTTTCCTTTGCATCTTCTTCCCCAGTATTTTTTATTCATACCTGTGCTTTGCAAAGTAGCTTCACTAAACATGCTGATGTTGCAGTGTTCTTCTGCCATTACATTAAGTAGAGGTAAGATATGATTGATCTTCAATTACTGCTCCAATAATGGTATCTTCCTTTCTTTCTTTTTTTTTTTTTTGTTTGTTTTCTTTTTGGTGTTTTGTTTTCTTTTTTCCTTAGAAAAAGGCTAAAGGTGACTGTGTGTCTCAAGCACCCCTGGCTCAATAACCTCTCTGAAAGAGCTGCCAAACAGAAGGTTTGTTTCAGGTCCCAAATGTTCCTTCAGATGTAAAAGCTGTAGCCCCTCTGGAAGGGATCAGTGGGCAGCTGAAAACTTTGTATAGTCCAAAGTGCATGGTCCAAACTGTCTTCACCACCACCATCCCTGCTGCTGTCTGGAAAGCATTCAAAATGTAAACTGGCTCTATTACTTATACCACGTAACAGCAATGTGCAAAATAATTAATGGGTATGGAGCCATATGTGCTGCAAACCCTGGCCATTTTAGAGGGAATGGTTATGCTCCCACTGGCTCTCATGGGGCAGAATTTCACCCAATAATTTTTCAGTGTTGAAAGCTTTTGAGTTTTCATGCTGTGGTTAAAAGTACAGTTTAAAAAGGGTAGAAATACGAAAAGTAATAACTTTATAGCAGAGGCACGGGCCAGACCCTCAGGGCAGCTTGACTAACTGCAGTGAAATCAAAGCAAGGTGTCCCCTAAAAGAAGCTGCTCCACACGTCCGAGGACCCAGTTCTGACAGGGCACTTACTTTCCTTTTAGCAACCCAAACAATTTTGACAGAGCATCTCTCTGTCCTATTTCCCTGGCTCCTTGTCTTTGCCCTTTCATTAACAAACAGTTCATTAGTGGTTCTCAGGCTGGCTTGGTTGCCTCCCCTGGGGATCAGGGAGATTCGAGTCTGCTCTCTTCTTTCTGTCTCTGGTCTTTGACTCACTCAGCCACTTTGAAATCACGCTACCTCAGGCAGTGCAGTGCAGTCCATAAACCAGTACTCCAATTCCCACAGCCACTTTCACCAGCTACCACAGAAGTTGGTGGCTCTGTTCAAGGATCAGGGGAACTGCTCAAAGGTTCTGGAAGCCATCTCTGGGCAAAACTCAGCAGAGGGTCAAGATGTGAATTAGGCTGAGAACACACACATACGCTGTAAAACCACTTCCTTTTAGTAGTGCGTCATGAGTAACAACAGGATGCCAAAATAAAAGCAGTCCACCTTTCACCACTAAAAAGTTTTTAATGGTGCCATCATCCATCATCTGCTTGGTAGGGCAAGTGATGGAAGGACTGGCATTTTTTTGCGATGAGTTTTTTCCAGGAACATGTGAAAAAGAGAGTATTGTGAGAGGTTGGAATTTTTGTTCTGACTAAGATTAGAACAGATTTTATACAGTGTAGTGCAGTAACACAGAAGGTAATGATATTTACATGAGCTGTTTCAGGGACATGAAGATGCCTCTCCATGATACACTGGAAGCCAGTAAGGACTAAGGCACCATTATTACATCCTGCTTGCTCTCTGAAGCCATGTAACTTCCTGGTATGGTAATATCTGATCATCAAGTTCTGGAGTGGAAATCCACTGGCAATTTATACCTCTTTGTGATCCTCAATATTTACCCTCACTTCACTGGTGCTGAGACAGATTCCATGAAGCTTTGATCCACTCACCTGTGTGCTTCTACACAGTAGTTTTCTAATCAGGTTTTTCAGCCCTGTTGCAAGACTGGTGTTTGTATCTGTATTTCCCATTTCAAGCCACTAACTTGTGGTAACAAACGCAGCAACCAAATGGTGAAAATTCGCCCTCTCCAATGCAGGAAGCATGGTATTACACAATTTTCTATTACAACCAAAGTCAACTTTAAGATAAATTGAGTGTCCAACAGCAGTCAAAATTATTTTTAAATAAACTTTTAATAGCTTTGTAACATAGTAACCTACCCATGATCTAACTTGCAGGAAAATCTGGTTTTGGCTTTTGCAGTGTTATTTCCTCTGTGTGTGTTTTTCTTTTTGGAGTTTATTTGAGTTTACTTAATGAGTGGATCTAAAGTCATAGCTGTGCTTTATTTTTAAAGAATCCCTTTAGCTATTTTTATCAGGCAAGTAGTGTGGTTACCACATTTAACCCAAAATAATGCACTCAAGTGCCAGTTGATTTAGACCTGGCATTATAAATGCTTGCAGTGGTAACACAAATAAATGAAGAGGTTTGCAGCATGCCTTTGCATACTGTGATCTGCATGACAAGAGAGGCAAAAAAAAGCAGAGCAGCTGCATTTCAAGAGAGACCTTCAGGATCAATTCTCCACTTAACAAAGAGGCATTGTCTTTTTAGTATTGTATAAAACATTTCCCAGAAAAGGTGTTTGCGAGAATCCTTTGTAAGAAACGAGCTTCAGTGCTGCTTTCTTTTCTTTATGCACAAAGAAACCACCATGTGGTCATCCTAGAACACTTAACCAAATGAAAAAATATACTGCTGAATTAACTGGATTCTTGTTTTGTTTATTTTGCAGAAAAGCTGCTGTGTGGTTACTGCTGCTAAGAGATTTGAAAATATCAGCAGTCTCGGTGCTTTACCCCCTGCCATGACTGAGACTTTCACTAAACGGACCAACAGCACTTCAGTTGCAGGACAAGTCCCAGCATTGCGGAACTGCTTCTTCTCTATTCAGCTGTTGAAAGAAGGAAAGTATTTCTCCAGGTTGCAAGAATGTGTTTCTTCTGGAGCAGCATGTTCTACATGCCTGCAAATGCTACATTAGCTTGGTTTCATAATGAACTTTTCTCTATCTAGTCTTATATCCCCATTTACTTATCAAAGGCTCTTTAAAGTTCGAATTATCATGTAAATTTAACTGTTTCTCATCTCAACCCAGAAGGCAATCTGTCACTATGTTGTATCTGTAGCCAAGGTTCATTTGACACTGGAGTCAAATAACTTAAAAAGCGAAAAAAAATTGCAGCAAATTTAAAGCTGCCTTATGTAGAAGACTTGAAGTTTGTTTTTCCTGTCACACTAAAATGAGTTAAGGATTAGCTCAACCAGAGTTAAAGCCATGTTAATGTAACACCAGTGGAAGGGAGAAATGAGGCTTTCCTTGCGTGTAGGTGAATTTGCTGCAACTGTGATATGGTACATTTCAGGATTTTTTAGCCTGATGAATTACTGCTTGCTGTAAATACACTTGGACTAATTAAACAAGAAAGAGAACAAGGCACTATTCACTTGTACCCATGCAGACCCTCTTCTCCAAAACGCAAGTAAAATTCAGAGTTATTTTAACAGAGGGTGATTTTATATCAGCTAATCTGTTTAATGCTAATTTAACTGATTAGGACCACTGTCAAAGACGTGAGTCAGTGCTTTGCTCATTATAACCTCAGACTACAGTCTCAAATAAAAATCGTCTGTATTTCTAAAGTTTCCTTATCTTGCTCCCAAGCCTTTCTGATTCTTAACTGGGTAAAAAAAATGGAAGTCAGAACAGCTGAATTCTTTACCTGAGATTGTTTGAATATGGCTCATCATTAAGTGAATCTGAGCCTAAGCTGCCAAGGCTCTGAAGTTAAAGTAATGAGACTTATTCCCTGCTGTATATGGCTTTCTTACTGCTTGGTTTCAGAACTACTTAAATGCAGATTGTAATGAGTATTTTATTTAATCATGCTGCTGTGGTGTCTTTACATTGTCTTTGCTTAATCCAGTTATGATCAAACCACATATTAACATAGTTATCTCTATATAGTTATCTATGCATTTCCTATGTTTATATATTTAAGTTCTGTCTTTTTAAAAAAGGGATCAACATAAAGACAAAACAGTATTATTCATCACCACGCAATGAATTGCTTCTCACACCTTTGTCCTTTCTGGACAGCATTAATTTTGAAATAAAAAGGGGCCCATTAATGGGACACCATGGCCATCACACTCTCTACGGCCAGTTTGATCCAATGTTTTTAAATCACTGTAGTAGCTCTCTTAAGACTGCTGCTGGAAATGAACCGGGCTTCTTACAGCTGTGGCATCTCAGTAATACTGATGTGTTGCACCAGAGGCTGCAAATACTGCAATCACACACTGACACACCATGTAACTTTTATACAATATAGAGCACTGCCACCTTCAAGTCCTCATCTGTAGTCTTAACTAAAGTAAACTTTGACAAGCAGAAACTGAAGTTTCTTCAGGAAAAGACTGAGCAGTCTCAAAGCAAGAAAATGAGCATATGACTTTTAGATAGAATCTGGGCTGCTTGTTTTTAGTCATCATTTATTTTTGCCTGTTAAAAAAGAAGATAGAAAAGCTACCTTTCTGTTCGGGCTGGAGTTCCCACTCCTGTTCTGACTGTCTTCAAGATATTGTAGCTTTTTATACAGTAAACAACTCAATGATCAGACTAAAATACAGCAAACCACTTTGGAATGACAGGATTTCATTATGCACTTTAGTGCCAGTGTTGTAGAATTGGATCAGGGTTCTGTTTTTCCTGTGGTAGATTTTACATGGATATGAATAAATTGCATGTAATTTTGAATCTTATTACTTATACTAAAATAATAGTGTGACTACAGTCTCTTCTGCTTTGTTGCTCAGTTGAATTAAGAGGATTTATTATTTGTTGATATATACATCTGAGTAGTAATTAAGAGCTTAGTGTCATGAAGATCAGCCCAGTGTTAGAGTGTGTTGCAGAGTCAACCACAAATCCTCCAGGGGCTGTAGGAAAATATGGCCTCTGTTGAGCACATCCCCCAAGTTCATCTGTACAGTGCTCTGTCAGAAGTAGGAACACATTCTTCTATCTGGGAGGATAGAAGAGCTGGATGTATTTCCCCCACCTTGAGAATTTAGGCATGAGTTGAGGAGGGGACCCCTCAGCAGCCTCTGGCTTGTGCAATGGGGCAGTGTGCTAACACAACCAAGGCATTTAACTTCCATTCTTAATAACATGGATGATGGTGGTCACACTCTAGAGTCTTGTCTGTAAATTGTCCCACTGTTTCATTCTTGGAACAGCTCCTGCAGTGGGGGGTGAAGTTGAGGGAGGGGCAGTGAGAGGAGGTTGGACTGAGCAAGTCTCTGCAGTGACTGAAGGTGCCATTTAGTGCCCAGGGTTAAACCCAAGTGTGGACCTGCAGGTGTCCTGTAGAGGAGGAAAGAATCCCAAGCGCACTTCTACTTTTTGCTCCACAGTTGCTGGATCTGCAGCACCGAGTCAAAAGGGCCTTACTGTTACCAAGGGTAAAAAAATTATACTGCTGTGTAATCATCACTGCTGTGTATAGCAATGTGCCTGAGAAAAATTTCTCCAGAGATGTTCATTTGTGTCTTGTATCCACCTCAACATGAGGAAGAGCTTCTTTACATTGGGGATGGCAGAGCACTGGAACAGGCTGCCAGGGGAGATCAAGGAGTCTCCCTCTCTGGAGATATTCCAACCCCCCCCCGATGTGTTCCTGTGTCACCTGCTTAAGGTGACCCTGCCTTGGCAGGGGGTTGGACTGGATGATCTCCAGAGATCTCTTTCAACCCTAAAAATTCTGTAATTCTGTGATCTTTTCTGGCTGTTGTAATTTTAGTTAAATAATAGCTTGAGACAGATTCTTTTTAGTGGCTTCCTAATTGTGTCTCATTGCACTTTGAGCAGCATGCTGTTTTGTGTGTGTGCTCATATATTCAAGTTTGGTTTGGGTTCTGTTTTACTTTGCCCTACCTCTGGAAACATTCTAGGTTGAGTTGGACAGGGCTTTAAGCAACCTGATCTAGTGGGAGGCATAATTTCTCACTGCCGGTAGGTTGGACTAGATGACCTTTAAAGGTCACTTCCAACTCAAACTATTCTATGATTTTGTGATTTAAATGTGTTCTGTAATGACTAATAGCTAAAGCCTGCTGTGTTAAATTGTTGTTTTGACACATCATCAATTATTTTCTACTAGGTCATAATAATACTAAGGCTACTAGGTTCTAATAAGTCACCTACATCTGTGTGAGTTTGCTTATAATTTTTGCTACATATTGGCTTATGTGATTGCATCTGGAAACTGTGAATTGCTGTGCTTGTGAGCAGGTTTGGGTGCGAAAGTCACTGTTCTAGCTGTTGTTATTCCATTTAACTGTATACTCACAGACAGACGGGGATGACTGGAGGTGCCTCAAGAGTGGTATGGAAACATCAGTTGTGGTGGTAGGGATAAAGTGCCCAGATGCAGTTGTTTTGTGCACACCATCGCATTCTTCCTGACGTGTGAAAATTAAAGGCCATATCCTGGGAACATGACAGCTATCACATGGCACTCATAAGAATTAGGATGCTGTTATTCCCACTCCCATAGATGCAGCAGTTATACTGGATGCCAGATATACTAGAGTAGTCTAAAACTGACATCAGGATTAGAAGCAAATATACTCAGCACAAGATGGGACACTAGAAGTTTTTCAGCTGTTTTTGTGTGTTGTACATCCTGAAGATTATGAAATGGGTAAAAACCTCTTCTGCAGAAAGATCTCCATACTATCATGTCCATGTTTGCGAACACCTGCAGATAGTCGCTCCACTGGGCACCTTCACAGCATAAGCAGTTGGCAACTTGGATAATCCACTCTGGAGATTACGAGAGTAACTGCTTTTTAATTTCGTTTTCATATTCCCTCTAATGTCAGAAGCTGAATAAAGTCAAAGCCAAGTTAAATTCTTGATTCCAACCAGGAATAACAGGGTAGCTCACAGAAATAAATAAGGGAAGTGCTAGATCCACCTTCTATGATGTGAGTAGTGCTCTTGCAGAGCCCAGTTTAAGCATCTCACCTTCCCGCCAGAAATATCTACTCTGCACCAGTCCTGATCAGTAAAAGTAAAAAGAACCTTAATCTTTTTAACAGTGAAGGAATCTCAGTCAAGAAATAGTTTTTCTGCAGTGGTTCAATTGCTGCAGTAAGAGTCAAGTTGTTTTATCATTTTCAGTTTAATGCTGACACTATAAATCATAGGCAGCCTCTTTCAGCAAAATGGCCCCCACCAGGAGCTCTGCGAAAAGAAGGTGTTTGTCAGCTCTTCTGCACTGATGGAGACCTGGAATCACTGGATTCTGTTCTCCTGGATCCAGTGAGCAGGGCAATTCACAGCTTGTGGACTTTTAATACATGGTAACAGATGCAGTTTTGCACCCAGAGTAGTGCTGAACGAATGAATGAGCACCGATGCTCCAAACTCCTTCCAGGAGGATGATGCATCTTCATGTACTACTTTTATCATCACTGACACAGACTTGTTCTTTTGTCTCCTGTGAATAAAACTAAACACTGCATGAATCCGTTTAGGAATGCTGGACTGTTTCACCTTCCATGAAGGCTTGGTAGCTGAACAACTAACTACCTGTTTCAAACTTAGATGAAAACTGGTAGAGATAGTACTTTGTAAATATGTTGTTTAGCTGTGTCCATAGAGTTAGCGATCACATTTTGGTGTGGCAGAACTAATGTTTGTGTACCCCATGGCAACTTCCCTTGAGATTAGATGACAGGCATGTGGCAACTAAACTATGAAGCATGTGGATTTTCATGTACCTTATCACTTTGGTTTGCATATCTGGTTTTGTAGATTAACTCATGTATCTCTGGTATGTGTTCTTTTGTGAAAACCATGAAGCAATCTTGTAAAAAGATGAATGAGGAATAAATGCTGATTTTGTTTACTCCAGGGCTTTTGTTTGCTTTATTTAATGTGCCTGTGGTTTATGTTAGTGACAGAAAGAAGCATGGCCTTTTTCCCAACTACTGTCTCTAGATACATGAGGAGAAAAGTAATTTCAATTGAAACAAATGTACCTACGTCAAAGGTTGACTCAGGCTCATAGTTTGTACTCACTCGATTTAAGAAAACATTGGCCCTCTCTGCAAGTATCTGTGACTTGAGGTGCTCTTGACTGCAGTCTTGTTGGAAGTCCTTAAGACCCGGTTACTAAGGAGGAAATTAGAAATTACTGAAATTTCTGGTGTTTGGTCACTCAAGGGACCTGGTGTACTTTTCTCCCTAAATTGTCACACTTGCACCACTGGCCTATTCAGTATTGCTGTCTGGGGGATGCTCTTTAACCTCACGCCATCTAGGAGTTCATCGACTACCAAAACAGTCTGGAATCAGAATTATTGTTTCCCACAGAGTTAAATCAAACTTTAAGTTGTCTAGCTAGTGAAAAAATAAAGAGCAAGAGTAAAAATTGAGAAAAAGGTTACAGGGTAAGAAATCAGGAAGCAACCTCTGACTGGCACTGGCCTATATTCAGTCAGTACCACTTTTTCTGTCTGGTTTATCCACAGCTCTGGTTGCTGCACTTGAGACATGCACCATACTTGAGAAACAACTTTGGCTTCTTACACTGGAAGGCTCTCATTTAATACCAGCCTATATTTGACAAGCCTGAGGTCTGCAGGTGTAAGTGTACAAGATGGCACCCTCCTGATTAAGCTGTGAATTAAATCAATCAAAAGGCTGCATTCATTCCCCAGAGAGCTCCGTGCTCCTGGCCGACATGGAACAAAGCCATCGCAATCTGGCTGGCAGAGCTTGGGGCCTGAAGGAATCAACAAGAGAACAATTTTACAGCAGCCAAGCACAGGACATGAAACTGCTGCCCCTTTACACCTGCCCAAGGCAGCCCCAAGACCACCAGGCATTTCAACAGAAGCCCAGGTTAGCTGGTTAGCCCAGGCAAAACCTGTGCTCCAGCATCTGTCCACACGGGGCCCTGGGGAGTTCAGTAGGTGCCTGAAAGTCTTTCGGGGTGACAGCTCAGAGCAAGTTCCTATGCATGACCAAGCCTTACCCATTTGCTCTTCATTTGCCTTTCTTGAAACCAGTTGCTGTGTTTTAGTTTTCAGTGCCTTTGACCCTGGTGTAGGAGTTTTTGTCCAGAAAGTATTAACATCTGTGCTTTAAAACTGATGAGGAATACTTTGCTATAGTACCTTGGTCCTCTCAACAGCTCCTGCTAAATGCACACCACTGGCAAAAATTAAATAAATTGGGCTAAAATAGTGCTCAGCTCCCTGTATGTGTCTGTAAAGCAGCTCCACACTTTTAATGTGTGTTCCCTAAGTTCGTGTGGTTAAAAATATGTTGACTACAGGAAAAAAATCCAACAAGGGACATTCATAATTCTTCATTAATTAATAGTCAACCCTTTTTCTCCCCCAGTTATTTCAAACACCTGCTCACAGTAAATTTCCTTTGCAGTTTTTTAATGCTACTTTAATATTACCCAGAACTTGGAAGCATACACTAAGCTTCTCTTATTTTTAATTATTTTCAAATTAATTTTAATTTTCTGAATATTTTCTGTGCTGCCCATTCATTCAATAAAACTGAATTTTAATTTTAATTTTTTTTTCCCTTAAAGGCCTCCTAAACTTTCCAGAGAAACTTTATGGGCTGTTTTAATGAAAGCTTTTGGAAAAGGGACTGGATATTTCAAAATTCCTCTCTTGAAGTCTTCTCATCCAAAAAAAAGGGGCAGGGGGAAATCACTTAATTGGGTGACTCACATCTCTCCCATGCAGTAGGAACCCATCCAGGAGCTGAGCCCTTTTGTATTTGGAGTGCAGGCTCTTCTGGGTGCCATGGCAGGGCCACCACCCCCAGCAGTGCCTCTCCTGTGCTGGGTGAGCTGTGTCCACCCTCAGGTTCCCAGGTTGTGCCCATCTCCAGTGGGTGCACAGTGAACATCTGCAGTTCCACCGCAGATGTGAGGCTGTCTCCGATGCTCAGCATGCTGCTCCCCCTTGGGGACACAAAGCTGTGACTGTGGCAGAGATGAGGAAGGGAAGGTGAAAGTCATTCTTTTCCAGAGCCATCCACTCCTCACCAGCTAATCTAAATGCACGTCCTCTCTTTGCTTTAGGTGCCCAGTCACTGTTTCATGAGCTCTGATCTTTGTCTATCCATAACTTAATGTAGGTGTGACATCTGACCACTGCAAACAGATCAGGGCAAAAAACTTTCAGGATGACCTCAGTCCTCCAATAACTCGAATACTTTCACGGAGGGGGTACCAAGACACCCCTGCTCTGAGCCTTGAATGTGTTCACCCCATTTCAGTCTGTGTGGTCTCAAGGGTCAAGGATAATTTAGAGACAGGTGGCAGGGTCTTGCTTCATAAAAATGTGGTGGCCTCATTGTGTCAACTGAGCATTCTTGCTGCATCGCTGTGTCACCTGCTGCTTGTACCCCTCTGCTTTGTCAGGCAGCTCATAATGGGTTTCTAATCCCTCACTGACAAAGCTCATGTCGTGGGTAACACTAGGGACGCCAAACCACCAGACTGCTGAAAGGACATATTTAACTGGCACTGACATTTGCTAGGTTTCTTCATTTTGCTTTTAGCTTTATTTTTTGTTACGGTTCACTTGTGCAGACTTAAGAAATACCATTGCAAGGAGCTTTCATCTACTCTGCTCTTAATCCCTGCAGATGCCCGTGTTCCACGGACTGGAAGAAGCTTTCTAATTGTAGGAGTTTATTGATTTTTTTATCTTTGCCCTAGTGAAAGTGCCATCTCAGAGCTATTCAGATGGCCTGAAATGTCAGACTTAGTCCCACAGGCATTTGCAGCCAGAGCAAAAAGCAATAGCAACTGCTGCCACAGCAGCAAGTTGTGTCCTGACCGCGGACACCGTCCTGAGCTGGGGCCAAAGCCGTCAGTCAGCCAGTCAGTACCACCGGGAGGGAACTGGTACCAGCGGGAAGGCGATGCCCCTTAGTGGGGAGCATTTGAAGGGATGGTGTGCGGGTGTGGTGCCTGCTCCCTTCGCAGCCCTGCCCGGGCCGGGAGCCTCAGCGCTGGCGGTGCGCAGCGCACGGCGGTGGCTGTGCAGGGCTGGTGGCACCGCGCTGCAAGGGGCCGGCGCGGCCACCAGAGGCCAGCATTGGTGTTCGGGAGCTGCGACAGTGGCCCCTGCCTCGTCTCTGGAGGGGATGCTTTGGGAAGGCGCGCTACACCCAGAACTGCCAGTGTCGGCGGGGTTATGTAGTATGGCACTCCCAAATCCCGGTTAGGGACCACCGTGCCAACCAAATGCAAGTGGAGGCGGGTGACCTTTAAAATACCTCTGACTAATAAAACACTATTTATTTTCAGGCAAAAACTGCACTAAATAAAGCTTTTAACCTCTCCCCATCCCTAGCCTGACCTTAGCACACCACGGAGAAGGACGCAGGGAAGTGCCTGAGGTATGATGTCAGAAAAAGGTGGGAGAGTTTGCACCATGTGAGACTGGCCAGGGCAACTGTGGGGAAATGTACGGTGCAGCTGGGAGTGCTCCTTACTTACTGCCATTTTACATCATTCTCCCTTTGGCAATAGCAGAACGCAAACAGAAAATAGATGTGATTTAGGATTTGCATGTAAATCAGCTGACGAGAGTAGAAAAACATGGAGAAACTTGCACACTCCTGCTATAAATAGAAATCTCCACACAATATGGATTTTTTGTTGAGAAAGAGATCCTATAAGAAGCTGAACACATCAAGTGAGACCATGGGTACTTCTCTGCTGGCTTGAATGGGGTGTGAGAGCATTAGGCAACTACTAGGGTTAGTTCTTTTTGTACTAAAACATTCATTTCTTCTTTGCCCTGTGCACAGAAGCCCTGTAGCTGTCTTGAAAGAGCAAGAATGGAGGCCCCCGGTTCCATAGTGTTATTGTTTCTTTACTCATATGGAAGCTAAATGATTATTCATTAATTAGAAGCAGAAATTACATGGTCAGAGATCTTTGTGATGGCCTCATCTGATCTTCAGTACATTGTATGAAATAAGAGTTCCCCCAATAAATTTCTTCTTGCACTGTGGCACTTTTAAAAATACAAAAAAATCTTACTTCTTGTCCGACTTTGTTCACCTTCTAGCCATTGGTAATTGCTTTACATTTGCCGAACTGAATAAATCCCTGCTAGCAAATGCCTCCTCGCCTACATTCTTCTCGACTGACTGTCTCAGCCCCCAATCCACCTCCTCTTTACAAAACATAGGGTTGCTTTTTCCTGTCTTCCACTACAGAACATGATAAATGTTCTCACAAGTCTCTTTTTTATGTATATGTTGGTTTTCCAAAACAATTTTTGTTCTGTAGGCACTGTAATACAGCCAACCAGGAACTGTCACCTCAGTGTCAGCTATAACAGGAGCTCGAGGTCCTTGCTATTAATTCCTCACTTGTCTCTTCCCACACTCTTGATCACCGTCAGCCCCACTGGTTGTTAGGCCACTAAATTTTGGCTATGACCTGCACGTTGCCAGTACCTGGCTTTCCCTGCTAGCCAGGATACAAGTTCCCAGTCCACAAGCAGGCCCTGCATTCCTTTGGTATCTGGTTAACAACATTGCTACACGGAGACCAGTCACTGGACTCCAGAAATAATGTCATTTTGCACTTGGTGGCCTCACCTTCTCTCTACAGACCAGTTGAAGACCCTGTGTGACAACAGTGTCTCAGGTCAGTCCAAAGGTCTTCACCTCAGCCACCAGCAAGCTGGGGTTACATAATCTTTCAATCAAAGTTTAAATTTAAAAAAAAAAAGCCAATAGGGTTAACCGAGAATACTTGTTATGGAAATATGGCATAAATCAGGCAAGGCCCTCTTCGTGAGGGTCAAGGGAAGGTAGCTATCCACAGGCAGTATGAGAGCAAGGTAGAAATAATTTAGCCTTAAGAAAAGTCAGAAATCTGATTTACTGGAAGCACGTGATTTTGATGGGGATATGAGCAAGGAACACCATCACAAGGGTATTTGCCTTGAGGATTTAGCAGAATTTTTTAAAGTATGGTCACAAAAGAACTGAGAACATATTCATCTGCTGTCATTCATTCTGGTCTTCCAGGGCACAGCTACAAGAGAATCCCTTGCCTATACAGTTTACAATCCAAGTAGACAAACGAGCCAAAGGCAGCAAGGAGAGCAGAGGTGCAAAGTTGTTGACTTGAGTCCACTCCTCTTGCGGGCCTGGTCACATACCTCCTTTCCAGTCCTGTCTCAACAAGCTACATTCCCAGCTGCTGGCCACCACCCATCCATACTGTCACAAACCCCTGCTACCCAGGTGTGCTGCTTCACTTCTTCTGTGAGCATTCCACAGCCTTTCGTGAGCAAAACCGGAGCTTGGGCAGTCAATCATGGCTAACCCAGCTCATGCTGACAGACACCAGCTGATAAACACCCAAAGGGCAGCTCTGGCAGCAGCTCTGGCAGAGGGAAGATAGTGAAGAGCCAGGGCTGGGTGAAGCTCGTCATGCCCTCAGCCAGCTCCTCTGCGGCCGAGTGGTTCAGTCAGCACATTCTGTGGAAGGGTGTTGACTCCAGTCTCTGGGGCTTTTCCCAGCTACAGCTCATGCTGCCTGCATAAATCCGTGACGTGGACAGGGCACGAGGCCAGCTCCCTTGAAAAACGTGAATGTGAGCCTCAGCAGCCCAGTGAGTCAGTGATGAAACTGGTTGAAGGTTAGCAGGTAAAGGACAGCAAAAGGATGAAGAAAGTTACAAATGGGCCAAACTGGATGCAGAAGGTGGAGGACACAGGTCATCCACTTACACTCTGCTTCCTGCCACAGTGATCACCGCTGGAGTTACAGCAGCATTACTGGTGATTCTGCTCAACAGGATCAGGGTCTTTGGCTGCACTGATCTGCAGGGAAGGATCTCGCCCGGGGACAGTGAAAGATCATCCATTGGCCTCATTCTCCTGTGAAACCCAACCCTGTGTTCATGTCTTCCCATTTAAATACTATAACATCTCCAGGCTGTACAGTGTGTGCTTACACCAGCTCTCTTGTACATGGTGAGAGGTCATGAGAGTCTGACTAGCAAAGTCGTGAGGGATGGGCTATCGCCAAAGGCAACAGAGGTGAGATGGGCTGTGTCTTCTCTCCTTGCTGCCACTTGCATCAAGAGAACAAGGAACAAGTTGAAAGGGCTGGTGTAGCATATGGAATGAGTCCTAATTTCTTGAGCAAATCTGTGCATGGTGGCACACTCAATATAAAGGCAGCATTGTCAATTTTGAGCATCAAAGCATCACGCCTTCCAAAATCCTGAGAGTGGCTTAAAGATCCTGAGACTTCTTAAAAACAACAAATGTCAATTTCCTTTTATTTTCCTTTGGGTTTTGGAGCCTTTTGGGGAGAATTTTCTTCCTCTTTGTTGTAAAAGAAAGGTTTACCTTCTGCTCTGAATGAATGCAAAGGGCCTTACGGACTCCCTTGATTCCAGCTCCTGGGTCTTTAAGGGAAACACCGAAAGTCATTAAGATGTGCAATTAAATCACAACCGTGGCTAACACAGCAAATATAAATGCAAACCCTGCCCTAGAGAACAAAGACCCATTCATTCTGCTTAAATTGGTCTTGAGAGTTGCTTGCTGCTTCATTTTTTTTCCTTTTTCCCCCTGTCCGTATTTCTTCAGAAGGAGGGGGAGCTTTCTTGGCTTATGCCACATCCTGGATCCTCAGAAAAGCCTGTGCTCAGCGGCCTGAGTCTGTCTTGCCTCCTGTCTGCCAACCCTCTAGAAAAGTGAGGTTACAGACAAACATCAGCAGTGAGTGAGCACTAATAAAGAACCTTGATAACTGAGGTAAAGTGGCCATTATGCAACTAGGAATGATAGGTAGAAAAATAGAAGCCGGAAATGTTGAAAGGCAGCTGAGGTTACATTCCTCATTGGAAGTAAAAGGTGAAGGAAGATCAGTTGGCAGCAAGCGCTCTTGCTCCGTACATAGAGAGGGATTTGCCAGCAAAGGATATTAATGATCTGAGAGTGAATTCCAAGTCCACAAGGGAAATCTGAACTGAAAATGGAAAAGACAGAAAGCTAGGCAGGGGGATTTGTATCGGGTTAAAATGTCAACATTTGGAGATGGATGAATCACTGGAGCTCAGACTAGGAGGAACAAAATAACCCACCCTCTCAACAAAGAAACCAAAGAAAACAGCAAAACGTAACGCCAGTGCGTCCCTTTGTCCCAAAGTTAAAGCTCTGCCAGCCTGACCTTTTTTTGGCTGGTCATATTTGTGCAAGAGGGTTGGCTCAGAGGTGAAAGGTGGTGGTCTGCAGAAGGGGGCAGGTTGCCTCTTCTTTGAAAGTTGCAGCTTTCAAAAACTGGGTTTGTCCCTTTTCCCCCAACCCCCTCTTTTTTTAAACTGTCAAAAGGCACCTCTGTCTCTGTGGGAGCTCTACCTGACCAAATCTTGGTTACCAGATGAAGAGTGTTCAGAAGCTAATCCATCTAAAGGGATTTTTGGCCAGGAAAGAGGAAAGGCCCACAGTGCAAGGTTTGGGGATTCGATTTTTTGGAGACCACAGTTTGTATTGGACTGCTCTGTTCTATAATCCTATCTCTGTTCCTGTCAAGAATATATTACAAGATGTGAAAAACATCTCCTATATATTTTGCTCAGTGGAAGACCTCTTTTTAAACATGAGGACCACAAATTTGAAACTTTAAGTAAGTTCTGTGCTAGTGCTGCCATTTACTGGGTGGGTTGGGGCTTTGATTGCATTTTTTTGTTCCATTTTAGGAGTCAGTTGAGCTTCAGGCATTTCCAGGGCTATTTATGCCTGTTAATCCTTAGAAACTGGCTGAGAGCCTTGGATTTGTCTTCCTCTGTCTGAAATGAGGCATGGTCCACTCGGGGTTGTAGCTTGCTAATGCAAAAAGTGGCAGGGCATGAGCCAGGTGAGGGGCCTGAGGGAGGACAGGGAGGTCTGTGCCCCTTCCCAACTCTGCCCCAGGAAAGGGGAAGGTGACAGAAGAACCTCTCCTGAAGAGACAATTAAGTGTCAGTCCAAAGAACAACATTAAATTGGCACAACATTCCTTCCTCTGTCAAACCACAGGATTTTTCAATCAAATATGAATTTTAGTAGTGAGATGTGATTTTTGGCTGCTCTTTAGGCTTAATTTATTAACAGTTTAATCAAAACTTTTGGGCAATTAGCCAAACTTGTTACTTTGTATGGCCAAACTGGATATTAGTCCTTGTTTCGTTGGAGTAAGAGATTCCTTATAAGTTCCCCAGCATGTCTTGGTTTTGGATATCTGAGAAGTGCAGATCCACCAAAACCTATTTATCCACCCTGGTTTCACTCTCTCTTCTTCCACTTCTAAATGTAAAATGTGCTGAAGTGTGTGAAAAACATTTACATGTGTTTCCCACACTTTCCAAAGCCCAGCCTGTATTCCAGGGGAACGTGTGAGCTAACTTTTCCCCAAAGCCACCTAGCCTCTGCTAAATAATGTAAAAGAAGGAGTCAGGCTACTTCAGGGTCTCACAATGTGGTGTTATGATTGTTGATTTTCATGTTAACTGGAAACTGCTCCAAACTTCCTCCGTATTACCTTCTTGGTGACACTTTCCCTTAATTCCTGGTGGTCTCCCACATATATCGCCTCTGGAGTTTTTTCTGACAGTTTTTCTCAAGTTGTGAATCACCTTATGAAGCTGGTCAAAAAATATTCTACAGCGAGTGTTTAAAATAAAACTGAAGAGTTGACACAAGGAGTAATAGTGTTCTGAAATCCTCCTATCCATTTTTGTTGTGTTTAAGCAAAAAGACTGATCAGATAAAGCACCTAAACCAGCTAGGATTGAACATGATCACTCCCTGGTTCTTACAAGAAAGGCTTAAGACACTAAGAAGTCAAATCTGTGATGAAGGCTCCCGGCTTCCATCACTTAGCTCCATGAACTGTCAATTAAATATCCATGGACTGAAGAGACTCCCCAGATTGCTTCTATTTTTTGACATAAAGTTAGCAGCCACAAATTTTCCAGGAGACCCAGGAAGACGGGCTCGTTTTTAGAGCATTTCCTCCATCAGGACATGAGAAAGAACAGAGTATTTGTGAAGGGTGGAATTCAAGAATAGGAGAATGTAATAGGAGAATCAGCTGGCAACCCCAGCAGAAGGCCACTGGAGCAACCAGGGAGAGGAGCTCAGCATATGCTCTGAGGAAATTCACCTCTCCAGTATTGCTGTGGATAACTCTGACACTGCTCTTTGTTGTTGTTGTTGTTGTTTAATCTGACTTGTAAGGAAGAATTGGACTTTCACAGGTCTAGAAACTGCCATCCACTAATTAAAATGCACCCTGGGTCACCAGAGAGTAAACTCCAGGTTGACAGAGGCTTTGAGACATCTCGTTTGAAATGAAGTACCTGTGTATGCTTGCAGACCTGGCTTCCAGGCAGTGCAAGCCACACATAGGAGCTGCTGCTTCCCCCCCCGGGGCCCAGACCTCTCCTGCCAAAAAGTGAAGCCACACAGATGAACTTCAGGGTTAATGAGAAGCCACAGGGCACAGCCAGGTGGGTGAACACTGGAACACCACGCTGCTGAACTTGGAGTGAGAGTTATAAGGGCAGGGACTCTTGTGAAGCACCTGACATGGAAGGGCAGCAGAGCTGCCACAAACGACCGGGTCTGGCTCCTGACTTTTGGTGATACTGGCTGAGTCACTGCTGGCAAATGGTGTCCCAGGGAAGTCACTGAGACTGCCTTGTGTGAGTAATCACTTGTCAGCTCAGACCTCCCAGCCTCTCTCTCTGTGCTCTTGGCAATGGTGCTTAGAGTGAAAACAAATAAATAATCCAAAAAAAACCCCCAGCAAGTGTTTTCCAACATGTTCGCAGCCTTTAACAAAACATTTGGAACCTATTTTCCAAAAAGTTCCAAAGGTTTTCCAAAGCCCAGATTTGTCTAGACTCTCCTATCCTCAGTGCAGGGAAACAGAGCGAATGGATAGGGTGTGATATGGATTTTTTCGAAAGTTTGTTTGGATTTCAGGAAGTGAACAAGATAAGCCAAATGGCCCTTTCCTGCTTTTGCTCTTTCAATACTTATTTTCCCTCAGTAAGTCCTGACAAGAAATGTTTGAACTAAAGGAAGTCAGATGAGTTTGTTGAGTTCCCCCCCCCCGCCTCACCTCTCTGCTAAAAAACCACCCACACCTGTGGCTGGGAGACAGCACCAAATCAGTCTTCACAATCCGAGCCCTGGGGCACATGGGAGAGCTGCTCCTTTTGTCATATCTGCAACATGGAAAACTGCTTTCCTTCTCTTTCCACTTCATTTAAAACTTGCTGGAGGCAGCAGGAAATAATCCCCTGGGGACTTTGGGAAGCACCAGAGGCACGGAGGGTCTGATCCAGAGGGGAAGAAAAGAAATAATCCCCATTGCATTAAGAGCTGCAGGTGCTGATGTGTGGAGGAGCCCTTTCACGTCACATCAGTTTTGCTGCCAGAAAAACCTGAGCAAAGACAAGTTGGAAAAACTGGTCTCCAGCCCAGCCACCCCATGCCTGAGGGAGAGGCCTGCATAATGACCAGAAATCACTTTTCCTCCATACAGGTTTGTTCCTAGGTGCACTCCTTGGCTTGGCATAAGGTCTGGTGAAGGAAGATTCCGTTTCCACACAGTTTGGTGTATTCATGATTGCAAAGGTACCTGACCCGAACACAGCCCTTCATGTCCTAAGTCAGACATATCTCTGAATTTTAGATGTAAGAAATCTGGATTTGATACTGACGCACTTACATCCACAAAATGGTTTCTGTGAGCATCACCTTCTAGAATGTCACATTTGTAAGAAATAGAAAATTGTGTGTCCCAATAAACATTTCATAACACCCAACTCCAGCACCAACATGCCACTCTCTTTTCCTCTCTGGCCTTACGCCTGTACATTATAAACAAAAAAATTGCCTACCCTGCTTTGTAGAGAGGAGAGTTTTAATACTTGATCAGAAAAATCTTTGATATATAAATCTGAATATTATTGTAACTCTGAGGCTGGGGAAATAAATCCTGCTCCTCTGCTGGAACATACTGACCTTCCTACCCTGTTGTTTATTTGTATGATCTGAACTAATTTTTTACTTGAAATCTACACTACCTAAAAGCATTCAGCAGAACTATTTTCTAAAGCAGCTTGCTAAACTGACTCTAGAAGTTGCTTAGTGGTTGCTTGGTATTTGAGAATAATTTACTGTAGTAGAGACTTTCCCACCAGCAGATGTTACCATAGTATAACAGGAGGATGGAGGACGACCTCAGTAGGCAGGGGAATAGTGCAGCCAATGGAATATAAAGGGTTAATGCACCAGCTGGATAACCTTTGAAAAGATACAGAGTAAATGGTCAGAACATCTTGAAATCTGCAGCAGCCAAGTGAGCTGCTTGTCGCACAGGATCTGTAATGACAAGGCATTGTTCTGATGCAGAGTTTTCTCTTTGTGGTATCAGAAAATCTGTGCTATTCCTGTAAGACTTTCTGAAATGCTAATTTTTTACAGGTTACTAAGTCGTTTGCAGATAGTTGGTGGTCCTTTCTTTGAAGATACATCCCTGTTGTGAAAAATGTAAGCACTGAAAAAATCTTAATAAAACACACATAGCATTATAAACATCTGTCCTATCAAGAGGCTTCCTCTCAGCTTTGGAAATCTCTAAAATGGAGGAAGGACAGTTTATTTTCCAGTTTTCTTAAGTCCTTCCCCTTTCTAATGAGGCTGTCAGCAGTGAATTATGATAGTTAGGTGTTACTTAGGCTCCAAAAATACTCAGCTTTGTAGCTGCCCGAGCACCTTACCACAAATGCCACTATCAACCCAACCCTTTCCTTCTAACCTGTCTCTAATTCACCAGGTTTACTGGCTCTGAATGTCTTAATCTGAAATAATGCCAAGTCTTCCAGGTAGAATGTGTGCTAGCCATGTTCTTCTCCTAGTGACAGGTCCAGTCCTCTGCAGACTCCAACTGTGTAGTAGCTATAAAGCCCTCCCCAACACAGTGACCTTAACAAAGAGTACGTGTGTGTTTCATCACTTGTTCTGCTGCAGATGCTATTTTTGCCTTTTCCTTCATTTTGTTGCTTTCAACTATTCATTCATCTCCCAGGTGGGTAGAGAGATGAGACACTAACATCCAAAAACTGTAAATGGCCCCACTTTTGGGATATCTGGAACAATGGCAGAGATGTCATTTGGACAGACTGGGGGTGACTAAAGAAAGAGAGTCCCAAAGATATTTCCACCAGAGTCAATTGAAGGCAATGTTGTTGCTCCAACCAGCTCAGTAACATGTATTTTGGGCAGCCCAATTTCTAGTAGCGTAGACTGGGGCCAAAATTCACAAGATAAGTGCATAAATGGCACACACAGGACACTACAATAGCATATTCCTTATACATTTGCATATCGCATTCCAAGTGCCAGATTTGATCAGTACCTCTTTCAAACAGATGATTTCTTTCAAGTTTTGACTGCTCCAACTGTACCTAAAACATCTGAGGGGCCAAGGACGCTCTTTTCAGTGTGGGTGGCTACACAAACCCCAAACCCGTCTGGCAGGAGTTACACTGCAAGTCTCAATCTGTCTCGTCCAATTTCACCATTTATGGCTGCAATACATTATGTTTGTAGAGGGAGTATCAGCAGCATGCTGTGCATTAATCCAAAGGCTGCATTCCTTAATAGATTAAATAGCCTTCATCTCTGATAAGTGATTGCATTTCTGGTGCATGAATGGCACTGCGAAGCACATAATGCTGTTAATAGCTGGGAAACAGAACAGCATGAGAAAGCCCCTTTCCAGACTCACTTCCTCAGGATGTCGTTTGGACTTAGAAATATCTGTGGGCTGCAAAGCTTCCACCCACGTTTCTAACTTCAGTCTTTCCTGGATGCTTGGGTTCCCTTAGGACCAACATATCATGACATACCAAAAAATATTATATATAGCTTTGCCCTCTAGATCAGCAGTGCCCTCTGGAAGAACCCTTGGCGTTACTGGCAGCAGCAAATACATGTTTTCCAAAGTTGCAAGACCAGCAGAAATGAGGAGCTTTTCTCTTTGACAGCAGCTGTAGCTGTCTGGCCTAAAATACCTCAGATTAAAATGACAGTTTACCACAAAATAGTCCCATCCTGCCTAAGGAGCTTGCCCAAAACATGCCCTTTCTCTCCTTACCTCCCAATCTTGGCAGCGTGTGAAGGCTTATTTTCCAAGTCTATCACATAAGAAGCCCTTAAGAAATGTTCCTTCCTCAGTCATTTCTGCTAACTCTGTAGCAAAAGGTTAAAATTCATTGGGACAAAACTACAGAAAACTATTTATCAAGGGAACAGGGCAAATGTTGTTTCTACAACACAGAAGCAATAGAGAGCAGTCTATAACCAAAGGTTGAAGCCAAAGCTGCTTTTAGATCTGAGATAATCGCCAAAGTATTTAGCAGAACAGAACGCTATATTTTATGGCACGCTCTCTGCCTGAAAACTGTTACTTAATGCACTGGGGTGACAGTAAAAGAAAAGGCATGTTTCTAAGGATTTGGACAGCACAATTATACTCTGAAAAGTAAGACACGGCTTTGTACTCTGAAAGCTGAAATAAATGTGGAATTACATGTATTGATGAACAAATAGAAAATTAATTTGCTCTAGATTCATCTTTAGACGTAAAAAAATCAAACTAAGCTCTTGCTGGCTTCGGAGACATTATTAATAGTACAGATTCTGAAAATCAAATTCTGCACTCTGTTTTCTGTTACATCCTCCAGTTCCAAACATAACTGAAGGAGCAGTTTGGTCTTTTTGACTGAACCTAGAAATTCTGCTGGTCGCGTAGGAACCAGAAGAGACCATTGGTCATTCTTCTGGAGGTGCACAAAGTCTCAGGAATACTATCAGAAATAGAAAGTAGTTACGAATTATTGATGAGACATTAGATTAATTCTCCACGACCAAGAAGTTTAACACGCTGTTACTGCTCATCCACAATCTAATTTCCAGGGCTCTGAATTGCCTCAGCAACACTGTGTATCAGGGTGCTGTTTTACCTATGTATTTGACATAGGCACTCTCTTCAGGGGTCATGTGCATGTGTGAAGTCAGGAACAAGACCCAGTTGCTTTGTTTGCTCCCACATCTTCCTGCACAGGAATGTGCTTCCGTTGGGAGAGTGCAAATGTAGTCACTGATACAACTGTGGCTTCTGACTTGGTGGACTGGTCCTGGAGGTTGTTCTCCATGTTTGCTTGATCCCTTTTTTCACTGACTGCAGTCTCGGGGATGATGCTCCAGGGAGTTTGGCCTAAGAATCAGTTCTTTAGAGCCTGGCTAAGTAGAGGAGGGGTAAAAAATGAAGCATCAGTTCTTCTCTTGCTGATACAATCTTCTTGCTCTGAAGGTATTGCAGCTAAATTAGAAGAAAATAAATGATTCTGAGGTTGGAACTCACAGCTGCTGATTAGCTCAGGGATACCATGAATATTTTCTGTTTGCTGAGAGCTACCTTGCTTACCAGGAACAGAGAACACAAAAGCTTCTTAGGAGCAACATTCCAAATAAAACCCAAGCCTTTGGATTTCAGTTTGTTGAAGTTCACTCAGGTTAGCTTTTCTCACGTGGGAATTTGCTTGTTATTTCGCATTAATCTGTGAAATTATGCACAAACACCCTTGAACTGCAGAGTTTTCCTCAGAATCAAGAAGGATTATAGCTGTATTTATATCTGCCCCTCACTGGGAGGTGCTGGATGTTCACACAAAGTGGATACGGCTGGATGTATCTATTTGGGACACGATGAACCTTTGTGAGCACAGCAGCATAGGCATGCATGGAAGACTCAGGCTGGGGTAACAGTGCCTCTGGGATCACACACACACAAAAAAGGAAAATTTGAAGAGGATCAGAAATGTGCGTGGCTCCACCTTTCTACTTCATCCTCCCTCTCCTGTAAGAGGACACTGCAGAAACTGGATTTCCTTCTGTGATCTTGGCACACCCAAAGGATCCTCAAAAAGATTTCCTTGCCATAGCGCTCAGGACAGTAACATTTACATTTCATGCACTCTAGAAAAGCATGTTCCTCAGTTTGAGATTTGCAGGTCTGACCACAGCTACCTGAGCCAGGGTTTTCTCACAGCTGTAAGGGTGATGTAAGGGTGGCTGTACCTGCCTGCTTGTTGGGCAGTCAATGGCTGGTAAGCCAGGGCATTTGTTACAGGGCTTTTACGGGCATCCATAAGAAGTTGTGATGAGTGTCCCAGCCATGGCCCGGAGGTACAGATGGCATCACTGAAGAGTACTCTGGGGTGTGTCAAATCTTAGCTTAATTCTTGCTTCTGTTTGAGGGGATCTCAATGTACCTCCCATGAAGGTGTATTTGAGTCATGAGCAGGCGGTACGCGGTGTCCCAGGCCCAGCCTTTCCCACCAGTGAAGCTGTTTTGCTTTGTTGGTAATAACTCTTCACCAGACTGGAGAAGGTGAAGTCTAGAGGTCAGAGCGTTTTTGTGGGAATACGGAGATCTGCATCATTCATCCCAAGGGGAAGCTTTGTGTGTGGCCTGTGACACTATCACTCACTTTCCTTCTGGCACACTGGCTATTTATGCAGGTTCAAATTACTGCAGACAGAGGAAAGATCTGAACCAGGGTCTCCCAGGTCTCCTCAGTGAGTGCTTTAACCTTTCAGCCCCTGGGGTAAGTTGGTGAGGGGGCATCACCTTCCCTGGCTGTGTTTTCTGTAGGCACCAATCCAGTTGGATTGGCCAAGACCCACTCCACAAGTGAAATGGGCAAGGCTCTTTGTGCGTGGTGTGCATTTGGAGAAAGGGTGCTGTTCCGGCTACAATGCCCACCTTTACTGGAGTGAAGGAATTTTCTGGCCATCTCTGCTGCAAGTGAAAGGAGAGGCTCCAGGCGATCCAGTACCATAACGAACCTAAATCCCTGGATTAGCTTCGTCTGACCCTGGTTTCATCAGAGCCATTACATAAGGATGATAGCTATATAGCATACAGGCCAGACAAAGAGCTCATAAGGCAGCATAGCAGGGAGCAGAACGAGAAATGGTAAAGTATGTTTTTCCCTCCTGATGGAAGAAGAGAGGCGCATTGGCTGAGGTCTGTCAGAAACAAATGCTGGTATTGAGGCTCCTGCTCTCCTGCAGAGTCTGGTGCTGGCTAAGCCATCCCTGCTGGAGTCTGGCAAGGAGATGTGCAAGGGAAGAGATTGAAAGGGAGTGATTATTTAGCACCAGTGGGTTTGTGAGTCTCTGCAGCAGAGGGTTAACATGTGATATGCCAGCAAATCATGGCCTGATGCTGATGCTTTGGATTCAGTGAATTTTAGTTGCAGGAGTTATGCAAATGCAGCTATAATCAGAGGTCTGCTGTAGCTATCTATAGAAGGCCAAATTTGTCAGGGAAGCCCTGAGCATACCCAGTCATGGAAATGTTCTTTCTGAGTTAAAGGTCTTTGTGGGTTTTCCTCGGGAGTGGACTGTGCAACCTACAGCAAGATGGGGGAGCAGTCACTCATCCCAGTGTGACATTCATCCCAGTGTGACTAAGCATCTCCATAAGTGACCACGAGCATGTACAAAGGTTATGAAAACTGGAGTACAGCATCCACTCTGTTCTCATGTATGGAAATTCTCAGTGAAAGCAATGGGAGACTTTTGCCAAAGACTTAATTAGTGCCCAAGCGTTTGGTTGTTACAGCCTGTTTCTTATTTGCACTAATACTCTTTTCCACAGTTGTGATACCTCAAAAGAAGCTGGGACCCAATTTACTCTGCACGTGGTTGATCTATGGATATCATTCATATATATATATTAGTGTAAGAGAAAATAGGCATGTTAGCATAAGATAAAATAGATATAGCATAAATGGGGATCTGTTCCTTTGCAGGTTTTTTTTCATAGATTTAGTTAAGAAGACAGGAAAAGGTATACTCCTTCAGGAAAATAAAAAATAATTTTAAGGGCACTGAGGCTTTCTCAAAACATCCAAATATTATTCAGCTCAGAAACTCAAAATTAAGATTCTGTTTGAAGGAGAGAGGGCAAGATTCAAAGCAGGAATGCACAAGACAGTATGCATAAGAGCTAAACCCTGCAGGGACATAAGTGTGTCCTGCCTGGAAATCTGTGGACAGCAGACAAGCCCCGTTCAGCCTCCAGCCACCACACTTTTCATTAGAGGCTCCCTGGGGAAACTGGGAGAGGATGTGGGCAAAAGCTTTAGACAGAGTTACTGAATCCCCAACCCCACTGCTGTCAGGGGACAAGACTGGACACTGGAAACTCCTGCAGAACCAGATGACCCATTTACCTTCCTCTGCCCATATCCCAGCCCTGAAGGAATCCCTGAGACAGCAGGCACCTGCTCTGACAAGGCTGACTGAAGCTGCGGTGTCTTTTGCAGCACAGCACGGCCAGAGGAGCAAGGCCTTGGAGGTTACAGCCTTCTGGCTAGTTGGGAATGGCAAAGGAGAAGCCCAGGCACCAGAGGTCGAGGGACACAAGGCAGAAAGCCCAGCAGGGGCTAAGAGCATGCAGGCTACACAAGGCAAAGGCTGAAACCCAGGGGAGAGCAGGTAGTGACGTGGGTAAGAAATGGCAGATGAGAAGGGTCGGCTCTGCAGAGCCTTCCTGCAGGCCCTGCTCCAGGGCCCATCTGGATATTGTTAGGCCCCTTGCCCACCCACCCACCATGCCTGGAACGTGCAAGTACCTTATCTTGCATTTCTTGTAATGCAGAACACCAACTTCTTTTTATGGTTCTTGGCACAGTTTATGACCTTTTTACAACTCCTTCCCTGTCAGGATATAGGCCATAAAGATATTTTAAATGGCTTCTCTCGGTGGTGATCTATTAGTTGGAATAATGGCTCCATATGCAAAATATGAAGCCATAACCACTGTAAGCTAGCTCTGTGCCTTCACATCGTTCAAATCCTGCTTAGAGAGCCACTTGTGCTTTGAAGCTATGAGAAAATAGCCAGCAAATAATTAAGTAGAAAGACTGTTGAGCATAATTTATGTAACCTTTCACATTTTCAAACTGCAATTACCTGTGCAGGGACTGAATGAATAGTGGGTTTTCAGTTCAGTTGCTGAACAGAATTATCAGAGGAAAAACATTTGGTTAAAACCAAAGCAGAATTTTTCAGATTTTCTTGAAATGTAAGACAGGAATTATTTATTTTCTGTTTCAAATTACTTAATCCCTTTAAAATGCTTTAGAAGCTGTAGATTGCCTGTGAAGTGAAAAACGTCATTTCAGAGTGAAAAGTCACGGTGTCACTTCAGCCTTCAAACAGAGAAGTTTGGCTTCCCAAACTTATTGCTTTATAAGACTATCAGGGCAAAATCCTTTAAGAATTTAAAATCTTCCCATAAGCACATTATTTTTTTCCCAGAAATGCATTTTTTAACCCAATAGTTCAGAAGAAGAAAGAAAAGACCAAAAAGAGAGCACTGTGTTTGCTGCCATCTCTCACTTTGACCCCTCTGCCTCCGTGCTGTCTTTCTACCCTGCACCATCCACCCATTTGCATCCTTTGGGGTTGTGCTGGTTATGTCAGCCCAGAGCACACCCATCTCTCCATGGGTATTCCCACCACCAATGCCTGAGCAGACTACTGTATTTCCACCAGATCCTGGCATACAGCACCACGAGTCAAGGGGTTGCACCCATGTTCTGGAGAGGAAAAGTTGTCCTATGACATGCAGGGAGTGCATGGATAAATTAAACAAGCAGCAAGATTTTGTATGTTCATCTGGAAAACTTAATCAAGGCGCAAGGAACATAAACTTTTTTTTTTTTTGATGCTTCCCTACAGGTTTCTGAACTGCCAGAAGAAGGAAAGTGGCCAGACTTGGAGCTCTTTGGACAGCCCAGCATACCACTGTTATCCTTGATCTCTTTGGTCATCACATTTCTTCACTGCTGCTCACATAATTGATGTGTTGAGCAATATATCAACTAGCTAGGAAAAGAAAATTCAAGAATATGAAAGACAAAAGCTATCAAAGGCCTATGGAACAGCCAGGGCTGTTTCTTCAAACTTTTACAGGTCCTCTCTCTTGCAATTCATGGCACTGCCACGTTTTGGGGTGAACAGATTTCTGCTGCTAACTCTGCTTGTGCTATTCATTGATCTGCTGCACAAAACACACTGCTACACATTCAGGAACAGATGATTGCAAACTGGGGTGTGTGTGTGTGTGTACATATATATATATACACAATATACACACACATGTGTGTGGGTGTGTGTGGGTGTTTAAAAATCAATACAATAGGATAGCTCTGAGTTATCTGCCTCAAAGTTCAATGAGGTGTTAAGCATCAGACACAGATATTACATGAGAAACACTTGACAAAATCTCTCATGCACTTCAGCAGCACTACTGAGAAAAGAGGTGACTATATCATGGGGTCACAGACCCTTGTTGCAAACAGTGGTTTGTGTGAGAAGGTATTTCAGGTGTATCAAACCATGGGCTGGGTTCACAGCAGATAAAATCACTTACCAGTACAGGCATTTTCACTAAATTTGCACCAGCTTTCACCCAGTTGCCTGCAAAGCATATGTGTCTATAAGCACAACTCCAAAGCTGTCATTACAGTGATTTCTTCATGTACTGAGAAACACAGAGATTATAAGACACCTTGTTATGATAGCTGTCCATAAGGTGGGCTACATGCAGCACTTCAGCAGCAGAGGAGTCCCTGGCAGCTGCAATACGGATGCAGGTGTCTGCCTGAGAGAGCAGGCAGGCAGGAGCGAGGGAATACCAGCAACACACAGCACACACAGCAACACATGCAGCAACACACCACAACACAGAGCAGCTGTGGAGTCCTGATGTCCTTCTGCACACCAAGGTGGTGTAGTTGTGCAGCAGATTTGAGCAGGACAGAGTGATGAATACGTAGGCACAGCCATCTTAGCAGACAATCCTAGACAGTAATTATGAATCTCTCCAGTGAGCTCATGAAATGCCTTTTATTGCTTCATTTTCAAACCCACAAAGGCACTTCCCATTGCAGGAGCCCAGCCGATGTTAATGGCAGTCACATGCCTCAATCTCCCCTGCACTGTGCCTTGGAAGTTTAGTTGGCAATTTGTTGGACATCAGCTGTGTACCTGGGAGATGAGGAGATGACCAGTGGGGCAGGAGTTTAAAATCAAAGACAATCGATTATGGCACATCAGGTCTCCATCACCTGCTCAGCCTTCCCTTACTGTATGTGGGACCCCGTGGGGATCTTGTGTCATTACAGTCGGTTTCTCCTGGGAGCCACCTCCTTCCCCTCGGGGAAGCAGTTGGGAGGTTAAAATTTAGAAAGTGGTTCTCTGCAGCTAAAAAACGTGTGGTTTCACCCTAACCATAAAATATCTCAAATCATTGGGATTAGGCCTTTTCTGCTTTCCCGTGTGCCTTCAATTAGCCGCATGAAAGCGAACCCGCGGCTTTAGGACCGAAAATAGCTGGAGCGAAGTGACGCAGGCTTCGCCTGAGATGAAAGAGCGGCTTCCAGAAGCCTAATTAAAAGCAACTGAGAAACCAGTACTTGATACAGCCTCTACTCACCTGAAAAAATAAACGGAGAGCTGCAGCCAGGCTTCGGCGCGGCGTTGTGGGAAAGCGGCTGGAGGGTTTCGCCTGGGTCACGGGAAGGCCCAGCTCCGCCGGAGCACAAAATCTTTCTGTTTCTGCCTGCCCCGAGTCAGGGGGAGGTCAGCCAGCCAGCCGAGGCCACCACTGCTCCAGCAGGCCTCCTCCATACCTTGGGAGAAACGACAGCGACGTCCACCACTGCGGCAATCCCCAGTGCCCCTCTCCCTCTGCCATGTCCCGGCTGCAGGTTAAGGGAGAAATGGAATTTCAGGCAGGTTTTCCAAATTTTCCTGCAGGCTTGTGTTTGCAAGCAACCTTAGCAGCTCTGTGAAATACCATATAGATATAGGTGTCATTTAGCAAACAGCCAGGCAAGCTGACAGGTTACTAAAAACCACTATTTCTCTTTTAAAATTCACTGTCATTGGGGTCATCCCTGTAATGTCCTGCTCTGTCCCTCTGAGATGCCAGTGGTTTTGTAATTTTGTTCTTCAATTCAAAACATTTTTTCTTCCATCAAATATCCCTCTTTCAGCTCACATGCACTAAAAATTATAGAGGCAGGGGTAGTGCAAAAAATCTTGCAGGATGGTTTAACCACAACTTAAAAGTACTTCTGTGTTCAAGTTCCACATCCTTGGTGCTTGGTCTGTTTCCTGATATTGGTGAAGGATCTCGACTGGGAAAAAAACCCAAAACCCTCTACAGAATGTGAGGAAACTTTACAGCGCTGATTGACACTCTCAAACTAAAACAGCTCAGTTTTTCTTCTGAAAATAAAACTATTTCAAGATGCATATTACTGAAATTAAATTTCAATTGGCACAAGGAATCCAGGAAACAAAATGCCTTGAATAAAATATTTGTTTCACAATAAGTTTTTATCTTGATAGGGTGAAAAAAATTATTTTCAGGATAAGGTGAAAACGATGAAAGAAGAATTGTGTTTTTACCAATGATCTGAAAAACCAAATAGCTTTATGGTTCCATGTTAATTAGGATTACTATATTTGCGCTAATATAGGTATGAATCCAAAACTTACACCTTAATTACAGCAGCTGCTTGTAATATGCATTTATCACCCTATTACACAGGGACAGGAATGGGACAGCATAGTTCGAATAGATTTTAAATTCCAGGAGGTAAAATTGGAAGCAGCGTAAGAGAAAGACTAAGACAAAACAGCACGTAGTCTCATTTATTTGCCATGGACTTTTCTCGTTCATCGATAAAGCATTCGGTTTTGGTCAGAAATGTTCATATTTTTTGCTAAATTTCATCTTAAGGGAAAGGAAAAGCCAGCTGATCCCTACTGCATGCTTCTGTGTGTTTCACAGGTAGCCTGAATTAGGAGCTGAGAAGCTGTCAGGAAACCCCACTTAGGAGCAGCAGTATGCAGCAAAGAAAAACAGGACCCATAACTTCAACCTGGTTTAGAATCTGATAAACTTGAGAGAAGTCACTCAGAAATCGTAGCTCAGAGCCCTGAGAAGAGCCCCCACTGCACTGAAAGGGATCATCATGCCCAGCACAGAGGTTTCTTAAATTATAGAGCAAGGTGAGACTTAAATCCTTTTTATCTTGTTGCTGGATAGATCAAATTGTTTAGACAAAACCTAAGCAGGCAATCAGCAGATTCTGTGGTAGGGATTTTCTGTGGCTTTCCCTGCAAATGCTGCTTAAACTGTATGTTAATGAGAAGGGACCTTTTTCATTGGTATATTCTTGTTCATAACCAGTGGGAACAGATGTGTGTGTGATCTGTGACTATGCTGCATATTTTGCTACTCTGATGGAGCTGCAAACTCAAAATCAAGAGAAACAGGAAATGTTTTTAAAAAACACAAACCCAAAAAGCCAAAAAATCCCCAAACCAAGCAAAAACCAGAAAAGAAGTGTTATAGGTTTCGAGAAACACTTTGGGAGGAGATTGAGGGTGGAACCAGCAAACACTGGAAACTCAGTAATAAAATCATAGGTACATATGTGACTAGGGCGGCTGAAGAGACAAAAAAATACAGATAATTAATCCACACCAAAGGAAATGCAGTCATATGGAGGCAAAACTTGACAGAAAGCACTGCTGTATTTTAAGGGGCTCTGTGAGGAACACTTTTCCTTAGAAATTATTGGAGTAACATATTCTCCTTTCTTGAGTTTGCTGAAGTGTGAAACATTATCCTGAAAGCTGTTTATTTATGAGCCCTCCGCAAGGCACATGGAATTCTCAAGGACATAATCTCTCCATTTCTTGTAAAAATATTTGAAAAGCATTTCTGAGGCCTCACTGCACCTCTCAACCCACCACTACTGATTCGACAGCCGCACTTATGGGACAGAATCATTTTGGGGCTCCTTTGAAGAGTTACACTGGAGATGAAATTTTTACCTGCTTTTTTTCTGTGCAGCACTCAACATGAAAAGGGCTCAGACTACACAGTGAAGCCTGAAATTAGCAAAGAGCATTAGACTCTCAATTTGAAAGTGTAACTTTTGTATTTATGGGTATCATTTCTAGAAGCATGCCTGGGGAAAAAGTACAACAGGTCTTAAGTAGGATCAGGCAGGGATGAGAAGCAGAAATACGAAGGAATAGTCTTACAGATTTTTCTTGAGGCAATTACCTTTTCATCTTGGTAAAAAAAAATAGCTACTGAAAGATTTCATTTTAAATAATTCAACTTTTAAATAAATATTCTGTAGAAAATATTACTAATTCAAATCATTATTCAGATGTGAAATAAGTTTTATGTTTAAATTTGAAATTAATTGCCTTTATTTCTAAAATACTAGGATATTCAAATGATCAAAATTATTATATTTCTCAGTTGAAATTTTAAAAATGCTTTTTACTCTTGACATCAAGAAAAACCTGCTATGTCATTGCTCTCTTGTTCTTTATATCAATGTCTGAGTCACAAATGAGGGGTTGCTTGTGGGAGAGATGAGGTGTGAAAAGGAACATTTGTGTATGACAGGAATAAATGGATATGTGATGAGGCACATATTTTAAAGGCAAAGTTTTTTAGGAAGACAAAATTGCTAGTAGTTCTGTAAGGCAGGCATAAAAAGTAGTCTTAATATTTTAAAAATATGTGTAAAGATTCAGGTAAGGAAGGAAGTGTATAGTCTAAACTTTCTGAATTGCATTTTTAAAAATTATTGTCCAAAAATTATTGTCCAAACTATCATCATTGATTCAATCTTCTATTTACAAACTTGGAGAACAATGTGTGCTTTATAGAATAGTTGTCTCTTGAGTGTTTACTAATCCTTTGATAGCAGTGCTGGTAGAAACACATCAGTTCATTTCAGCTCTCAGGTGTTAGTTTTATTAATGTAATTGCCATTCTTTAAGAGATTTCAACAAATCCTTTTGGCACTTCAACCCCTCACCAGCTTTTTCTAAAGCTGAATTGTCATTTGCTTATAAAATGTCACTGTACGTCTTGAAAAATAAAAACTTAATATGAGAACAAAAGGCCCTACTCAATGTTCTTAACATTCTCGTGAAATAAATTTCGTATTGACTTCAGCTGCAGTCAACAGATTTTTCTGTGAAAAGCACAAGAAAGAGGATCTAAATTGAATCCAGAAAAGTAACTTATATCAGGCTAAGTCCCCTTAAAACTCTTTGTGAAGAAGCAGATGGCTCTGCTGCTCTCTTGGCTTGCTCCCCCAGATCTCTGCCTGCCTCATCCAGACCCTGATTCTCAGAAACATTAAAACCCATCCACCACAGCAGAGATTACCACAAGATTTGGATGCTTAGCAGCATCTTGAGACTGGAAACTTCCAGGACATTGTGCAAAGTGAAATTATTAACTTCATATGACTACTGACCAGGCCTGTCTGGAGGAGCAGAATTTGTGGAAGGATGCCCAGCTGCCCATGGGATTTCTCCGCCCTGGTAGGGATATTGGGGCAGGACTTCTCTGTTGGCTGCTGTGTGGAGGCTTGTTGAGAAGCTGGCAATTCTGAGAACAGTGGAAAGGGATGGAGGAGAGGTCTGGTGCAAGGAGAACAGGTCACAGGACCTAAGAAGAAAGAGGTAAAGCTAAATAGCCCAAGGCAGCTAACTGATGTTAGTCTTCTGCATTTGGAGGCCACTGGTGCGACTGGGAGCAAGCAGATCTGCCTCTCCACTTGGACCTTCACGGCCCCATCAGCTTCACAGGTGAAGCCAGGAAAGAGGGGAATGTGCTGCCCTCTGTCTACCTAATTTAACTCTAGAAGGGTTACAGGCTGCTGTGTTTCCCAAACTGGTAGAAGATACCTTGACCACTTGTTTTATTCCTCACAGCTTTCTCTGGGCACTAGAAGCATGGTGGCAGCAGGAAGATCTTGCACTTGATCACATGCTGGGGTGTCAAGATTACCCTGTTTTTCTTAGCCTAGTCTTAGTTCTCTGAATTAGAGTCCAAAGATGAAAAGATTAGTTTTTTCCACCTCTTACTTCCCTCCTCCCTAGTGTTTTCCCCACTAAGGAAAAACAGGAGAGAAATTTACTCCTCCCAGGAGGCAACTTATTCATTACACGACTCAGCATGGGGGCAAAAACTGAAGTTAAAATTTAATTTTAATGTCACTAAATTAAGCCACTAAATTATCTTCTTAAAATGAGTTTGGTAATCCAAGAGGCAAAATTTCTCTCTCTGGGCTTAATTGAGAAAACAATTAGATCTAGATAAAGCCAGTTTTTGCCAGATGACACAGTCTAGAGCACACTGAAAGAAACCTAATCGTCAAAAGCAGAAGCAAGAGAAGATTGTTATAAAAAGGTGTCTTTTCCAGGTTTCTCTGGTATTTCTGTGGAACCTCTTGCAACTGTCATGTGGAGGTTCATGAAATGTGGATCAAGCCAATGTTTCCTGTTCTGCAGGCTGGGAGATCCAGAGCAAAGCCCTGATGCTCTGGAGGCAGATCTCTGGGACAGAGGTGTCCTCTGTGGGCACTTTACTTGCCCTGGTGTGGTGCCCACCAATCCATCCACTTCACTGAGGGAGGAGCTGGGCAGAGCAGGGAGATATTCCTGTGTGGTAGTGTCTCCTAAAAATCAGTTTGAGGCCCCTGCTTTTCTGCTGGGGTCAGGATTGAGATTTGGTCCCCAGGTGTGGATGTCTTTTGGGCTGTCAGCTGGAAGCATCAAGTAAGCACCGCAGCGGCAACTTAGTTGTGAGGCTATTTTTTTTTTTTTTCCCTAAAAACCTTCATTTATTCACGTTTCCTGTAGGTTTGCCTGGCGTTACCCAGTGGAGGAGCTCCCCAGGCCAGTCTGGGAGCAGGGAGTGTTGATCCAGCTGGGCCTGGCGGCCTGAGCAGCCGTTCCCTGCAACAAACCAGCAATTGTTTGGTGCCCCTGGGGGCCCCAGGGAGCCTCCATGCCCCCCCAGGCAGGGGGTGGAGCAGGGCAGGGAGTTCCTGTAGCCCCCCCTTCCTTCTAAAGGCGGTGCTTTCAGTCACACCATGTCACTGTCCTGCTTCCACTCACTTCTGGTCATGCTTTTTTTTTTCTCTTTCATCTGACGAAGCTTTTTTTTTTTAACTTTGCATTTTGAAAACTATTTGGTTTTAATACAATACAATACAATAAAATAGCTGTCTCCTTATCTGTTCACTTGGAACAGCTCTAGAGACATCAGCAGGGAGTGCAGCCCCAGTGGGAATTTATTTCCCTTGTTTCTCTTCCAGCGACAGAGCAGAAGCACTGGCACCTTTCGCGAAGATTTTATCTCATGAGCTGGCAGCAAAAAGTGGTTTGGTTGTTCTTCTTCCTTTCCATACATCTCATACCTTTTTTTGTGTGCCAGTATGATGAAGTCTTCCAGGAAACTGTTGACTGTCACCAGTCCCCTAAGAAAGGACTACAACCAAGCAACGACATGGCAATCATTGTTTTGTTAATGGACATGTGTGTGCAAGTGTGTGCTGGTGAGACAGGCGGAGTTTGGGGAGAGAATTAAATACCATACGTGCCTACAGCAACAAGAGACCTCTGTCTTAACGCACAGCTAAGATTTTTGGAGAATATAAACCACTTAGATTTCAATGAAATAGCGAAAGTTTGTTTACTTGCAAAGCAGATCACAAGCAGTACATGCAAGATGTCACATTGTTTATCCTTTATGCTCACCGGTTAGGAAATTCTTTTCTTCCCAAGCTGGAGGAAGTGGTCTGCAGGGAATAAAAGGCATCTCTTTCAAGCTATGCAAAGCCTAGTGCATTTTGCAAAGAAAGGTAGTTCTTCCAAAAACCACTTCATACTTTCTCACTGCTGCCTGCTGGAATGACTATCACATAGGCCAACTGGCAACTATTCATCTGCATTCTTAATTCAGTGGGGAGTGAAACAAGGAAAACATTTTTATAAGACTGCTTAAAAATTATATGCAAGGGAAACAATTAAAAAAATGTGCAGCCATTTTCTTGAGGGTGCAGAAATGCCATATCCAATGACCAATTTAAAAGGGCCAATTTTCTCCAACTGGATTTATTTTGCAAAACCTGCCAGGCAGACAGAAAACTAAATAGTGAAGTGTTTCATTTTAATATAACTTTAATTTAACAATAGTGCCAGAAATACCCAGACAGGTTTATAGTGCACAAATTATACTATTCCAATACTCCTCTTGCTGCCCCCTGATGACAGTCAGGTTTTTGTAGGCTGGTTAGCTGGTATCTGGTTGGAACTGGTTTGGATTTAAAATCTACCAAACTTTCTTAGGACCCAAGTTTTCAACTTGAAATCCTCAATTGCTTTGTCTGTGGGCGTACTCAGGCCACAGCAGCCTTTAACTTCAAGGAGTTCTTTATTGCTTTTAGAGTATATACGTCACAGGCTGTTTTCGCTATTGGTCTGTCTGTGCTTAATTTTTGTAGCATTTTGACATTGCAAAAATGACAGTATAAGGAGCTGAGTGCTATTAAAAAAAGCATGAGCAAATGTTATTTGTTTGAACACATGAATGGTAAGAAACTTCTCCTATAGATCCTATGGGTCTTTAACTCGCTCCAGCCTGTACTACACTTCACTCTGCACTCAGTGTAAGGTCTTGTGAGAACAACAGCTTTTTCAATGTGCTTAACTTTGTTTGGAGGTGTGGGAGGAGTGTCCAAGGTGTAATGAAAAAAAGCAATTTTTTAATTGTAATAATACTGCTGAGACAGATTGCCTTGTAACATGCATATGAGGTCAGGCTAAAATGGCAATTGTGTTCCCATCTGGCTTTAAATCTGGGATTTATAAATTTTCCTGTGCCCTGATTCGTAAAGTGGAGATGAGGTTTTCGGACTGGGAGAGGCTGAATCCTCCATTCACCCTCTGCCTGGCAGATGGAGAAGCTGCTGAACAGCTGCTGAACACTTTGCAGCATGGTATTTTAAGGTAAACCCTCATCAATCTCACTTTGCCTTTCAATGCCCCTCTAGAAATTGCACCAAGGGAGAGGTTTGTTCATGCATGTGAAGATGAACCATCCCAGCACAAGGTTTGACAAAAACCTTCTGAGATTATTTTCTTCTCAACTGCATTGGCATGCCAGCCCTGCATGAATTAGAGTCCCAAGGCTAACCAATGGAACCTTCAGGTGCAGCTTGCAAGGTAACTATGCAAGTGTTCCTTGATGGTTCCTCTGAATGATACACATTCTCAAGTTTGGAAAAACTCTCTTACCCAATACCCAGGAGTAGGTTACTCCAGGTAAGCTGGGAGTCGTCAAAGAGAAAGCCTGGGTTTGGCTGGTGCTTTCATGGAATACTTCAGCACAGCTAGAAGAGATGGGATGCAGAGGACAGGGTAGGGAGAAAAATACACACATAGATATTTTTAAAGTCAAAGCAACAAGAAGAATGGACTAAAGCAGGGGTCAGCATTAGGAACTGGATACATTTTGTGTATCTGTAGCACATCTTTTGCATGCCTTTCACAGAGAACATAGATGAGGTTAGGATACTCTCGTTTCACTCTCACCTGTGCTTCTCAGTTTGATAAGGCTGCTCCCCTTTATGAGAAATGGTGATAAATAGCTCAGTATCTCACAGAAACATTGTCTGGTTTAGTGTATTCATATGGATCAGTTAAATACCTGAATAGTCTGCAGAGTTTTTTCACAGAGCTCTACAGCAAGGTTAGCTGTTTCTGAGCACGAAACTAGGAGACCAAGGATGCTAATTGGTTGTGCATCTTATCCAAGTCAATGGCAAAAAGCAAACATTTGTGAAGATCAACTGGTTTGGAGGAAACAGGGATCTATACTAATAAAAGTCTCTAGAAGTGACAGGATGATATTTTCTACCATAACCCATAAACAAAATACATACTGAATCACAGTCTCTGATTATTTGAGGTCTGAGAAAATGAAATAGGAAATTAAATCCACTGCAAGATCCTGAAATTCCTCAGACCACAAGACTGCACCATTCTTAAAGAAACCAAACGAAATACATTCTAAAATCCATTTCTTTCTACCTTTTCTTCCCTGTCATATCTTAAAATCTGCTGACTTTTGAATAAATACTTTTTGTTGTAACAGTGTTGTCTAACTTAGAAATATTAAATTATTCATTGCCATTTTTCTACAGAAAGATATGCATGGTAAACAAACAATTATATTCTGACTTTCTGTCTATCTAGTGTTGTACAAATAGGTAATTTCTTCCCAAAACTCGCTTCTGATTTATTTCACACCTTTTAAATATTATAAATCACTTGAACACCAGTCCTATTTCAAAAAGTAATTATGTTTGTGTTTAACCCTAAAGATCTATTTAAAAAATGGAGAAAAGTAAAACCTCTCTGGATTCCTGGGGAAAAAAAAAGGTAAATTTTCTAAGCACTTCCTGGAATTAAAACTACTCAAAAAACATCTGTATAACACTACCGACTGCATGTATTCCTCTGCAGAATAAGCAAATATGTTTTTCACTCTTTCTGCACTTATCATGTATCCTGCCATTTCCATTATCTTTCTGATATATTGAACCAGATCTTTTTCTTTTCCTGTTTCTATTTTATTAAACAAAAAACATATACAAGATAAAAACTAATATATACAAAATAATATTTATATTTGAAATTTACAGAATTACACACAAAAACTTGTGTGATATATAAAGACCAAAAGATAAACGGCACAATATTTTGTAGAGAGAAAACCTAGAAAACAGAACCTCTAAAAAAAAGACTCTATTCCAACCTGTTTTCTTCAACTCCTGCATTTTTAAAATGTGTTTCTGCTGAAGTTTTTATGTTCTCACTGCTCATAGGTCCTATCTGTGGAAGTGATCCATTTCAACCAGTTTAAATGAGTTTGGTTTTTTTTTTCTTGGTACTTTAAATATTTTGCTTTTATTGTTAGACTGTGGCTGTTGGAAAATATTTGGTGGAAAGAAAGATGAGAAAAGTAAAGAGGAAAAGCATACATCACTGTAAAATAGCTTACTGAAAAAACACTGCAGTACTGAGATTTTGGTTTTTAAATGAATTCTGCCTTCTTATATTTTAGCTGAGAAAACAGAAAGGAGTTAAGAAAAATTGTTCTGAACTGATGTGAGCATTAGAATGGGTTTTGAGAGAAGGCAGGTAATGAATTGTGGTTGGTGGAGTTGTGTCAGCTGCAGCACAAAGGCTGAGTGAACCACCCCATGTTACTCTGCTGCCATAATTCCCCGATCCCGCAGGTGTAGGGGCACCGACTTGCTTGCAGGGCTTTATCCTGTCCTTATCTCCTCAGCCTGCCCATGGTCACCATTGCTCTGATCTTCCTCCCACTGCTCTTCAGCCAGGGACACTCGTACCCATGACTTGGAAGGCAAAAATCCCCAAACTCGATGACTTTGCCTTTGATCTGTCTGTTCCCTAAACATCACACGGGGGGGCCAAGAAACACTGCCGATGCTAATTTGACGGTGACCTTGTGGCGAGCTGGCTTTGCTACCCTGTGTGAACTTTGTCAGCTTAGAAACAGCAGTGCTGTGTGCACAGCCACCTAAACAAGGCCAGTGCGGGTGGAGGGGAGCATCCCACCAGTAGAAATTAGGACTGTTTTCTTTTTTGATTTTTCCCATTCTTCTCTGTGATTCGCAGCCTAGAGAAACACCGCAAGAATGAGGAGAATTTCGGTAGGTCGAGTGCAAAGGCAAGGCAGGATGTCAGAAGTGGGTGAAAGATAAGAAGCTGCGTTTGCTTAGAGTTTGGGAAAGTTGGGCTGGCAGTTTGAGGAACAACTGGGACGAGGTTTTCAGGGCAGCAAGTGTGGAGATCAGCAATCGGTTTTGTACTACCCACTGACAAAGATTGCTGTCATGATTCTTGCCATTGTGGTGGCTCGTGCCTTACTCCCATCTGCAGGAAATGCAAGTGATGGAAGCTAGACAGGAGACTGGAGTGAACAGGGATGCCAGACACATGTCCTAAGTGGGCATGCTGCGGGCACATATTCATCCGTGTCTTGCCTCTGTGCCCCAGATCTGGGTGACTCCCTGCCAAGTAAATGAAGGCAAGTGGAGGAGAGCCATGATCTTCATAATGCTGTGGACTCCATCAGCCTGATGACAGGCTCAAAGTAGCAGTACCGACAACAGACATTGATATGTGGCTAAGAGAAGTTTGTTTTTTTTTTTTTTAAAGAAAGCTATAGCCTGAAGAGATGGGGCAGACATTTTCTGAAAGCTGTGTCTGTGTGTTTGTCTGATGAGGTGGGTCAGTGATCTTCCTGGTTATCAGAACACTTACAGAAATTAATTTCCACAGTTCTCCCCAAATGCCAACAGAAATATCTCATGGTATTGCATTTATGAGGCTGAGAATCCCACAAGGATGTCATAGTCTCCATTTGTCAAAAGCTGCTGTAGGGAGCTGCATAAATCCATGAAGACCATGAGAAGGGGCTCTTCAGATGCTCTAAAGCACCCAAGGGACTTAGAAGTGACTGAAGGAGACACGCGAATGCTCCATGGCTTTCCATCTCCCTTGTCCTGCCTAAGAACATTACACTCACAGAAATAGTTCCCAAAAATAACTGGTTTGGATGGACAGAAAGACTGGCTGTAGCATTCCGCTCCTCTGATTTATGGCCAGTGTTCATGCCAGCATCCTTTGCTGGGAGCTCACTCATGCAGTTGGGAGCCACAGGTTTTCAGGCTGTGCAGAAATACTCATTCCATGGGAGCAGTCAGAGCAGCAAGGTGTGATATCTTCATTACACAGCACTTCAAAAGTGAATTTCTCTCAGACCCTGAGTACACAGATGGAGCATGCAAAAAGGGTGTCACTTTTGAGAACCCCAAAGAGTACATGAATTAGTGTGTTAAATATTAGCTATTGAATATTGGAGGAAATGGGTAGCCCTAGCTATTAGCACTTTCTTGACCTTTCATATCAGAAAGCAGCCAGTTCTCTTGCATTTAGGAGAGAGAACATGCAGCTTTTTTTCTTTTCTTTTTTTTTAACGTGCTAACATATAAAACATTCTAAGGGAAATTCCGTATTTTTTTTCCTCAAGTAACACACTCTTCTCTGCAAGAAGATATACAGATGTTTTATATTTTTATATCATTATAGTTTTGGAAAATATGGAGAAATACTTATGAAAAATGCCAACATTATCATTCTTTTATTCTTTTATTCAGACCTAGGTTAGGGAGTTGCTTTGATGCAATTTAACAATATCTTTGTGAAGATTATTCTTTTATACAAAGGTGCTTGTTTGATTAATTTTGTTAAGGTAAGACTATCTACATTTAGATGGCATGACAAATATGAGTCACAAATGTAATTTGTTAATCTTCATGGCAGGTGAAACGTCTTATAAAATGAGACGTAAGACATGCCACTGCAATGAAAAATGATTGACAAAGCAAAGTACACCAAAAATGGAAAAAAGAGACCTGGAAAATAGATAATAGGTCAAACAAAATGTGCTCCATGCTTTGTTCTGAAGGTTCCTCAAGTGGAGCATAGACAATGACAAGGTGAAGTGTCACAAAGTATGCTTTTATGGTGTCTTCTGCTTCGGGAAATTCCCAGAGCGTTTCACAGAGCATCTCACATGAGCAGGAGACCGCACTGGAATGCCACAAATTTATGGGTAGTAAAATGTGTTGCCAGAGCGTAGTTAATTAGAGATGTCACTGGTCTGTGTGAGGGGCCAGAAGTCTCTGAAATTCTTTCATCTCTAGATTTACCAGAGTCTTTCCCATAAGCCATAAAAGATACTGGCTGTGAGGACATGATGATACACTGCACTGGGATGTGGTGTCAGAAGCGTGTGCTGTTTCAAACACATCCCAGGAGCTAATCACCCAACTCCTGTCCTCTTGCTGGAAGTGACTGTATCAGGGGGCAGGAGGACTCAGGATCCCCAGGTGCTGAAGCTGGAGAGCCAGCTGAGGTTTCGTTGTCTGGAAGTGGGGGCAACTCTGGTTTTGCTACCAAGAGAGCTGGGAAGTATGAAAAGAACAAAAGTAGTCTGGTTCCCTCTTTACCTCAGACAGCAACTTCAAGTGCCTTTTGAGGTGGGGTGATGGAGTTGAACAGCTCTTTGCAGCCAGGTCTCCTTGCCAGCCTAGACTATGCCCAGGTAGAAAGGCATGGAGAACCAGCAGCAGTCTCTCTGCAAGTAATTTACAGGGACACAGGAGATATGCGACAGGCAGGGTTGAGAAGAGTTCACCTCCCCACTTTCTTTCTCTTTTTTTTTCTTTTTTTTTTTTCTTTTTACATCAGAACACATGCAGAGAAATATCTGATTGCACTAATAGCTTTATTACTTTTAGCATGTACTCACTTAGCCAAACAGGTGAAACTGATTTGTGCCAGGTTTTTACGAGCCCAAGGGCCAAGCAAGCAAAACAGGAGTTTTGTGTGACAGGGCCCAGCTTCTTCTGGTTCTCATCCCAGTTTGAAATTTGTGAGAAAATTCAATTTGAGCAAAGCACCCTTTTCAACTCTGAGACAAGCTCGCGGCCACCTGAATCAAAACCAGATGTACTTATCAGGCCTAAAGATAACAAATAGCGGCTTGAGATCCTGTCAGCAGAGGACCACCGGAGCAAGGGCTACAAAACTCGCTTGCCTCATGAAATTCTAGCACGATGCATATTAATGCTCACCAGATCTGGAGTCAGGTCTCCTCAGCTCCTTTTTTCCCCCCCCTTTAATAAATTCTGAAGAACATCGCTGCATTGTAAACTGGTTATTTGAGACTGTTTAAGTAAAACCCAAAGCCCCCACATCCCTCTAATTCCTCCCCCTTCTCCCCCTCCCTTTCCCTCTTCCCCCTGGGCTGACAAAAGCAGGTCTTTTCAAGTATGCCCATAGCAGGAGATGGTTTGTTTTGGCAAGGGAGCAGGTGCCTTCCCCAGCTCGGAGATCTGGAGTGTCAGCAGTGACCCTGAGGTCTTGGGTGGCCAGCTTCACGCTTGCACTTCCCCATGTCAGCCGATACACCTACCACCCACACGCTGAAAGCTTCCAGCAAGCTCAGAAATGCTTAAAAAGGGAGCTGACCTTTCCCTCCTCTCTTCCCTCCTCCTCCTCCTCCTCCTCGTCCTCCTCCCTCCCCAGTCCTCTTCTCCTGTCCCCTTGGAGCAGCCCGGGAACGTTATGAATGTCAGGCCCCACTTCTTATAAACAGCAAGGTAGGGGATCGTTTGAACGCTGGGGTTGTGTAACCTTAGCTTCTTGCAGATGATTAAAATATGACCATGTAAACAAATGATGCCTTAAATCCCTGGAATATTCTGCCCCACTCTTATCTAAAGAGAAAGAGAAGATGGGAGGATTATGTGGATATTTTTCAGGGTAATTTTATTTGGTGCTCCTAAGCCCAGGGTGTCTGTTTCAGCGCTAAGTGGACCGGTCTTCTGTTACCTTTTAATTATTCTTTTCTATTTGCATCTTCCAAACAAAATCATTTTCCCACGTGGTGCTTTAGTGAGCTTCAGTAGTAGTAGTCTCCACTAAAATGCACCACTGAGAAGAAGTGTAAAGCATGACCTAAACCAGTCCTTGGGGTGCTCTACACTGACACATACGCAGACCCCAGAAAAGCTCTAGCTGCTTATGCTGAAGGGTTTCCAGCCCACGCTGAGGTGAATGCTATTAATTGATAAGTACATCGACTGGAGCTGTTAATTTAGCACAAAAATCTCACTTTGGCATTCCAGCATTTAGTAATACAACCATAAAATGTGTCAATTATTAAAATACCATTTCGTAATTTTCTCCTGGCCTGTGGGACCCGGCACTGAAATGAATGTCTATAGCACTGTAAATTTTTTTTAAAAACACACACATGCACCCACACAGACCCCTTTGCCCAGAAATGTCTCTCTAGATAAAATTCTCTAGTTCAGCATATTTAGTGATGATTGATTGATAACTACAGCACATCCCAGGACCACATTTTGCTCTCAGGCAACCCCGTTGAAACCTTATCACTGTCCAAGCAGCCACCCAGGGGAAAGAGAGGCACATTTTGAACCAATAAGGAGCTGCAAAATGGCTTTTTTTCAGGGGAACGCCACCAAGAGCGCGATGTATAAAGAAAATTGATGTTCCTTGTATGTCCTTTCAAGGAAAATTACACAAACAGTATCATACCAAGCTCAGTTCAGCAGTTTCTTTACCAGTTACTTAGCTTTCCAGTTGATGTTACCAATGTGGTTACCGGAGCAGAGACAACAAAGTTCCCAGGATTGTAATCAGGCCAAATAAGCCACTTCCTCTGCTAAGTGCTAATCAACGTTTTCCTTTTGCCTTCCTAAGCAGTTGCAAGGGGAATATTGCCTCCTTCATGCAGGCCAAGAGAATTAGGCAACCAAAACACAGCCTTACTAGAACTGCACATCTCCCTCGCCCTGGCCATGGCAGGCTGGATGCAACACCCAGGGTAACTTTCTGAAAAGGACCAACAACCCTCAGGCTCCCACCCAGCTTCTGCTTTCTTTCTCCCATCACTCACCCTAATCTAGTCATGCCCTCCTTCCTACTGCCTCGTGGTGGGGGGGGTCGCATTTCCAGAGGGTTTTGGGTCATCTGTCACGTTGAGGCTTTTTCTTTGTGTTTACACTTCACGGTTGGTTTTTATTCCCTGATGCTCCATGTGGGCTCAATTCAGTAATGGCCACTGTGTTTTTGCTGAAGATTTTGGATCCTGATGTTCCCTTACCCTCTCCCTCAAGATCGTTGTCCCCTTACCTGCATTTCAACTTGTCAACACTATTATTATTGTTGTTGTTGTTATTGTTATTGTTGTTGTTGTTATTATTATTATTATTGTAATTGTTGTTATTATTATTATTATTATTATTATTATTATTATCATCATCATCATCATCATCATCATCATCATCATCATCATCATCATCATCATCAGCTACCTTAAAGGAGGTTGTAGCAAGGAGGGACTGGTCTCTTCTCCCAGTCAGCAACTCTCAGGATGAGAGGACAGAGACTCAAGCTGTGCCAAGGGAGGTTCATGTTGGACATCAGGAGGTGCAAAGGCCTTCATGGAAAGGCTTCTTAAGCATCAGAATGGACTGCCCGGGGAGGTGGTGGAATCCCCATCCTTGGAGGTGTCCCAGAAATGACTGGACATGGCACTTAGTGCCATGGTCTAGTTCACCGGGTGGTGATCTATCATTGGACTCAATGATCTTGGAGGTCTTTTCCAGTCTAAGTGATTCTGAGTTTTTGTGGTTATTCAGATGTTTTTCAATAGTCCCCTGAATCATAAATCCTACTGCACCTTGAACGACAAGGTTCAAAAAAGGTGGCTGGATTTGCAGTTTCTATCTCAAGCCTATGACTACTGTAAAGGCCTTTGTTTCTTGTGCCATGTGGCACCTTCCTTTTCTAGAAGTCGCAGCCTTGGGTTCCCAGGAGTTGCTTCTGCCGTGTGCTGACAGTGACTTGTGCTGGCCGGACTTGGCCACAGGATGGCAATGTGTGTATGGAGTCGGACAGACGTGCTGCTGTCCTGCTGCGAGGCTCAGGATGAGAGACGAAGCTGGAAAAGCTAGACGCGGGAAGAGGGAGAGACCATAAATTTTCTGGGCTCTACTGTGTTTCGTAGTTGTTGTTTAAGTCAAATACGCTGTTGGCTGGAAAGTACCTCTCTCCAAGAAGAGGCCCGTATTTAGCTAATTATCCCAAACCAAGCTATATGTAATTACAGCTTCTGATTTCAAAGGCATTTGCCAGTTCGGGCCCGCTGCCATCTTGTGAATAATTCTTTGTCACACAAGCTTGCTGGCAGGCTGATGCTAGTGGCTGCTATGCATTAAATTTGGGCTATATGATTGGTCATGTACTTTATAATGGGACGTAACTCTTCTCTGTTTCAATGACTGTAACTCTTAAAAAGAACCTGTTGGGGAGGAAGAAAGACATGGTGATTAACACCTCCATATGGACTACAGGAGACCCAAGGTTCAAGACCTTAGGCTTGCAATCCTATGCAATCTTTGGCAAACCTTGCAGTGATAGATCCAAAAGACTACCTAAGTGCCCGAAAGTCGTCTGTGAAAAGCTCAGGTTTTGGCAGAAATGAAGTCCAGAACAGTATATTAAGAATCAGTGCTCCCAATCCAGTGTATGGGAACAGCATGGCCCTTTCAAACAAAGTTCATTCCCCTTCCTCCTGCCCCCTTACAGTCAGGGAAACGCCTGACCCTGGCTAGCAGGATCTGGGATGAAATGGGATCAACCTTCAGCCCTGCTCCTTTCTCCTGGGTGCTGGAGGTGCCTTAACTTTCTTTGGAGCTTCAGTTTGGAGCCTTCTCCTGAGGTAGGCACCATCAGCATTTCTTTCTGATCAAGATTGCTGTTTCATGTTCTTATGTGGTGAAACTTGCCTCTACTGTCCTGTCTCTGGATTTTGTCCTCAGTCTCCCTGTGTTTCTCTGTGCCACTCACCAAGAGCGTGTGGGAGTATTCTGAGAATGTTCCTCTTTTTAAGGATCAGAAGGTTTGAGGCACTTTACTAAGGTGGGATTGTGTGAAGGTTTGAGTATTGACTGCTTTTGGAAATGCAGTTTAAACAAGTGCATAAAGGCAGTGTAGAACTCCCAAGATGTCTGCTGTGCTTAAACAACTTACAATGAGCTTTATGCTAGTGAGAGACTCAGAGTTGGATGCTCCAAGTGTGAGGGCAATAGTTATAGCTCCCAGAGGAAACCCAGCTCCAGGAATCAAATAAAAATACACCCAGAAGTGTTATTTCTCAGCAACCTCTCTATTAGAGACACCACTTTACAAGGAATTATTTCCACTCCTCCTGCAGTAAGCCCTTGTTCTCAGCTGGCAATCAGACTCTGTTTTATTTTGGCTTTTTTCCTGACCTAACCTAAAGGGTCTTAGGGCCTCCTGGGGAACTGGAGCCCTTCAAACAGCAGCTGAGGGTAAGGGAGAGCCGAGCAGTGTTTGGGACGAGTGGGTTTGAGGGGCCTGTGGTTCCCCTGCCCAGCCCTGTGTCCAGCTTTGGCTCCCAGGGTCTCGGGAGAGAGGCATTCACAATTTTCCTGGGGTAAGTGCAAGAGGGCACTGGGCAGCAGCAGCTGCTGCTGATCTGCTCGTACCTCTGCTCCAGCGGAGGGAAGGTTAACTTAGCTTTAAATAGTTGACACTCTGACTTTGAGTGGTTAGTGTGGGCACGTAATTGTTGCTTGTAAATATGACTGTCTCAGAAGGAAGTCTCAGTGTTTGGGGGATTTCCCACCTTGGCTTCTCTTTAAGACTTTCTATTTTCAACAGCCAGTCATCTTCCACTGTTGAAATAATCCCTTTTTTTTTTTTCCTGAAGCCATCATTCTATCACGTCACTATGATGGTTACAAGTTTCCACCTGTGTCACTTGCTGTGTCCTGATTCTGTGTGTCAGGGACTCTGGGGAAGAGTCCTCCAGGATCCCTGAAGGCCTTTTTGAGGGTAGCACATAACCCCCCGTTGGCCAGAAGACATCAGGAGAAAGAAGAGCAAAGGCTGCTGACAGGAAGTCAAAGACTTCCCTGGCTTCATTTTGCTTTGGAAAAGAAGGATAAATGTAACTTATTTTACTGCTTACATGTCCTGCAGGATAAATAAAACTTACATTTGAATTAATTCAGAGCCTGGATTCCTTCCCAAAAGGGAAGGATTGTGTGTGTGTGTGTGTAGGTGGACTAAAAGCTATTTCTCAGCTGAAGAGAAAACATAGCAACTCCACTAAAACATCTCTACAATTAGTATGGCTACTTTTATGTTGCTGTATTTTAAGCCATAAAATCTAAATGGGAGCTCTTCTCTCTGTTCCTCACAGAATGAAGCTCCTACACATTTTTGTGGTCTTCCTAGGCAGCAGAATCAATTGGTTGTAGACTCCTTTTATATAAATCCCACAACTATTGTCTGCCATGCCATTTGATATGCCCTATGTGATGATACTGGAGTGAAAAATCCTGGAAATGCCATCATGCTAAAATATCTACTTCTTCCCCTAAAGAACTTGCCAAGAGTATAGTTTTTAGCGATGGTAGAAATACTTGTTGAAAATTACCAGTCAAATAATTAGTGTATTTTGGCCACCTTGTATTATCAAAGATGTGAAAATCACTGGTGTAGAATACACCAGTCTTACAAGATGCATATTTGGCAGCTGTAATGTTAGGGTAATATGTGCATGTTCATCATACCTTTGTGTTTTGATTTGAATTAGTTTACAAGTTCTTCCTTAGATAACTTCACTTAGACTGAAAAGTTGAGTCTTGAAGTCCTCTCAGACAAATCTGCATTAGAGTTAAAAGGTTTTAAGCCTGCACATACTGAAAGATTGAGTCCTATAGGAAAAAAAAGGCCATTTCAGGAAAGAAAGACCCCTTTATATTTCTTCATCTCTTTCCTCCTTCAGATTTCACTGGTGACCTTTCTTTTCAGGAAGGGCTGAGTTTGCAGTGTCTCTGTCCATCCTGTCCTGAGGATAGGTGTTTCATGTGTGCGTCTGTGTGCTTCCATGTGGTTTTCCCTTATTTTAGGCTAGTTCTTATTTGTGACTTTTTTGGCTGCCACCCTGGTGATCCTGCCTTAGGGGAGATGCCAAACAGGAGTCTCAGGTCTGAGGAAGAAAAACCCTTTTGTGTAGGTCCTACAGCAACAGATACGCAATACTAGCATGATTTACGTGACGTGCTATGTGTGGGTTGAAGTATAGCCACTGAGGTTTATTAATTCAGGTCAGGATAGGGCTGAGGCTTTGAAATAGGTGTCTCTGCCTCCAACTGCCCTATGGAGATGGCTAGGTTTTGCCACCAACACAAAACTTTAGGTGAGTCTGTCAGACTGACTCATACAGCAAGAGTGAAAGGTGATATCTTCTAAAAGACTGGGTTTATTCCCATAAAACCCAAAATCAGGAAACTAAAGGATTATGGTGAGAATTCCCATTGCTTAAGGAGAGGAGAGGAATTAAATAAGAAAGCCATATACATTGTAAAAGACTTGCTCCATTTTGCTGTCTTTTTTCTCTTATTTTTTTGCTTTCTTTAATTCCCCTACCCTGCACTTGGTATGTCTGTTACAATGTGATTATAGCAATAGTTTAAGCAAAATCTCTCTGCTTTTTGATTTAGCACTGCAGTGCCAGTTTCTGAGATCTGATTTTATAAGCTGAGGAATGAGCTGGGTGGGAAAAAGGTTGAATCACCTCAAAATCAGACTGTGCTCATATGTTATGAGGTTAAAATGTAACTTCATCCTGATAACCAGCTTATGTGACTCAGGATTGAATAATGTTGATGTTAAAAGGTCTGATAGGTCTGTTCCTCCAAATGAGATCTGGCTAGTCAGGCAGGCATCAGTTCATTCCTAGTATATAACACAGTGACACAAAGACAAATAACTTGGTGAAGGAGCCCTGAGAGTGGCTGTGGAATTACCTAATTGTGGATAAATAAGAGTAGAGGTCATCAGCGTCCCAGCTTTTACTAAATTTAGGTTGACTACTTAAGAAAGGAAATAGCTTTCAAGAAAATGTGGAATGCTCGCCATGGAGTTAGGTGATGGAAAAATCAAGGATCATAAAGGGACTTTATATTCTACAGTGCAAAGCTGAAGGATAGCTGAAAAATTTCTGATTGTGCAGTGACAAACTGTAAGAGCCCCTATTATGCCACCAGAATATAGAAATTTAGAGACTGAACAAAGACATTTCTTGAAAATACAAATGTGAAAAATGCAAATGTGCTTTTAAATGTACATGGCCTAACCAGAACAAGACACATAAAGCGAACAAAATCTGATTGGTTATGATTGGTTTAAAGTGGATGTTATTTTAAAAAAATCGCTGATTAATTTTAGAGACAATAATTATAACTCTTTAGAATCACATTTAAAAGTTCCCCTCTCTTTTCCTTCCCACTGCCAGCATCCCTTCTCCCTTGTATCAACCTTCCCTGGACGCTTTCTCCTTCCTTAGCACGCAGTCACTCAAACAATTGGCTTAACATTTGCTTCAGCTGAGAGAATGGGAGCTCTGGGGGAGAAGGCAAAAGAGTAAGATAAGAAGGAAGAAGAGAAAATAAGCTGAAATAAATGGTTGGAGGAAAAGAAACTCAAAAATGCATTAGCAACCAACTTGACAAATTTTCTTCCAGTAAGTCTGTTTTAGGAGACCTGGCTCATTTCTGGACACCCCAGATCTTAGGACACCCTTAGGATCTTCTTGAGCAAAAGGAGAAAGAAGCTGGACTGACAAGTACATGAAGAACAATCCCTTTGTAGTGTAAAACAAATTAAAATCCACTTATTTACTCTGATCCTGTCACACAAAACAGCAAAACCCACTACCTCAACAATGAGGCCAGGTAAATTTAAAATGAAATAAATTAAATTGAATGCCATTTGGAGTTAATTTGTCATGTTGGTCCAGTGTTACATTAGGCTTATTTTTTTTTCAAATTGCTAAATAATTCTAAGACAAATAGGACTTCTGTGATGAGCAAATGGAGAAGTACCAGCACACCTCCTTCACCATAATTAAAGGGCAGTAATTTGTGACAGACAGGAGGGCTTCATATGCCAATATGCATCTCTTGATATCACTTCTTGCTTATTGCAGGGACTTTGGGGTGGGTATGTTGTGTAATTTGAGTGGTTTGAAGAGGGCTCCTTAATCCTCTGTCCCTCGTAAACAAGTGGCATATGGAACAATGTTGAGGTCTACAGAAAATTGCCAGTTTGGAGATATGTCAGTCACACCAAATTACAAACCCAGATGAGGATTTCAAGTTAAACAGATTTGATTTGGAGGAGTCAGGTTCCTCAGTGACATGTGCAGAAAGGATGGACTAATCTGTGTCGGCTTGAGGACAGATGGAGCTGGCAAGGCTTGCACAAGATTAGCTTGAGAAGCACAGCAAAGCTTTGATTCAAATCCTCTTGAGAGTGTCAGTGGGAATGGACCCATGGATATTAAAGAGCATTGGGTCAAGCTTCAGGTATGTACTGCAAATAAAGTTAGCTATTTAGTGTTAACTATGGGCAAACAACGCCAAACCATAAGCATGCCTCCTGTGTGCTTAGGAATTGAAGGGTTTGAGTTTTGAGAGATTTGGGGTTTCTTGGGTTTCTTTGAGGTGTGGGATTTGTTTATTCTCTTTTGTTGTTACTGTCTGGGATTCTTTACTTCCCACACATTACAGAGACAGAATTTTGATCTTCAGCAGTCAATACCAGTATGTATCTGTGTACATGTGTTTGAGGAAACCTAACTCAGAAGAGAGAACATGAAGAGACCAATAAAAAAGAAAAAGAGAACTAAACTTCAGTTGCTTTTTAGTTACTAGCTTCTTGATGCTCTGTTAAATAGCAATTTATTAAAATTTAAATTTGAAAACAAGTATTTTACAGTCTGCTTTTCAACCAACTTTTAAAAAAAATATATTTGGAAACAGTGAGACAGTGTTGATGTGATTATGGCAATAAATTATTATAGCCTGAAACAAAAAAGGGAAGATTTACACTGCATTTTGAAAGCTGTGAAACTTACAGTAAGTCTGTGGTTCCAATACCGGTAAATAGCTCTTATTACATTACAGAATAGCCATTCTTTGTCTGGAGACTGAAAGTAGAAGTTGAAAAATATGGTTCATATATGAAAACATTTTTTTAAAAATGCCTCATAAGATCATGTTATGCAGTGAAACAGCTGAAACCAAAAGAAGTCCAACAAGTACTGCATTTCAGAGTATGATGAGTGATGTGACAGAGCGAGCTGGATCAATGTATATTGCACCAAAACCAATGATATATGAACCAGGTGATTTCAGACCCATTGCTCTATGTGGGCCACATCACTGCCATGACAGCAGGCCCTTGCCCATTATAAGGCTTGGGATATGCAGAATGATCAACCTTTTAAGCTGTTATATACTGGTTTTTAGGTCTACTAACACTTAGCAGTCATCTCTTTTCTTTTGGCATCGTGTTGTCGTCTTTCATGAAGCCCAAGGTCTGGTCTCTAGGCTGTGCTGACTCGTCTCTCACTTAAACAGTTCTGTTATGCTAAATGATAGTAAGAGTGCCCAAAGGGAATGACATCTCCAAAGGACTCCTGAAATATCTTCTGCTTGGCTAGAATGGTGATGAGTTGCTGGGAGGATCTAGCGCCAGTAGTACAGAGAGGACTGACTTTCCACAGTGGTCAGGTGTTGGGACAATGGGGAAAGAGGTGGCAACATGTTTACTGAGCACTGGGTCATTTTGAAGGCCTACTGAAGTACTGCTCAGTGCCTTAGAGATTTCTCAAGTGTTTGCAGGAGGGAGTTAAGCCTGGCTCATAACCAAACTGCCTGCAGGTAATCATCCTCACCCTTGTGCAATGATGCTACAGCTGTAAGTAATGCTTCAGTGCTCCAAGAGTCCTCGAGGCTTGGATGTGACTCTTGCCCAACAAGATCTTGGGTTTGATAAACCTCAGGCCTGGTGCCAGCCCTTTCCTGGAAAGGCATAGGAACAAGGTGCTGAGGGCCTGGGCTGTGTGAGGAGGCAAGAGAGGGATTCAGTCGCTGAAGGGCACACCTAGTGTGGTACTTGGCTGTCTCAGGATGGAAACTGCATGTGGGATTCAGCTCCATGATAAAACACAAATTAAGGTTTCTGCATGTAGCTGTGTAAATGTGAGATAATATTTAAGATCCTGTCATAGGGGAAAGCTCATCAATGCAGTCAATGGAGTGTGGCAAAAGAGCCTGCTTACCTGAGACAGACACTTACTTCCTGTATTAAGTACTCTTGTGGCTCTGTTGTTTGTGTTCTTGATGTTGGAAAGCCTTCATCAAGGCGTTAACCCACTCTGTGCATTAGTACAACCTTGGTTCATTTGAAGTGCCTTGAATTCAAAAGAGTGATTTATCACATCCTTAAAAATATATACAGTGACCACCTGCTCCTCAGCTGAAGGAACTCATGTAGTAAGACTGAAAGTGTGTGTAGTTACGCTGCTGAGGTTTTGAGACCACTGCCAGTGGAAAGGGACCTGTGTAAATCCATACATCTGTGGTGGAGTCTGCTGAAAGAAGTCGTGTGCTGACTCTGTTAGAGGAAACTTCTTGTGATGATCTGCATGATTTGTGCTTGACTGGAAGGAGCTGGATTTATGTCCTTAGAAAAGAAGATTTTTTTGTCTTGACAGAATGATGTGGCAGGTATGTTTGCATATCTCTGAGAATGTTTCCACTGTCATGGAAAATAAGTGGAGACTGATGCATTCTCTTCTGAAATGCCCATTGTTTTTAGTACCATGTTTCTTTAGTGGATTTGTGTATCCTCTAGAGTTGTATTACAGAGAGGAAGTCTCTTATAAACAGTCTTCTTTATCTTGATGAATCCCTTGAAAATGCTGCAAATAGCTAAATGTTTTGTGCCTGCAAAGGATCAATCACTGAACAAGGAGAGACTGATTCATCTTTTTAATCACCAGTCAGTACAGCAGAGTCTGAAAATTGACAAGAAGCTTACACTCTTTCAGGAGCTTTCTGTGCTAGTCTGAATGAGAAATATGGTTTTTAACAAGAGGGGTGTTGGCAAAATTGAGTCTGTAGCACATTACTAGTTTTGCAAGTGAAATGCCATTCAGGCTTTCCATAATGCTTGTTTCTAAATCCTTTTAGAAGCAGTCTGAGAATTTTCTTTTGGATTTTCCATAGACAGGGAAAAAACTAAATTTGCAGCTGTCACAGATGGTTTCCCAAAGGCTCCGGCAAACGGAGAGGAGTAAAAGAATGTCACCTTTTCAATTACTTTCATCTTCAAACAAGATGAAAAAGCACAAGCAGTGGACAAGAGAATTGAATGAAAATATTGAATGAGTGAAAAATTAAGGCAATAAGATTCAGTAAGATCCCTATAAATTTTTTCTGTCTTATGTATGAGTGCAAATATAAGGATGAGCCCTGTGTTAAAAAAAACCTAACAGGCCAAGGAATAGCCCAGAGTGACATAAGCAACATACTGATGAGTCCCTTCCTCAATGGATAAAGGAGAATAACTCAATTGAATTTAATGTGTTTTGTTTTTTTTTTTTTCTTCTATTTAAGTCCAATTTGTGCTTATTTTCCAATAGTGGGTCATCTTCTGATTAATAATGTGAAGTGCTGTGCATAGAATTGTCTCTCTGCTTAATATGTTATCTTGGTACAATGCAAGTATCTTGGTACATTAGCGTATTTAATGTACTATTTAATGTAATATTTCCATAATTTCATAATCTCATTTTAAATTTCATAATTTAATTATTCTTAGTTTCCTTTCCTAACCCTTTAGGGGTGAAATTTTGGCTCCACCAAGGTAAATATGAAAACTTGACTAAAGTGGGATTCAAACCTCCAAGAAAATTCCACACCTTAATATAAGGGGGTAGGGTTAAGGGGCAGGTGGAGAGATACATTTCCAACTAAACACTTACAGGAACAGTTTTCTTCTGTGTGTATGAGTATTTTAGGGCAGTTCAGATGTATAAAACAAGCATTTTACTGAAATATCTCTGAATAGTTTTAAAGAGACAAGTTGCATGATGCTCATTATCTAGTAATGTCTGAGGTAATAGCATCTGATAATGACAGCCAGCCATGTAAATGTGAGAAAACAATTAAATTCTTTACTGAATCAAGGCAATAATGTCTTCTGCCTTGCCCTACACATTTGGGTTTAACCAGATTACTCTCTGGCAAATGCGTAAAGTACTGTGTTGACAGGTCTTCTGCTTGATTTTAAACACGAATGTTACCATTTGGTCTTGATTTCTAATAGGCACTCTTGAGGGATGGACACTGGAAGATGGAAGAAGGAAAGTGTTTTCAATGAAAAACATTGAGTAGAGCTGAGGTACCAGCAATCTAAATGACATACAGAAGAGCAGTACTCTTTGTCCATGATGGCTTTCATGAGTCACATTCTTCTTTCATGGTATTGCAGCAAGGAGATGAATAGAAAATGCTTCACTTACAGGATGGCTGGGAGCAAGTTCTGTTAAGAATTATTATTACCTGGTCTTTTACAACAGCAGAGTATCTGAATCACTTTGTCATTTCTGACCTTTTAAATCACTTTAGCCAAAACGAAAGAATAAAAGTAATGTATTTGGCGGCACCCAAGAGCAATCAGTTGATGAGTTTGAAAGGTCTAGAGAAAGAAGAAATCTCAACAGCTATTATTCGCCTTGTATTATTAGACTGACCCAGCCTGAAAAACAAGATACATAATCGGTCAGATTATTTTGAGAAATGTAATGCAAAATAACAAGAAATAACAGCAACCATTACTTAAATGGTGTGGTGGAATGGCATTATGGCACTGCTAAGCAAAATCATCATTCACCAAGGTTTGCACTGAAGCGGAAAGTGTATTACTGTCATTAAAATAATTAAAGTATGTAGAAGTGTGAGGGAAAACCCACAGTCCCTCACTGAAAGTGTACGGTGCTAGTTCAACCAGATGAATCTAAAAACAAGGATTTGACAGCACACCTACATTTAAATTACTGGATGTTGCAAATATTTGGGGTTTTTCTTCTTCTAACTTGCTTTAAAATACTGCTATTCCATATAAATGATTTATTTAAAGTCACCTCAGTTCTTGAGGTACTGCAGGACATACAGTCTCTGTGATGATGTTTTTCTCATTTAAATACAAAAGTAATAACCCTCTGTCTTTGCAGTCATCACAGCAGTAAAAATAGAGAGAACATGAAACCACCTATTGGGTTGAAAACAGCTCAGCTGCTGAATAAGAATTAATAAGGTTAAAGTACTGTAAAGGTTTTGCTGCTGTTTGGTACCTTTTAATCTCCCTTGGAGAAACTTTAAAACTATTCTCCATCTCTACATGGCTTTAAAGAATAGATTTTTTTATGCCTTCAAGGAGACTAGATGTCCTTGTTTTATTCTGTGATTTTAAATCTAGAGTGCAGAGTATAACACACCGTAGCTTTCTATGCTGTGAGTCCAGTCCAATGGACTTGAAGGGAGCTACTTTGTCTTTTTTTTCAACTTTCTGTAACGGCCAAGATTCTTCTTAATGGAGCCCAAAGGACCTTATATGTTTTATATAGAATGTTCATCAACCTATGCAGTTTTTTCCCACAATAACCAATGTTATCTCTCAAAAATCTTCTGAGGAAAAGGAGCTCCTTATTGTGGGGAAGTGTTTGTTTGGTTTTGAAGGTGCACAGATAAGTCTTTACTAATATTCTTGGGTTTAGTGGCTGTCTTGCTGTTCTGCACTCAGTGGTTGCTATTTCTGTTCTCCATCATATTACTTTCCATATCACCAAGGGGAAAAGCTTTCCAGTGTTCTCTGTTAATGTTTCACTGAAAGTGGAATGCTTAATAAATGTGGACATAATGGGGTCAACATGTACCAATTACACTATTTTTCATTCTGGTTCTTAATTTTTAATACGTCTGTGGTAAAACCACTGCTTCGTCTATCCAAACTGTACTCTTCTTTAACCTTTCAAAGTGCAAAGAAGCCTTGTTAAAGGTATGACTCAAGGTCAGAGTTCCAGACTGGGAAGGATTCAAACATTGTTGTATTTCCAATAGTACCCACTTGTAATTAATTTTATTAACTGTTCCATTGTCACTAGAGAAAAGGAAATGTACTCTAGGTAATTCTTCTGTTTCTCAGTATTCCAGTCCAACATTCTCCATGTATTCAAGAAGTATCGAGGGATAAAATGATGGGCATTTGGTATTAAAATCTATGTCCTATGAAAAATTTTGCTATGAATCAACTCTGTAAAATCTACAACATTTTTGTTCTATTATTAACTGCTATTCAGGCAGCCAGTCTGTGCACTTTTAATCTTGCTGTCATCAGTGATTGGATTTCACTCTGGCAGTTTTTTGGACAGAAACTGAAAACTTCTGACAAGCTCCATAAAGACATGATTTTTGGCAAGAGGGACTTTCTTTGGCAATTAAAACATTTCTCTCTGGAATTGCCATCAGGGCCCAACTAGGGCAGACCTAGTCCATTTTTCTGTCTGACTTTTTTTTTTTTAAACATTCAGAGTAAAAGATCAATTATTCTGGTGAATGTTCCTCATGTGTTTAAAAAGGCATATATTTCACTGGAAGAAGAATGCTTTGCTGGAAATAAAAACGGCTCCAGGGGTAGATAAATTCATAACTGGTATAAAATCTAGTAGCTCCAGGGGACACCCTGTGATGACTTAGCTACCTGCACTGTAATAGTGATTCCCAAATTAGGAGGCATATTCCTGGTGGTTAAGAGTGAGCTCATGAGTTTGACTGCAAAATTCAGCCTAACCCAGTGTTTACGTATTTGGTTAAAACAGATAATGTGCCAGACTGTGAACTGCTTGCAATGGCCAAACTCTCTGCTTCCCAGAACAGAGATGCTCTTCTCTGATGGACAAATACTTTAGACTTGACACCTCCCACTCCCAACTTCTTTCTCTCATGTTCTCAGAGCCTGAGGAACTTCTTATATTGTGCTTTGCACAGTGCCTGCTGCTGTGAGATCAAGAGCTCTGACAGGCTTGTTTGGGTGATTCAGGGACTAGGTCACTCTAATAAGAAGTGCAAAATGTGAGGCAGTGTTGCCTCAGCTGTGCTGCAGACTTAGTTTGCTCCATTCTGCAAAAGTCCCTCTTGGCCAACATTTAACACCGTGGCTGGCACAGCAGAAATTGCTCTGAAGCCTGGTTCACACACGCTTGCTCCATAGGAACAGCTGGACTCCTCTTTTGTGCTACTAATAAAAATTCTGCATGCTTAAATTGATCTTACTCTCAGAAATTATTTAAATGCTCCATCGTAAAGTGCCATTTGAAACTCATGGGGTTTTTAAATCTGCATTTATAGAGAGAGTGTGTGCAATAATGCACAGAATACCCAAAGGGAAATTTAGAGTGACATAGTTACAAGTATTTCTAGGGTTTTCATGATTTATGGTGTCAGTGAGACTCAGCTGTAATTATCCAGATCTTCATAGCTCTACTTTTTTTTTATATTTACTTTGTCATATATGAATTTTGTTACAAATAAAAATTAATGAGAGTTGGCTACAGTCTAGAGGTTTGAACTTTAAATTAAGAATAAATGCTTCACATAAAGATTAACATTCTGTCTCGACATTTAAGGTTGTTTCTCACTCCTTGAAATGAAGGGGGAAGAAGCGAGGTTTTGAAGTGGGACATCCCCTTCAGTTGCAGTATTATTCCTTCTGGCTACATCCCTAGCCATTCTTCATGTTATGTTTATACGTGCAGTACATATTCTGTTGTGAACTCTTTAGTGTGCTGTTCAGGAACCATGTTTGATGACAACCATCTGGTTGAAAACTTGCTGCAAGGATGGTCCAGTAATCCCAAGAACAGTGCAGCATGAGGGCAGTCATGGGGAGACACCCTGAAGTGTGGAAAGTCCTCCGTTAGGAATTTGGGGTGTTGGTGCTCTCTTGTATAAGAGAGCAATGGAAAGCAGTTTTCAAGGTGGGAACTGAGGGATGCATTGGAAAGGAATCTCCTCTAGAGGTGGACATCAGTGTGCAAACCTGTCTCCTGCAGCACCATTGTAAGTGTAGCCTTTTCCCCTGAGGTACAGTTACTTCTACTAAACACTGCCTCTCTTTTCTTCTTTTTCTGGTGTTTTTTTTTTCTGTTGTTGTTGTTGCTGTTGGTTGTTAGTTTTGTATTTCTTTTTTTTTTTAACCATTTTTTAATCTCAATATTTCTTGGTTTTTGGTCAACTATGCATGTGGCTAAATGAACTAAAAAAGCTGAGTTTTGTTCATATCAGCTGTACTGAAGTATGTGCTCCTGTGCTTTGTTAAAATCTGACCCAAAACAGGCAGGAAGCTGAAAATTTCGGAGCAAAAGAAAAATCAAGACCATTCCAGGTTCAATCAGATTTCTAAAGCACATTCTGAGTTTCAGGGACAAGACAGAGAAAAATTCAGTCATGGGCAATTGAGTAGAATATCTCCAAGGATACGAAACTACTTGTTCAACCATAACTGTATTATCCCTTTTACAGGAGCATATTTCCTCTTGGAGCTCTAGACCCTTCTTAAATCACCCCAGAGGTCTGTGGCCAAGGATGAGAAGAAAAACATGGAAAAAGCATTTTTCTATCTGCAACTGCCTGTTGTTCTCTGCCCCTCTTCTCTTCCCCTACACATCTTCCTTCTATTTAAAAGTCTCCTTTGTAGGCAGTTCAAACCCAGATAATTATCATTAGTGAAGAGCTTCCTTACCACCCTCTGTGCACACTTCACTGTTCATTTCTTTAGTTCCATCTTGATGATACAGCTTAATAAAGACCCAACAGATGAAACAGCCATATTTAAAGTCATTCTTGTCATTCTGGAGATTCTTGGGTCCAATAAATACCTTGATTTTACATCCAAGTTTTCTTTTGAAATAATTTGGTAGGACCTGAAATTTATTCTCCTATAAGTTGTTCTCCTGAACTCTGTTCTAAAAAGCATGGATGAAAATCAATATATGAAGTGATCATGGATGAAGGCAACAGTGTAATCCCGGGAGATGTATTGCTCACTCTGGTGGGACTCATTGTTGGAGACAAGGAAAATATAAATAATTTGAGGTTTGGTGGGTTTGGTGTTCTGGCCAACTGGCAAAAAAGAAATAAATTATCTTGGGCTGACCTAAAAATGAATGTGCATATTTGGAATTGTTGGCAAAACAGAAAGTGGACTTTTGAGTGGTAATCTATGTCCTACAGCGTGGACTATGGTTACTCATCAGGGAGTCAAGAGGAACAAAGAGTATATCATATCTTTACCTGATTCAGAACAGACATTCTTCCTTGAGGAATGTTGCATTTAATTCCAGTTTGCCTTTCCTTGTCTTGTCCTCTTGCAGCTATTCCACATTATACGAGAATTTAGATGGCTGAATCATAAAAGGACAAAATAAGAGCAGAGAACACATATTCTGGCTATATTCTCACAGTGGAGTGAGAGGGAGATACTTTTTTCATCCAAATTCTAGTGTGTATTATAGTAAGATTTATTTATCTGTCTCTGCCTAGAAATTGTGTGTAGCCTATTCTGGTTTTGTGGCCTGTGCTGGAGTGCTCTTGGAATCCAGCTATGTTAGTTAAAGTATTTGAAAACTAGTAAAATAACATGTTAGCACTTCCAAACCCAGTTATTTTCTTCCTTATTTTTATCCATCTTCCAAGTGCAACTAAGATTAAGTGGTTTTGAGCAGAGAGCCATCCTGGAAATACTAAAAATCTGCTGTCTTATCATCAGCTTTTTGTACTAAAAAGAATTTAAGCAATGAGAAGTGAAGAAAGTTCCTCAGTCTGTCCCAGTGGCTTCATTGTGGCCAGAGCTGTGAGATGATTGAAGCACTACCATCCATGTGACAAATACTGCCCTCATTTTCAACCCGTGCAAACTTACTGGAATTGAATGCTACAGTACTTGGCCCTTTAAACCTGTCTGCTTCGTCTGCCTGCCTTTCCTTCTTACTCAAATGAAAGAACTGAAATTGCCTGGAAAATTTGACTCTCCTTGAGTCGATAACATTTTACTCCCAGGAATTTTCATCTATATATTATTTCCAAAGATTCGAAGAACATCACATGTGCCCACACATGCAGAGAACTGGGTGCTTCTGCAATACTTCCATGAAAGCTCAATAGTAGCAGGCAATAAAACTGTGCAGAGCTTCCATTAGCAGCACACAGCATGAAATACTTTTTCTCCTCAATGGGAGACTATGGAAAGTTGGAAGGCTGTGGTAAACTGTCAGTGGATGGATCCATCCTGATTCACTTCATCACAAGAACTGGGTTCAAATCTTCTGAGAGTGTTCCCTCTGATCACAGCACCAGATGTTGATTTGCAAAGCATCAGCTGAAGAAGTAATACTATAAAAACTGGCTTTATTTCAAAATGCCCCAAGGGCTTCTACAGGAGTGTCCACTGTATTGCTTTTCAGCTCCTAACTCTCTCTGCTGGTAACTTGGGTAAGATTGGTATGAACTGCGGCTGAGAGGGCAATGGTAGGGCAGTACAGGGTGAGTTCTTCCTATCTGTGTTGGAGGAACTGGCTTAGACAGGAACAAGAAGGTAAGTAATAGATGCTTTAATAGATGCTTTTAAACTTGGTGGTAAAAGACAGACTCTCTCAGGTGCTTTGAATGATGTACGTCATCCAGACTTCTCCTGAGACCGTTTAAAGTTATTATTTGCTGCCCCCAAATCCTCTAGAAACTATTACCTTATATGAAATGCAAAGCCACTAAATTCTTTCCTAATGACAGTCATTCAAAATGGATAGTTTAGAAGAGTTATAGCTAGCCTTATGCCAGGGACTTTTTATAGTGAAACGAGACCTAAGCGGTACCTTTCTCAAGTATACCTTTCAATCAATGCAACAAAAACTGCCTCAGTCTAATGGGAGAGAGGACTATGCAGGAGAACCATGATTATTTTCTTCTCTCTCTTTGCCTAGAGATATCTATACTGACCATGCTCTGCTGAAGCAGAACAGGTTTAACACCTTTGATTTTAGTAAGTGTGGCATTTGTAACAAAATTCTTTGTGTTCTTGTCTAGCTCCGCCAAACTTGCGGTTGACTGATGACACAGATTTCAATGATTGCACAAAGACTTCATTCGCATAAATGTTTGGGCCATGACTGTTTTGATTTAAGGTGTTAGTGTGTTTGAAAAGTGCTTTTTGTCTGTTCACTAGTTTTTTCACTTGTTTCTTCCCTATGTTCCTGTTTAAATATGTCCACAGGACTGAACGTGTTTAGTTACTCAGCAAGGAATCAGAAACATGATTATGGGGCCTAAGTGATGAATTACACAGCAGAAATGGTGCATGGAGAAAGCAGCTCCCTTGTGAACAACTTTCAAGCAAGAAATTGTTGACTTGCACTACCTGAACACTTACAAGTAATTAATCCAGTCACAAACATCTGGATTAAGTTTTTTAAAGTTGATATAAATTTTACAACTATTTAAGGCACTGTCCCTCTATAGATTTCTTCAGATTTATAAGGCTTTCCTCAATATGACACAGTTAATGGGAAATTTGGTGTTAAGCTTGCAGCAGTCTGGCAGTGAGGTGGCTTCTTTTCAATAGTAAAAGTTCTTAATCTGGGACCAGAGCAGGTGTTAGTGTGTCTCCTTGCTGTGAGCCTACATGGGGAGACCTTCCATTTTTGTGAAATGTATGTCAGCAGAGAAACCAAACTCTGATGGCTTTAATTTGGATATATATTCATGTGCAACAGGGTCCAGAAAGCCATACTGCCAGGCCATCCAAGCTTCTGTCAGATGTCTCTGACTGGTTCATTTGCATAAAGTGAAAGCTGAGGTACTTTTACAGCCAAACATAACACACACTGGCTAACAAGGGTACCTATAACACTCAGTTCAAAGTTTATTAGTGAACTTTTACTGAACAGCCTCTGGCACTCAGATTTGTTTTCCATTGGTGGGGAAGTGTGGAAGTAGCTGCCAGGCACAACTTTCACAAAACTGCATATTTCCAGGATGCTTAGCAAATAATCTCTGCATCTGGCCAAGTCCTTCTTGAGCAGCACTGAGGCCTGAGCCTGAAACAGGCACAAGACTGGAGAGGTGAAGGCTACAAAAGCAGAGTACACCCTCTGCATGCCTCTGAAGAGGTGCAGGTCGGCTATTTCATTCTCAAATCAGTGTGAGGTGCTTCCTGCATGTAAAGTTTGACACCACCTCTCTCACTGCATTTCACATGGTTTCTCTTAGCACTTCAAACATGGAGAAATGGTTTATGGTTAAATTGTTTAATTTCTCTCACTGGTAAGCAGACACAGTTGTAAGCTGTCAGCCAGCCCTCCAATAGTCACACGTGTTTGCATGAGATTTAGTCACAGCAGCTCTGCAGTTTTCAGAAGGTGCAGAAATGCCTGTGAATTACTCAGTAGGAAAGGGTACATGGACAGGACCTCATCAATCTGTTTCTCTTCTATAACTGGGGGACTATACTTCACAAAACCTCTAATAACACAGTTGGATGTGGAAGAAGAGGTATCATTTTCTTGAGCCATGCTGACATACTTGGTTTTCAGCGTGGGCTGATGAAATTCCAGCTCTTGATTTGCATGTTGAAATGAGTGCGTGGGGCTTCCTAACTCTTCTGAGGGTTGTGAAGAAGGGGTGCGTGCATGACTGCAACACCAGGCAGCGAAGGCTGTGTGCCACACCAGAGCAGCATTCTGGTACTGACCTCCAGCCAGACTACAGGCCAGAGCTAGTATCTTTTATTAGGCCAGATGTTTGTATTTTATGCACTTAAAATAAGGCATTACTTCTCCCTACTGGCCTTGTCTCACCCCACCTTTGATCCTTAGACCGCTGTGTTTCTAAAAAAAAATTACTGAAAACTCATTCCTTTCTCCACTCCTGCACAACCTTTAAAAGCGCTAGGACTGATAAGAAACATGAGGAATTACTGCTAGATAGACATACAGGCAGTATGTCCAAGCTTCCTCTAGCCAGCTGTGTCATTCAGCCTCATCTGCAGCAGCCTTTGTTGTCAGAAGTCAATTCAAAATATATTGCAGATGATGATAAATTGTGGAGGGGTTTCACAATATGGGCCATTACTCACTGGACAATAGATTTAGAGAGCACTGAGCTCATTTATCGGTCGGATGAAATGGTAAGACATATTATCTCCACTGAATTATGTACTGGTCCTCCAGTAAATGCAGCTCAGTGATCCCCGTTAAGGTAATTGCAAGCAACAAAAAAACACGCCAGCACAATGCACTGATTCTGCATGTCATGGTAACATAATTTATTGGCCTCTGGGATTCAGGATTACTCTATTTCTCTTACCCAAGACAGACAGCTATGAAAAGGAGGATGGCCTTGTGGTTAAGGATTTGGATGCTAAAGATATGGTTTCAGTTTTCAGTCCTCTCTCAGGCTTCCTGTGTGGCCTCAAACAAGCCATTAATGCCTTTGTGTTTTTCTTCTCTGTCAGTGAGATGATGATTATACTAGCAGGAAAGATCTGAACTGGACTGAACCCAGTTCTTTCTTTTTTCCTTTTTTTTTCCCCCTCTCATATCTGTAGTTTCCTTACAGCTTTATATTCTTTGGGTTTACACCAATTCCTGGCTGACAAAGATGCCTAGTCCATTCAGTATTTACAAAAGAACAATGACATTTGATTTGGATGTCTTTATTGAGTTCCTGAGTAGTGTAGATAACCCAAACACCCTCTGAATTCAGTGCTGTGTGCCGAACTGCTCTGCGTCAGAGCTGAATATCTGTCTTGCCTTCTGGAAACGTGCACCTCTCCCTCCAGTCACTGCAGAGGGAGATCAGGATGACAGCTCTCAAAATCTTGGTGGGAAGAATGCAAGAAACTGGCTTGTGGCTGCAGTGGACCTGCCAGGGCTAGAGGCAGGCACCCCTCTCTGAGAGCTGCTCTTGGGTTTGAGATGTTTTGAGCAAAGACTTGGTGCTCAGCAGACTTTTCTATGACACTTTGCAACTATCTCACTATGAAGAAGCACTCCAAGTGAAAGGAAAAAACATCATTAAAAGCCTGTTAAATAATCTGCTGAAAGACTCCTGTCTTACTCTGTTTTTCTTCTCACCACGGCCTGTGGGATTTTCAGGGTTTTTGAATAGAACGTAAACCCAGCTTCCTAACAATAATCTTGGTTTTTTCATTGTGGCAAACAATAGTTTATTTTCTGTGCAGTATGTGAACTTAGTCCAAAGCCCTAATTTTTCACAGTCTACATGAAAATTGCAAAACAGATCGGCATCTGAACTTTTTTTAGCCCCTGATTTGAGGAGTTCAACCCAGCTCTCCATCTGAAGACCCATGAACTCTGACAAACTCAGTCTGAGTCCAAGCTTTGTATTATCTCTCTGGTATCAATCAAATCAGCTACAAGAACAGCTTCAAATATAAACCCTCTCTTCCCATGCCCCTTCTTCATTCTTGCAATGTCAAGGCAGTGTTAAGGATATTTTGATGTGCTGCCAGCTTTAAGACCATAAAGAATGGTTAACCCAGCCTGACTTTTGACCTCCTAACAGCAGACAGCACTAGCCACAGAAGTGATGTGCAAGTGGTAGAGGTGGCAGGGTACATTTATGGCCCCCCTACCTCCTCCAAGACTTTCCAGTCATTCTTCAGAGAGCAGCTGCTTTAAAAAACTTTTTGATAACATGGAGAAGATGATGAAGAGGGCCAAAATTTCTCAGACACAGCTGCTGGCTCCTTACTCCTCCTCCCGTACATGCACACACATTTGCCTAAATACCTGTTAACTGCACTAAGGTGCTGAAATTCCAAGTTACTCCTTGGAATGAGTTGGAAGCCTTTCCTGAAGATCACAGCAAAGATGGATTTTATTTTTTTAAAATTCTTTTCTATTTCTTTTTGTTTCCCTCTTTTTCCCCACACAGCAGGATGCCATCACCTGGGTCTCCCTGTTGGCAGCAGTATGATAGATGGCAATGCACCTCGTGTTTGCAGCAAAGGCTGCTTTGGCTTGTGTCTGCCCAGAGAACACAACAGAGGGAGCTGCCAAAAGAACCAGTCCGAGGTACGAAAGTTAGCAGTTAGCAACAACTGCGGTGTGAAACATTCCCATGAAGTCCAGACATCAAGGATGCTGCTTGGAATAGCTTGAATGTCCTGCATTCTTTTCCAGTGAAAACAGCAGATATACACCAGCAGCGTGGGAGACAGCAGCCAAGGAGGAGCACATGAGTCCCAGAGAACAGGCCATCAATTTTCTTGCCGTGGCTGACTGAAGGAAACTGAAATGGATATTGCAGTGGCTTCTGACGCCAGAATGCAAGCTACCCTTAAAACTCAAAGCATGTTACCCTAAAAACTAAGAAAAAAAAAATCCCCAAGCTATTAATAGAATGGTATAAAGAAATACCTTGTAGTTTTTAATCATGTACATATGGAACTGAGAAACCAAGCATAAAATGTCAGTGTGGCTATTACATGGGTCACTGGAACAGGTTTATGTTAGCTAATATGCTGAAATAGTAGATTAGGAAGAGGATAGTTTATAGTCTTTATTTCATTTGTTGACAGGAAGAATCAGGAGCAGATTTGTTTTATGCTTGATCCCATCACAGAACAGCTAGGAACAGAGCAGAGCTTAAAATCCAGGCAACTGAAATGGGATAATGACTGGACTGTGTATATATTTTTTGGTGAGTGAATGAGATGCTTGTGAAGGAGAAGAGCTAATGAGATCACAACAATTAGCAGAGCAAAATGCTCTTGTGTGACCCTGTGAAGTGACTCAACAAAGAAGTATTACTTGGCATCCGATTGCAGAGCCAGTACATACCCCAACTCCTCATGTGATGCAGCACTTAGGAGGAAAAGATCTCCCCGAGACCTGCAGAAAAAAAGTTTATTCTTAGAAGAAAAAAGTGTTCTATCCTGTGTGGTAATATGGGTGTTCCACCAGGCCACTAAAAATTGTGACGGCTTAAAAGCCACCCTAACACATCTGAAAACCTCATCACGTCATTCCATGCTGTGTTTGATTGCTGTGCACTGTAATTCCTGGCTCTCTGCTCCTGCCTGCTATTGCTCCTGTGTTTATTCTAGCTTTATGAGCAAGCTGTCTCTTTTGTGAGAAACAGAGCATCTTTGAAAAATCAAGCCACATGTATCTACCAGGCCTTCTTAAATTTTAATCAGAACATCATGAGAATCAAATCAGTTGAGAAGACCTAGGTGACTTGTGACATAAATGTTACTTGAATGTAAAAAGAATTGCAAAAGCCTGTCAATAATTAGTCTCTTTCATCTTGCCTGGAACCAGGCCAAAACTCAAGTTGAAATTCTCTATGCAGTCATGACAGAGCAGACTGAAGCCTTCAAAGCCCAGTGCAATGCAAGGCAGAGTAGATGGGCAGTGCTCTGGCTTCTACCTGGGTTACAGCACAGCAACATTTTCCTCTCACCCTGTCAGAGACTGAAAATAGTTCATGCCTCAAACATTGATATAAAGTTTTAAAGAAGATACTACTACAGAAACCTCCTTGAAGAATTTTGGGCTGTAAGTCAAACTGCTGAGATTAGATAATGGGAAAACCCATTCTTTCATCAACCTCAGGCCTGGGGAGAAACAAACAAGTAAACAAAGAAAAGAATGTGAGCCAAACTCAGCAGCCTTGCTAAGATTCATCCCTGGCTGAGTTTGGGTTGGGGGAGACCACAGCCCACAGAAGCCAGATTTACACAGACTCCCCCCTGAAACGAGGCAGGGCAGGGAGGAGGTTTCGGGTGTAACCTCTGCTCAGGGGCAGCGAACACCCATCCTCCCTTTAGCACAAACTGGCCCAGCTGTGGAACCCCCAACCCTGGGAAAGTCACCAATCCATGGGACATTCATGTGGGAGGCAGCTGAGGGGGTGCCTTAATCCATCAGAGGCCCCCCGAAGTGCCCCCCCAGAGCCATTCCTGAAGCCTTGCACCACAGGACTGCGCGTGATGCAACAAACCCCGAGTCTGTTGTAAGAGACAGTGGCAAACCCCCTGGCTCCCCAGGGAGGTGCCTGGGCTTTCCNCGAGGCAGGGCAGGGAGGAGGTTTCGGGTGTAACCTCTGCTCAGGGGCAGCGAACACCCATCCTCCCTTTAGCACAAACTGGCCCAGCTGTGGAACCCCCAACCCTGGGAAAGTCACCAATCCATGGGACATTCATGTGGGAGGCAGCTGAGGGGGTGCCTTAATCCATCAGAGGCCCCCCGAAGTGCCCCCCCAGAGCCATTCCTGAAGCCTTGCACCACAGGACTGCGCGTGATGCAACAAACACCGAGTCTGTTGTAAGAGACAGTGGCAAACCCCCCGGCTCCCCAGGGAGGTGCCTGGGCTTTCCTACATGGCCTGAGAGTATATTAACCCGTCAGATTCTATGCTTTTCTGGGGGATCTTCACCACCAAGAAGGCCAGCTGGAGAGGATCAATGGAACACTGCTGGGATCCACGGAGTGGTGATATTTGCCTTATTCTGTCCGTGTCACCTTCTTGCCATCCCCCCCCCATCTATTGTCTATTTCTTTCTCTTGTCTCTCCTTTTCTCTCTCTCCCTCTCATCAAATAAAACCCTTACTATTGTCACTGGCATATGGTCTCGTTTGCACCTTAATTCTTAATTAAGAACCTTAATAATCAGATCTTAACACACCCTCATGTATATTTCTGCTTGTGATAAATTATGCACACTATTTTGGGTGTGCTGGCGTCCTGTGAGCTGTGTGCAGCGCTGTTTCAGGGAAGGCACCTGCAACAGGACTTGCCTGGTCCAGGTCAAGGAGGCAGCAGGGAGCAGCCTTCTCCATCCAGCTTGGGAAGAACACCAGACTTTTTTCTTACTGAGGGAGATCTGAACAATTCTAAGACAGCTCTGAGTTGTCAGTTTTCACCTGGTATGTAGTCAAAGGTCTCAGCTTAAATAGTCAGCAAGAAAAATCAAAGAGCAGTCCTAGAGAATATAGTTGCTGCTGAGGAACAAATCCTGCGGTAGGACAAGTGCAATACATGCTTTGGATCTGTATATAATCAAAAGCAAATATTTTTTTCCCCTGTCCTCCCCCAAGTTTTATGTTTACTAGTTTGGTTTATTTTCAAACAGTAGAAAGAGTTCAGCTCCGTCTGTCAGGCTGGGCCAATACAGCTCGTATCTTGAAATCTGCCGTCACCAATGAGAGTAGAACACAGATTTATAAAAAATGACCTACACTTGCATGCTAATAGTGTTACATATGGATGTTAAGACATGGCATCCTCATCCACATCTTTCATAAAAAATTATGTCTGTTGTGTTATTTTTTCCTTTTATTTGGAAGCCAAACTTTCACAGGACTGGCAGGAGAGGAAAGTTTGCATCTAGTTTTCATGGGTTCGTTTGAAAAAGGAAGAAAATTCGTTTCAAATGTTTATTTTCTTTTATGATGTGATTGCTTTTCACCTCCATCCTCAAAAAAACTTTTATGTATTTTATCGCAGGTCTATTTCACATACTATTTCACATACTATTTCACATATTTCACATATTATTTCACATGTTATCTTCAGACCAAACTGTTTCTGTCCACATTACATCCTAATGGACTACACAGCTTAGTACATATTGACACAGGCACTAATGTAATGCAGTCTCAGATCAACATATCGAGCTCTCCAACCTCAGTAGGGAGATGCCTGTTCTTTCATCTCTTATTTCTTTGATTAGGAGATTGTGACACTTTTGCCTCTCACTTTTTTTTTTTGCTTAATCTTACCCCTCCTCACATCTTGGTTCTTTTTCTCTCCAGAACAGCAAACATATTTTAATGACAGGCTAGGGATGGTGGCATATTGATGAGAAATTTTGAGATCAGGAATTTTGTTAAAAATTAAGTGGGAGGGAAAGGGGAAAAGATCTTTTATTTACATAATATTCTTCTCCTGCTCCCACTTTGTGTGCCTCAAAACATACTTGAAATGACCCAAACATGAGGGGAAAATATTTTCAATGGCTCCACATTTCAGAAACAAAATGCTCTTCTGATTTGGAGCTGGTTCTCCAAATAAATACTTGAATGATTCTTGCCACTTCTGCAGCTAGTTTTTTGGGTATCCACCTTGAAAACTGACCTCTTGCCTTGTTCTGTAATGCCATGTACATTGAACAAAGACCCAAAAGGTGACCCAATGCCAGCCTCTCCTGTCATTGTTAAAGGCAGAGATGGAGTGTACAAGTGTGTAGGCCATTTTGTCTGCAAAGCCTGAGGGATCTGCAGCCATGTCAAGACTGTCCTTTCTTGAATGTTTTTTTGTGGTTCTGAAGCCAGCAGCAGCTGGAATGACAGGATCTATTGTCAATAGTTCTGGACCGGCAGTCTCTCCCAAGTGATTTTGATCCTGCTGAGTGGATTTGAGAGTTTATGCAACAACAGAGCTCTGAAGTGTGGCCGAGACTTCCAGCAGCAGGAAGCTGAGGGGGATGCTCAGTGCCATCTCCAGTGGCAGACATTTGGGCAGCTGAGCTGAGCCCGGGGTATTTTACTCCATCAGAACCAGTGAAAATGGGAAACCACGCACTGGTTTTGAGAGAAGGAAGGTAACTACCTTTCTCTGCTCTTTCTAGATGGAAAAGTCTTACTGAAATCAACTGAAAGAGGAAATGAGAAGAATTAAGAGATGTCATTTCATAATTTCTCACTGCTTTTTCCAAGGAAGAGTAGTGGAAGAAAACACTCAAGGTCATGTACTAGGATACTACATCCTAATATCTTGTTGCAAGCATTTTCACAGTGATTACAGAAATTTCTCACTGGAGAGATTGTCTTATTTCTTTCTTGCACAATTCTCTTCTTGTAAACCAACGAACCAACACAATTAAAGTGATAGTTTTAACTCAGGATCTTTGTGACTCAGAGATGATACTTTTGTCTTCCTGTAAAGAATCAAGGAAGAATTTTTTTTTTTTTTTTTTTAGGTTTCATATTCAGGAACAGGAAGCTGCAGGAAGCTCATTCCTACACTTTCAACCTTCAAGATAGTACAATTTGTCAGCAGAAGTATTTCTAACGGATAAGTGAGCTGTTCTGTTAAGTCTTCTTACTCTGGGTGCTGGAAAGGGTAAACCTTCTTCCATCTTTCATATGTGCTAAAATTCAAGCCTGAATCAGGACCACCAGTCCAAGAGAAAACAGGGACATTTCTGAGAGAGGTACCTTTTAACCACAGGAAGAAGAAAAGAACTACAGGGGAGGAAAAAATCAGATGTCTCCAGCAATCATTTCTCAAGGCATGCTTAGGCATCTGCTATATATTTGGACTGTTTTACTATCAGCTTTTTATTTAACCAGGTGAGCAACTTTACCTATGAAAGAGGAAAAGATAACAAAAGCCTATGTGGGGCATTTCTTATGATGACAAAAATGAGAGTAAAAATATAATTAGATTAAGAAACACTGTGCGTATTGTTCGAGCCATCTCTCTTTGTTCCCCTTTTTATTGCAGAGCCCTGTGGTTTGGAGGTACTTGGCATTCTCTTGACTGGTTCTGCTTCCCTCCTACCAATTTCCCTCTAGGATTAGACAGCAGTACAAATATTATTGCACTCTGCAGGCTTTGCCTTCTGACCTACTCTACAGAGACATATGTGATGGAGTCAGAGCTGCTGAATAGAAAATGTCTTTCTTAACTCTGTAGTGCTGGAGGGATGCCAAGGTCCAGTAGTTCATAAAGGAGATGGAACTGGTAGCATTCCTGAGGGAAGTCAGGCTAAAGAATGAGCCCCAGGTATTTAAGGAAAGTGTCAATTAAAAAAATAAAACATGGGGGAGGGGGAAGAGGAAGGGCTACAAAAGAAGTGGGTGAGGGGAAGTTAAAGATGTTACCTGGGGTTTCTGGTCCCTTCAGGAGTGGGATGTGTGCTTCTGCAAGAGCTGTGTGACTGCAGTTCTCAGTCCACCCCACAGGCCTTGCAGAACAGCGATGTTAGCAGAGAGAGATGCATGAAGTGCCCCTGTCTGTGTGTGTGAGTGTGTTGAGTGTGTTTCCCTGGGAAGGTCTCCTTGGGAATAAGTTGGATGAATTAGAAGTGCTGATAGGCAGGAGGGCTTTGCTGCCCAGTGCTCCTGGTTAGAGGTCATCATCCTGCACTGCATAGCTCAGCTCCCAGCACTGGGGTCAGAACGTCCTCTGTACAAATCCCGCGCCCTTGCTAAAGGCCTGGGGACCTTTCTGGGGGCCCTTTGCCAAAATGTTTGTTTATGGCGAAATCTTCTGTGGCAGAGTAACTGTAGTGAAAAGGACAGGCTCACAGGCTTGCTCAAAACCAGGCAGAGCATCACCTGGGACCGTGCCAGACTCCCACACAGCTCTGCTAACACAATGCCATTCTGACCAGCAACAGCCCTGTTGCTTCAGTGCTGCAGGGAGTGCTCAGGAGCCTTCTGAACCCCTGACTTCCAAATACATGTGGTGGAGGCTGTATTTGTGTGCATGCCAGTGGCATGGAAAGAATTCCTCCTGGGAGTAGCTCTAGACCCCCACTGTCACTCTTCCTTTTTGACCTTGACCAGGATTTGAGCTACAGCTACCAGTGGTGGAAATCTCTGCCAAGGCGCTGTACCATCTTGGTAGGTGTGCCATGTCGTGCTGGAGACTGGAGATGCCAGAGAGGGGGATCAACCAACATAAAAATCAACAAAAGTCTTCCCCATGAACCCAATCCAAACTCAGATGCTCATGAGTGCTGCTAAAAGCCTGTTGATCCTGCTTGGATTTTGTTTCGCTTTTCTCAGTAACTCCTGTCACTCTCTAATCCCTGACTCCATCAAGGGTCTGATGAAAAAATGCTAACATACTGTGAGAGTAACTTGTCATTTGTTTTATTGTGAGTCAAGAACATAGTAAAAGTAAATCTATCCAGGGGCTGGGCTGGGCCTTAGCATTTTGTTGAGATTACAAATTAGGTCTTTGGAAAAGACAAGAAAAATTTTATTTCACATGTCATTGAAATCAGGAAGGACAAGAAATTTTCACAGGAGCTTGTTTTGTGTGCAACCTAATTTATACATCAAAAGGAGTTAGTGCACTGGACAAATCATGAAATATGTGGTTTAGTCTTATCATTGCTTAATTTTTTATGGCACTGCATTAATGAAGGTTTTCAACTTCTCTTCAGTGGATATTATATTTTTGGGGAGACATATGTGGTTTATAAACGCTTCTTTCTGTTTTGCCCCAAGACAAGCAGTTGCAGTTGTCCTGAGAGTCAAATCAGGCACTGAGCATTAACTGCCACCTTCCCAATAGGAAATACGAGATGGCAAGCACTAGGAATGTGTGGCTCATTCACGCTGTAAACACAATGTAAGCAAAAGCCACAAGAAAAGAATATGCTTTGGGTAAACAGAAGTGGATGATCACATACAGCTAATTTGTACCCCTATTATTTTCAAGTTTCACAGTCAGCTTCAATTTGAAGGATATCTTGCAGACCTTAGTACCTCTTTCCACGGGGACTAACCTTTCTTCCTAATAATTGGACTTTAGGAGGTTGTGCTGTAATTTTGGTGTTCGTATTTATCTGTTGAAAGAAAAAGAAAAAAGCACAGCTTATAAATCTTTCTTTTTCTAACACATTCAACAATAGTGTTTTGTGGTCTGAACTACCGTAGTTCACTGCACTTAAAAGAAAAAAGAATGCAAAACTTGTGGCAAGCTTGATGCCTGACAGCAGCAACATGAGTGGAAATTGCTCAGTGAGGTCCTTGCATGGCACAACGTGTACATGAAGGACATAATACAGTCTAGTTGGCACTGAGTGAAAAACTGCATCTCTGCAAAGCAGGGCTTCTGCTTCCCACATCAACAGGGGAGCCAGTGATGGGACAGACATCCAGAAGTTTTACTGTTATTGTTTTATTTTTTGCTTAGCTTGCCTGCTTGGTAAAAAGCTGCATTTTATTTACCATTAATATTATTTTAGAGGCAAGATTCCAATTGTATCAGTTTATAACTCTGACAAATGGGGCTCCTCATTTTCCTTCTGAGATTTCACATGACCAGCTAACTTTCCTGGCAAGCTGCATTTCCTATTGAAGGCTCTCCTCTGTGGAGCTGGCTGGGCAAGTTTTTGCTGAAACTAAACAGGAACAAGCCAGGTCTGCCGAGGAATCACACCAAACCCCTGAGCTGAGGGTGTCTGCATCCAGAGCTGTGCCTGTGCTCCTGGCAGCAGCTGATGCCCATGGGATGCCACTGCAGCTCCCCTCATAGGGCATCCAGGCTCCGAGCACAGCCTTCATTTCACCTGAATTTACTTCTCATTGTGACAATTCAGTGTCCTTGTTAAAGCCTTGGTTGAGAAATCTTATTGTGGGTTGAACCTTGATAATCTCAGTGACGACTCCGATGACTCTGTGCTCTGTAATATCTCTGCTTTTCTTCTGCAGCTGTCAGGAGAATGGAGAGAGGGTGGAGAAGGTGGCAATGGAGCTGATCTGGCAGGTTCATAGGGCCACACCTTCCCCTAACATGGAAAACACTGTGGGATTGTCAGCAAAATCTCTCTCCTCTTGAATATGGATGAAAAAGCAGTGCCTGGGCTGATATTTTTAGGATTCTGTAGCTGCTTTTTTATTTTCTGAAGGCTGCCTGGCATTTTAATTAGGAACTTCAATGTGCATACAGTTGTAAGGGTGGATAAAAACTAAAGGCAGTAGAGGATAAGCAAACGGTGACACTAAAACAGAGGTGTTACCCTCTTGTGCGTCATGAAAAAGCTTGCATCTACTGCTTTCTGCCTACCTTATTACAGAAACTGAGAAACCTCAACCTCTTAAGTTAAACTCTGAATTTTAAACCCTATGGCAAGAGTTAGATTGCTCTCCATTTCAGTAAGTCAGCATGTTCTTGATATATTATCCTGTAGAGCTATGGGAGGAAAGGATGAGCAGTTGACAGGATCTAAAGGCATTTAGAGCAAAGAAAAGTCTGGTTGAATTCACTGCCAGTATTGTCACATGTAATTCCCCTCTCCTAGCACATCTGAAGGGTTGTAGGCAACCTGTCCTTTTCACTTAAGTCTTTAAACTGTATCTGTCTGGCCTGGGACTTTAAATTTACATGGTTCCACTTTTCAGAGTGTGTCATCTTGAGGTGAATCCTTGTCTCTCCCCAGGAATGCTGGGGCACAGCTGTCCATAGGCGAAGTTGAAGCGTGGAGGAAGAATGGCACTTTCTTAGGGCATACACAAGAGAATATTGTTTCCAGGCTTGCCTGTAATTTCTGTTAGGCTGATCAAATTTGCAGTCTCTCCAACTGGGACTCAATATCCAATGGTAAGGAGGGGGTCCTTCTTTGAAGAATTGACATCAGATGCAGAGAACTTTTCACTTTATGGCCCTGGGCACAAAGCACCAACTTTAATTGACAGGACCCCAGGACTGCTAATTAGAAACTGGCAAACCCAGGACATCTGGACACCTTATCAGAGGTTTATCAAGATTACTGGTATGATCCATACAAAAGCTTAATGGGAATCAGCTGTCAAACAAGTGAAGTAATTTAGTCAAAGATTATGATTTTTTTTTTTGTTACAACTACAATGTGTTACAAACTGAGTTCTCAGTGGCTGTTATAACTCTGCAGTTTCGTAACCACTGGTTTTTTTCTCATTGTTTGACTTCCTAGCTAAAAAGACTGGGTCAAATTCAGAAAGTGAGCATGGCTCTAAAGAGGTCAGTGCAAACCCCTGTGCCAACACCGCCTCTGAACTTGTCCTTCTGTTGAGAGGCTGTGCCCTCTTCATCACCAAGCCAGCTTTAAATCTCTTCCACACCACTTCCAATTATGAGAATTCTGCCACATCATCTTGTCCTTATGTGGTCAGCTAAAAGGGTAATAAAAGGTCATGGGGGAAAGAAAGAAAAAAAGGTAAAACTGTGTGATCCCGCATTTTCCACAGGAGAGATTGGAAAGAGCTTATGCTTCCTCAGATTGCGCAAGCTGAGGATTATGACCATTGCTGAGTCAGTACCCTTCATTAAAGTGAAGGAACAAAAGCCATCATCATAAAGGAAAAATGGCCTTGGGTCTTGCACTCTAGGAAGCCACAGATGCTTTAATTCCACATACCCACATTCAGCTCTCTGGGGGAGAGCTGAAATCAAAACACCTCTGTTTTATAATATGCTTTTAAACCTATTGGGTTTTTTCCCTAAATCTTATTGGAGCCGTAACCAAGTAAAGCAATCGGTGAAATGTGAAGAAATGGAGCTGATGTCTAACATTAGAACTGTGGACAACAGGCAACAGGATCTCACCTCCTGTTCCTGTTAACTCTGAGATGTGCTAAGCCCAAAGAAGGGAAAGGTCCACTGCTGGGAAAACGAGCTAAAAAAATTGTATCTGGAGAACAGCCTGGGTTGCTAACTACCCTGTTTTGTGCCTTGATCTGGTTTGAACCACCATTCTGAAGAAACTAGAATAATAGATGTAAACTGAAGTCATTTTTAGCAGAAACTTGCCAACACTTTTTTTTACATGAAAATGGAGTTTCACTACCTTAAACAAGGCTGACATTCACCTGGGCAAGTCCAGTCTCTCTGTGTGTAAAACTTCAGACATAGTTTATGTTTTACAGTGATCTGATTTTTTTTTCTGGTTGCCAACTTTTCTTTGGTTACATTTTTCCAGCTGAATGATGGGCATATGGAATATTTCTCAAGACTGAAAAGTGAGAATTTATTGTGCTGCTGAATGACTGCATTATTTTGGCAGGTGAGGAGGTACCTGGTAAATGAGGAGTTGGAAAGGAGAGCACTAACACAAACATGAACTCTCCAGATCCATTGGCTGTGCGAAGAGTTCCAGGTAAGACTGGTTAATCAATTTCCCTCAATTTAATCAATATGATCACCTGGAAGCAGGTCAAGTCCTTTGGAAAGGTGGGACACTTCATCTTGCCTTTGAAACGTAATGAACAGACATGCCACGGGGCCCAGATGAGTTGCATTTTAGAAACTCATCTGATTCAACAATCTTCACTGGAGCAGAACTGATACCTCAAACAGGGAACATGTAGGGATACCAGTGGGCTCAGAATCATGATACAGCATTAAAAACACCAATTAAGTCAAACTCACCGGTCTTGACTTAGGCAGGTGGTCCAAATCTACTTGTCTCAGGAAACCAATGTGTATAAATTATATAGGTTCAGTAAATAGACCATGCAGGAAGGCCTTCAATACAACCAGTTTAAGCTGTGGCTCCTTTACACATGCTCCATACATTTTGGGGATGGGTTGGTTTCCTTTGGGCTTTTTTTTTTTATATTCTGCATATAATTTATTTGGGAATTGTTCTTCCCACACATGCAAAAAAATAATCTACCTCACTTTTCTGCTTGGATTCACTTTTAGTTTCTAAAGAGATGGCATGAGAACAACAAAAAAGATAATAAAGTGTTTCCACATTGCAGAGCCACAGTGACCACCTGCAGAAGAGAAACTTGGTGAAACAATGCAGCTATTACTTGATAGATGTTTGCTTTTCTGGAAGTTATAAAAAACATCTAAACAGTTTCCCTAGGAATATCACCTGACTAGAAGGTTTTCACACTGGTGCAAATATTTTTGTTTAGTTATCATATCCTCATTGATCTTTGATTGGATCCTAATTAAATTTCAGAAGCAATATTAGAAAAAGGAAACGAATTCCCCAAATCGTTACAGTACTTTTATACTTTGTTTGTAAAGCTGCTTAGTGATAACAGAAAATTAATGGTACTTTTGCCTATGTGCTTCTTTGTGAGCAAATCAGCTGCACAGTGGTGGTTAAAAACACATCTATACTTTAACAGTCGCCTGCAGGACCTTATAACCTGCCAAAAGTCTCCAGTGCCTTGTAACCACCAGATTGCCTGCAGTTAATGGACAACCTTCACCAGTTGCTTTCCTGGCTGAATAACTTCTGCAACAAGTTTCAAGATAAATGTCCCCGTGGAGAGAGCTTCTTTCTTTAATGTAAAAATCTCTTCAATATAAGGAGCTGACCAATATTGTTCAGATGGATACAGTTCTTGCAAACAGCTGAGTTGTTCACTGATTCATACACAGACACCTTACTTTGTAAATCGTGTTTTGATACGGCTGTTTTGGGCAGAAAATTTAACGTTGTGTGATGCTCAGAAAGCTACGTCAAAATTCTTGCCTTCAGGAAGAACATAAAGCATGCTCCTATCAATGCATGGCCCCTGAAATGGGCCTCTGAAATGCCATTAATTCAGTGTGTGGGAAGTCCAGGTTTGGAGCTTTTCATCCAGTTCTGGCATTCAGTAAACAGCGCTTGATGCTAGTCCCTGCAAGCTGATCTTAGTATAGACATAAACAAGCTGCAATGCTTGAAAACCTGTCCGAAAGAGGTAAACTTCCTTTCTGTAATTTTCCTTTTCTTTTTTCTTTTTTTTTTTAATTACCCTGCAGGGCTATTGCTGCTATTAAGAGCTCTGATTTGAGGATAAATTAGGACTGTCACACTGCAGGGTGTGCAGCAGTATGAATTTGCTGATAGAGGAATGAGAGCTACGGTGAGCTGATGTTTCACTGATATTTCTTCTGCAACTGTGAATGACCTCAGTTTTACATTATAACTGGAGCAATAAATAGTGATCTTTCTGCAATGCCAGTCACAGCTCCTGGAAATGTGTTGCTTCTCTCTGGCTTTCACATGGGTCTCATCGTAAGTTATGAAGGACATGTGTGGCAGTCATTTTTTCTCATGTTAACCTATCTGTTCAGATGCTGTATGTGTGTGTGGGTTTGCATAAACCCAGTCTACACCACCAAAATGTCTAAATGGCAGGAATAGTTAGTGAATAATTCTGCCTGCTTTCTTTCATTGCTAGAATGTAGTCTCGTGATACAGGCACTACATTCCCAAGCCAGAACCCATAGGTTACCTTTCTTCTGTCTTCTCCAGATACTGATCCCATCATTTTGTAATTCAAATTATTGATAGAAGAGTGTTACGAATCATGGAAGAGCCAGAAGAACAAGGAGACTTGGACGCAGTTCCGTATGTATGCAGATTTATTATTAAACTGTTTCAAATCTACTTTAAAAACAGAAAATAATTCAATATTTTAGGGCAGCAGATGCTAGTGGAACAAAGACTGAATTTCTGCTGTCAAGATTGCCTGCCTTGATTTTTGTAAAAACCTGTGTAATAATCACTGTGTATGACGTGTGCACACACTCAAGTAACTGTGAATGTGTGGGTAACTTGCTGTCTTCTCATAGGTTTTGAGCATTGCAGAGCAGAGGAAACATGGATTTAATACAGAGAATATCTCCTCTTGCCTCCTCTAGTTCAGTGACTTCTCTCAGATTCCTCAAGGCTGTGGAATGCTTCATGACTCCATTTAAATCAGCCTTAGGGCAGGAGCACCAGAACTCATTGCTGTTAACAGGATGACATCTACCTACCAGAGTATCAGATGCTCCCCTTTCAAGCCAATGTCTGTCCAAGAATGCTGATCCTGAGTGTGTGATCAAAAGAATAGCTCTCTAGAAACGAGAAAAAAAAAAATAGGTATTTTCAAGTCATGGTGTTGACATTTTTGGTCTCTTTAAGGTTGCCCCAGGCAAAACACTCAGAAAGGCTCCATACTTTCTGGAAACTGTCCTTCCAGCACATCTGAGTGAGACAGCTCTGTAAGGAAGGTGTCCAAATCACTAGCCAGCTGAGAAGCTTGGGTTAAGAAGGACCTCCTCAGGAGTCATCTTTGATGTAGTCAATGCAGGCGATTTTGTCACAATATTCTTCCCATAAGATGATCAAGCTTCACATTTCAACTGCTACCACTGATTTACCATAACTTTTCTGCACTTCTGCTAGAAAATATGTCATAATTTAGAAAATATGTCATAATTTAGAAAATATGTCATAATTTCCAGTGGGAATGCATTCAGGGCCAGTCTATTGCTATTTGTTCTTCTGACAACATCTTTAGCTTAAATAGCTTGTCGACTGTCCTGGTGTCTATTGTCTTGATGTATGTATTAAAAGTGAACACATTTCAACCTTCTTTTTTTTCTAAACTAGGCAAGACAGGCTCTTTTGGTCTCTTCCAGATAGATAGGTTTTTCTTACCCTGAGCCTAAAGTCTTCCACAGCTGTCCCAGAATGAATAAATTCATTCTTAAATGTGGGCAATCTGAGCTGGATAAAGTCTTGCCAAAAATCTTGCACAATGGCATTTTGAAAATTCAGGCTGAGCATGGGGTTTTCTCAGTTATGTATTTTTCTTTCTGTGCAGCAGGAAGTAAGTTTTGGATGCACAACCTATGTTTATGTGAAAAGCTTCTGGAATATTAAATAGGACACTTCTCTTTTTTTGCTGACATTTTTGAAAGAAGCCACGGGGAACTGTGTTTCCTGCTCTCTCCTGCTTTCCATGGGAGTTTGACTCCCTTTGATAATTCCAATGTTAATTACAAATAGGGCATATAATAAGCCTTTAGGCAGCAGTCCTGAAATTTAAATAAACAGCAAACAGTGTGTTTTGGTGCAGAGATGTCTTATTTCTCTTTGGTATCAGTAGTAACCTGACTCTGTCTCCACAGAGGCATGAACCAGGAGTCCCCTTCTCTTGATAACACGGGTACAAAGCAGCCATACCAGGCTATGCATTGCTGCAGCAGAGGGGCTACCAGTCCCGAGAGCAGCCCCAGTGCCTCTGCAGCATTCTCCCGTTTACCACTGGCTGTGGCACAGGTTGGGCATGGCCTCATGGGGAGGCTCGGTGATTCTTGGCTCTCCCACCACAGCTGCACCCCCCTGCTGTCAGGTGGGCATCTGCCTCCTTAGAGAGCAGTGATCCTGCTCCTGTCCTGGACTCAGGCCCAACTCACCATTCCTGAGGACTGAGTGACCGTCCAGCTGTGGCAGCAGACTTTGCTTCATGCATTTGCTGCACCTGCAGCAGGTCTTTTCCTGGAAGGCTGTCACAGAGCTGCTACCCTGCCACACACCTGAACTGCCACACATCTTGCCTCTTACCCTGCTTTGCAGAGCTGAAATTGTTTCCAGAGCTCTTCCCAAGGTCTGCAAGCAAAGCAATGGCTCGTCTGTAAGGAGCTGCTGGTATGACCCTTCTGGAGACAAGAGCCCCCAAGCAAAGCATCCACACCTCTAAGAGGCTCACTGCTCTCTGCTTCTGGGAAGAGTTAGTCCAAATCCCCCAAAACTCTTGGGATAAGCCTTGCTAATGCTACTTCACCTTCCTCCTCCTTTTCTTTGTATCCACTAGGTGCCTCCTTTTACATCAACAGCCACTTAAATCCCTGATTTTACCTCTTCATGCTCTTGTCACCAGCCCCAGCGATGCTAATACGAAAAAAAAAAAAGACCAAACATCAAACTAGTGAGTCAGGAAGACCTTCTTTACTTTAGGCTCTGCACGGGTTGTCCAGATGGGGCAGTACAGACACTTTTGCCTGTATTTCGCTGCTGCTGGTACTGGGAAGCCTCCCCATGAGATATGCCCGCCTTGCTGGGAGCTGATGCTCTCTGCAGGAAGTCAGGTAAATTCTGAGGACATTGAGGCCTGTCTGTAACATCTATGTTACGCTCCCACTCCTTGGCTGTGCGAGCTGAGAAGCTGCTGAGGTACTTGTGGGTTTGCAGCATGCACAGCACAAGAATTGGAGTGTATGGCTGCAGTGCAGCAGAAATCACAGCCAAAAGGAGAGCTTCCAGGTCTGACAGGAGGAGATAAGAGATGTTCCACAGAGCTGGAGGAGGAACCTGCTTTTTCCTCACTATATGAATCATCTATATCATTGCCCTCTTCTTCTCGATATGCTGGTTGTCTGCCACGCTCCTGCCCTCTCCTCCCATTTACAAACATTTCTTGGTACACGCACCTCGTTCCCTGGTTATGAGGTGACTCTCTCCCTGTGACAATTCTGTTCCACTTATTACACCAGGAAATGCTAAAGACAAACTTAACTCAGTCATGAGTGTTTTAAGAAGACACATATGTGAAACAGAAAGAAATAAGGGGGGGGGGG